>VCAZ01000150.1:1762500-1855000 GCA_005784505.1 Bagarius yarrelli | reverse complement strand
GCACCGTTTACCCAGCATGCATTGCATTTTTCCAGTCCCTCAATGTGAGCAGAAGGAATCTTGATATCCTCCTCTCGATGCCTGCAGTATTACTTGTGCATTTTTTGTGCATGTTTAAAAGACTCGCAATTCGATATCTAAAACATCGTTATTACTCTTGGTTTTTTTGTGGATTTTTTGTGTTTTCTGATGTAACCTAACCCATTTAGCCCTCTCTTTATACAGAAATGCCTAACAGATTCTAATATATATTTGTATTTCTTTTTTTTTTTTTTTTTTTTTGGCTATAGTATTTTTATATGTTAAATAGTTCATCTGTGTGTTTTTATTATTATTTTTATTTTTTTTTTTTCAAATGTTACATTTGGAAAAAAATGACATTGGGTGGACTTTTATTGCATTTTTTTTCTCTATTTTTAACTCATCTACTTGGAGTAAAACTAAACCAGGTTAGATTTGGATAGAATTTTAAAACAAAAATGAAAAATTCCAAGCTCGTTTTAATAGGAGACAGTATTGATTTAGGGCAAAGGTTATTATTGTATATGTCGTCTTCCGTGTGTTTGTTACATCTAATACTGTGTGTTTTCTTTTCTTTTTCTTTTTTTTTAATTTATTTTTAATCTCAAGGCTTCCTGATCTAAAAGTAACAAAAAATAAGAAATTGTTTTTCAAGAACCTGAAAATAATAATTAAAGAAAATCAAAATGTTCTTTCAAATTCTGTATTCATAAAATCTTTGCGGACATTCCGGATTTCCCGAGCCTAAAAAATCACAACTGCGAGCAAAAAAGATTGTACCTCTGACTTTTATTTTGTTGTAATACTAATTTTTTATTTTTTGTCTTATTTTATCTGGTGTTATTACTTTTAAATTTACAAACGGAAAAAAAAAAAGAATCCCTTACCAGAATGCATATACAGTAGAAGCTTATCGCCTGCTCTGTCAGCTTCACCCGAACCTGAGTTCCAGCATCCTGATGACTTTTATTTTGACCCTAAAGACTCCTACTCTTTTGTGAAGTGGCTATTTTAAGTATAAAAAAAAAGTATTTTTATTTTTATCATTTCGACTGGTGACAAACTTCATCCTGCGTTCTGCTGCTGTGGATAATAAAGCACTCGTTTTTTTTGTTTTTTTTTTAACGATCCCGTTCGAACCTCTTCATCTTCCTAAAGCGCTTCTTCTTCACTGAGCGGTGCAGCTGTTTGATGAAGAGATAAACTGTTAATCCATGACGGTGTGTTGCATGGTTTTCAATGCACTTTCCATGCTTTCCGTGTCGCATTTTTTCCCCCTCCAGACTTTAAGATCCCGTCATCAACGCCTGTATTTTTCTGAACTATACTCCTGAACATGTATTGTGAACAATGCAGTGTCTCTGCTGTTGTGTTAATTTTTTTTTTAAGTGCTGCAAGCGCTCTTAAATGTTTGCTAACTATCAGATGTGCTTCTGTTGCTTTTAGTGCGTCTCTGGGATTCAATGGTTATAATTGATCCTTGCAAGTAAATCTGAATGTAAGTAGTGCCACCGACAAAATGTTTACTGAAAACTCCACCATTTTCATCCATTAAAAATGTGTGTGCTTTTATTATGTATCACCGTGTGTGCGGCGCTTCTTTTTTTTTTATTTTACGTGCAATATTGCACACAAAAAATAAAAATGATTTTAAGAACGAAATAATAAGCAGGAAGCAAACAATCTCTTGTAGACGGTATGTAAAATGTGAAGGATAAAACGTAAAATTTGTGGAATATATATATATATATATATATATATATATATATATATAATTTAATATATATCAATCATTTAATTAACTAAAAAGAAATATTATTGAAATTGTTGAATCTAGAACCAAATGTTTACGCAGTCATTTTACTGAAGTTTCCTAGAACGTCTTTATATTATGTATTTATAATGTCATAATATTATTTCCTCACTTTAAACACTGTTAGGGCCGCGGTGGTTTAGATGGTTAAGGTGTAAATTGTTGATTGAAAGACCAGGAAGCTCTGGGGTTTAAGCCCCACTACCGCCAGTCAGCCACTGTTGGGTCTTTAAGCAAGACTTTTAACCCTTCCTGCTCTAGGGGCGCTTTATCATAGCTGACCCTGCACTCTGACCCCCAACTTACTAAGATAAGATATGTTAAGAAACAAATTTTACCGTGCCGTATAGTCTATGTGACATGTGTCAGTCCAGATCTTTCAGCTGTAGAGAACATTTGGTGCATCATTTAACAAAAATATACCAAAGACGACCAAAAACTTCAGCATCAGACAAGAAAAGGGATTAAATTTTAACACCAAAACTCACAATCTCGATGGCCAGACGTCGTTAAACTGTTTCGTGGAGAGGAGCAGATGCTACAGCATACAGACCTGTAGCGGGAATCAAATTTACAATAAGCTCATTTTGTGCATGAAATTGTAAAATTTTTCAGTTTAAACATTCAGGTTATCTATGTTCTGTTGTGAATAAAATATTGGCTAATGTGATTTAAAGGTCTTTTATTTTTCTTTCATTTTAATCAAATTTCAAAAACGTCCCAACTTTTCTTGAATTCAGGTTGTAATACAATGACACGGTTTAGTAAACTCTCATTCGTTATCAAAGTCTAATTAAAGTTCGTTATGTCGTTAATTTCAATTTCTATTTCCAAATTAATGTCGGACAAGTTAAGTAAGAGCCAATATTCTAGATTCATTAGAAAAAAAGCATTAAAGACTATTAAAGACTTTGATTATAAAAATGTTTTAATAAAAAAATTTTTTTTTATGCTGCTCTCTGTAAAGGCAGGGTGGGTGATTTGGTCTTAAAACTTATTTAGTTCTGCTGGTTAAAAATCTCTTCACATGAGGATAGCAATTATTAGCTAATTGGTCTAAATGCATTTATATATTGTTTGGAAGACGTAGCACCAAAAAAAACTTCATCCAATCAAAAAATTTGGTCCGAACATTATAATAAATAAGCAAAATGAGTTTAATATTAATGAAGAATGTTAATGTTTTTGCCCGGAAAGGTTGTGAGTTTAAGGCTTTATCCAGAATCGCATACTGCTGAAGTTGGCACTACGTTTTATTAATCTAACTGAGCAATTTGGAGTTAAGGGCCTTACTCAGGGGCCCCACAGTGACAACTTAGTGATTCTGGAAATCGAACCCTGATCTTCCAGTCTTTGACTTTAAAGTTAGATAATGTTTATGGTTTATGTTCAGTTTAATTTCAAGTGCAGCGGTTCCGCTTTCCGCCACTGCTGCAATTTGCATCCTAAGATCGCATACTAATTCATCTCACATACTCAATTTAACCTACTATATAGTATGGAAGTATGCGATTTCAGACCTTTGGCTTCTAGTGCACTGCAAAGACTCTTCGAGGGGTAAAAGACATTCGATCTACTGAAGCATAATCTAAAATTAGAACGTTGTTTACTTCAAAATTTAATCGTAGTGGCACCACATAAACAGAGAGGAAAACTAACAACCTCCAGACAGAACAAGAAGCATGGAATTCACACGGCGCTACCTGCCTATGGAATGGGAGGAGCGTTGGAGAAGAGAGAAAGAGCGTAGAAAAAAGGTGATGGAGGAAGGAGGGGAAGAGTTTGAAAGAGAAAGTAAGAAGTTAACATGGGTAAAAGCTTACAATGACAAACGTACCGGGATGAAGGAAAAGGACGACGCAAAGAACGAGACAACGAATCGGGAGATGACAAACGAGCCACAGAAATTTACTAAAGATACTTACCCTACTGAGATCTTCCAGACAATGGAGGAGCTGAGGTATTGCTCTGTCCTTACTGACCTGATTCTAAGTGTTGAACATGGACTTACTATCCATGTTCACTCGGTAGTCCTGGCCGCTGTAAGTTCTCTCATCCTAGAGATGCTCCAACAGAGGAATGACACAAAAAAGACAGAGATTTGTTTACGTGTTGGTCCAGAAGTATCCGATTTGGGCCTTAAGTCAGTGCTGGAGTTTGCCTACACTGGAAGGATCTCCGATTTGAACAGAGGATCTTTGGCCCAGATTCGGGCAGCTGCTCAGTATTTGAGAGTTCCCAGGGTTCTGGAGCTCTGTAGAGAAGAAGAGGAGAGGGAAAGAAAGAAGGATGCAGAGAAGAATAAGAAGAAAAATGTTGCTGAGGAGCATTTAAAGGTCAATCTTCAGGGCATCAGGCAGCTGTGGGAGGACGGAGTGGGCTGTGACGTGGAGCTGAAAGCTGAAGGAAGAACATTTTGTGGTAAAGACATGACGCTTAATTATAATCTATACGTGTGTTAAAGTTTTGTTCATTTGAGGTAACGAACCAGAGGACAATTCGAAATGTTATGTACAGGATACAGCTAAAATAACAGGCTACATTATTGATAGTCTAAAATATTTGTAAGAAGTTTTAAAAAATATGCCTTAAGGGATGTGGTAGCTCAGCGATTAAGGTGTTGGACTGCTAATTGGAAGAACAGGGTTCAATTCCCAGAACTACATTTACAGCATCTGGCAGACGTTCCTTATCCAGAGCGACTTACATTTATCTCATTTATACAACTGAGCAATTGGGGTTAAGGGCCTTGCTCAAGGCCCCAGCAGTGGTGGCTTGGTGAAGCTGGAAATCGAACCCACAATCTTCGGGTTGGTAGTCCAACACCTTAACCACGAGCCACCACATCCCCAGAACTACCAAGTTGCCACTGTCGGGCCCCTAAGTAAGGCCCTTAACCCCCCATTGCTCAGTTGTATAAAGAGATAAATGTAAGTCACTCTGGATAAGGACGTCTACCAAACGCTGTAAATGTGAATGTAATATCTTTAAATATTATCTAAAATGTTCTGTATATTGGTAGTGCGTAATTTATTCCGTAAAATGTATTATTATTTAAGTAAATTTATCTTTTTTGTCTTTAATTGGTGTAAATGTTAAGCGGGTTTAGTATCTAACCTTTATTTGTCTTACATAGTTGTAGGAGAATTTGAAGACAAAGTATGGGACAGTAACAGAATTGACACAGGATTTATGGACCCACATTTTTATATATACAGTGTATAATTTTTAAACGATGTAATGTTGTAGAATTTATTTTCATAAAAATTTTCGAATAAATTTGGAGCAGCACGGTGGCTTAGTGGTAAGCACTGTAAGAAGGTCCCGGGTTCCATTCCCAGGCAGGGGTCTTTCTGTGTTTGTATGTTCTCCCCAGGCTTGCGTGTGTTTACTCTGAGTTCTCCGGTTTCCTCCCACAGTCCAAAAACATGTATGATGGGTTGATTGGTGATTCTAAATTGCCAATAGGAGTGAGTGTGTGTGTGGCCCTGTGATGGACTGGCGACCTGTCCAGGGTGTCCCCGTCCAGCCTTTCACCCTTTCAGAAACGGCTGGGATAGAAACTAGGATTAATAGTTATATAAGACACTTCTTACAAGAAATATTTTACTGTTATGTCCTGTAACATCTTGAGATCCATGAAAATAAAAATAATGCCTTTGAACACCAAATGTACCACAGTTATAGAATCACGCACATGCTTTTAAAAATATATAGCCCTTGTTGTGGTTGCTTTACTGAAGGGATAAGTCATAAAATAATTATATTATTATTACAATGCTTTTTTTACAGCACACAGGGTTCTTCTAATCGCTAGCAGTGACTATTTCCGAGCAATGTTCAGCAGCGGTATGAAGGAAACCCATGAGAATTCGGTATCCCTGCTCTTAATAGGTGCTCCTGAACTGGAAGCCCTTCTTCACTGCTGCTACACTGGAGATCTGCTTCTGGATTGGAGTTGCGTTTTTGAGCTAACTGCCACTGCGCTTCAATTTCAGTTCCAACCTGCCCTTTCGCTCTGCCTCGGCTACCTCGAACAGCAAATGGATGTCCACAGCTGTCTGGATGTGGCCGCCTTCGCCGAGGCATATATGCTTAGCGATTTGCTCGAAACAGCAGACGATTTTATTCTCATGCACTTCCCGGAAGTATCAGCAACTTCAACATTTTTGGAACTGCCGGCCGAGAAGCTGTTGGAAATTTTGAAACACGATGGCTTGTGCGTTCCATCAGAACTGGCTGTCTTCAGGGCGGTGGTCGCATGGATCGAAGCGGATCCATCCCAAAGGTTGGGTCAGGCCCAGGAAGTGATGACAGGTGTACGCTTTCCTCTCATGACTTTTCGGGAGTTTCGTGAGGTTCGGGCTGTTAACCTTCAGATGGAGTGTAGTGGTGGTGATGAGGTGTATCTGTACAGCAGAGCACTAAAGGAGTTCGGATTTGGAGACTCCAGTCCGGTAGCTCAACATCGCATACGTTACCCCAAAGATGTTCTTGTTGTTGTCGGAGGCGATCAACTAAATCAGGACGAGGGTCAGCGGCTTCCGAGTAAGCAGATGTGGTTTGTCAACTCGCTGCGTAGTGGTACAGGATTGGTCAAGGATATGGAGTGGAAGGTTTTGGGTGAAATGCCAGAGCAAGCCAGATTCAGGCATGGAATCAGTATGCTACACAGAAAACTCTATGTGGCAGGTGGCTGCTATTACTATTCTAAAGCAGACACCATGAAATCTGTGTACAGGTATGATGATGTTGCTGACGCATGACTATTTAATTTATACGATAATATATATATATATATATATATATATATATATATATATATATATATATATATATATCATTTTTCTCTTTCTCTTTTTCCACGTGATATTTGACCTACTTGTCCTTCCATATTAGAAACAATCAATCCCCTATTTTCATATATTTTTATTAAATATTCGTTTTATATATTTATATTTTTACACATGTTTATTTTAGATGCATTTTTTTAACACACTTCCTTGTTTCTTATTTTAAAGATGCAGTCATGTACAGTGCTAAATACTCCCATTAGCGAGAGACCGTGTATAGCAATGTCTTCCTCAATGTTCTTCACAAAAGCGATGCAATGTTTTGGTGTTATTTTCACTGAATCTCGCAATTTTATTGCATTAATCATTGCAACATGTATCACAAAAATCACAATTAAACTGTGAAATTGTAGTTTAACTGGCTTATACTGACCAAAAGATTTAGGTCTGTCTGCCATTTGAACAAAACAAAACTATAATTGATACTTAAACTTAAAGTTAACTACTTTTACACAATGAAATCTGTGTACAGATATGATATCACTGAAGTATAACTATTATATAGTTATTTATATATAGGTGTTGGACTGATACCAGAAAGACAGGGCTTTGATTCCCAGCACCACCAATCCACCACTATGGGCCCCTGAGCAAGGCCCTTAACCCCTAATTGCTCAGTTGTATAAAATATATAAATGTAAGTCGCTCTGAATTTTTTTTTTTCATGATCTCTTTTTCCACATGTGATTCGTCGCATTTGTTTTCTTTATTTCTTTACTTTCATAATATTTTCCTAAATATCAATTTCATATTTGCACAGTCAGTATGAAGTCCTCCAGGTTATACAGGCACCGAAGATAAAACCATTTTTTAAGCTTAAACCTAACACTTCCATCTGAGTCCTTTTTTAAAGACAATTTTTACACATTTCATTAACTATAATTTATGGTCATTTTTGATGTGATTACCACCTATGATTGTTCTGTAAAGGGTTAATAATACAAACTTTTGCCTTTGTGTCCAAATCACTCTCTCTCACACACACATACACACACAGATATGACCCTTTAACCAAGTTATGGGAAAGACTTTCCGATATGCAGGAGTACAGGAGTAACTTTGCTATGGTGGTGAGGGGGGACAGTCTGTACGTTATCGGAGGAGACAGGGACATCAGCACAAATTTGGACAGTGTGGAAAAATACTCAGTGGAAACAGATACATGGAGGTAAGTGATGACCTTATAGCATATGTAAGAGTTTCATTATTGAATAGAAAAAGCATCATGGCTACCGAATTACAAAAAAAAACGGTTTGTTACAATAGTATAGTGTATCAGAAAAGAAAAAATATGTCTTCACATTCAACATTATTAGCTTACCTACATATATAAAAACTATAACTGTTTAAAGCGTATAATTCCTGATAGTTTTCAGTCTAGTCGTGGGAAAAGTGGTATTTTAGTGGTTAAGGTGTTGGACTGCTGATTGGTAAACCAGGGGTTTGATTCCCAGCACCACCAAGTTGCCACTGTTGGGCCCCCGAACAAAGGCCCTTAACCACCAATTGCTCAGGTGTATTAAAAAGTCTCTCTGGGTAAGGGCATCTGCCAAATTCTGTAAATTGTATAGAATGTATTGTAGTGTAATTGCATGTACTAAAATATTAAACTAGTACTAGTACTCCACTAGTACATTGATCTTAATCTTAAGTTTACATAATAACTTAAACTTTAAGTATACATTTTTGCTAAGGGAGACCATAGTGTAGGTAAGTTATGGCTGAAAATAGCTTCTCATTTCTATTTAAGCTTCACACATTTGCTGGACCAGCCTCTGAGTGGCCATGCAGCGGCAGTCTGGGGAGGAGAGATCTTCATCTCAGGAGGTTTTAATTTAAAGTACCAGTGCTTGGTGTCGACGTTTATCTACCATCCGGAAGAAGGTACGAGATATCTGGCAGACATGTCCCACGATCGAGCTCAGCACTGCATGGAAAGCTTAGCTCGGCGCTTCTACGTAGCCGGAGGAGTGTGTAACATGCGAGAGTTCTACACTGATCAGTTGTCCTGTGAAAGCTATGATCCGATAAGCGATGCGTGGACTGTCTTTACGCCTCTGCCTCTCTGCCATGTTGGAGCTGCCTCGGCTGTCCTGGAGGGGAAGTTGTATGTGCTGGGTGGTTATTCTCAAGAAGATTACAGTGAGGCTAGACTGGTGCATCGATATGACCCTGGAACTCAGAGGTGGGAGAATATGGGCAAGATGGCTGGCCCTGTCACAGACATCCGGGCTTGTTTACTTCACCTACCTGCCCATCGGAGAGGATCAGAGTGGCAGAAAGATCTGGAAAAGCCCATTGGATGTTAAACCTGTTACCAGTATAGAAGAACTTTGAAAGGAACGCTGTGGCTTGGTGGTTACCATGCCATCCCCATTTTACATTCTGTACGGTGGTCCTCTGATGACTTTTGTTTCCCAACACATGCACTGTGGTCTGATTGGCATTGTGGATATAGACATTTGTGTACAGTAATTGTGCCCTGTAGTGGCTTGGCACATATGCCTCCTGCCACCAATTGCCCTCGAACAAATTATATGATTATATGTTAAAAATTTTTTTTTTTGTATTGTCTAAATGTTAAAAATTCCACATTTTAAGATGTTTAAACATAAAACATGACAAGATACTGGTATTGTTAATCAGTTTAATAAATTAGTTATGGTATAAATGTATAATTTGTTTGAAATAGTGTACACAAATGTCTGTACAAATTTTTACTGAAAAAAAAATACTGTCCATCGATAAAGTTGCATTGTTAGTTTTAATAGTCTGATATATGCAAATCCCCATTTTGTACAATAACAATTTATATCTATATTCACATAATTACTCACATGTTATACATCACTGCAAACTTTTGTTTTGTGTGTGTGTGTGTGTGTGTGTGTGTGTGTAAGCACATGGGACTGCTTTAATTTTAATCTATTTAGTATAGCGACAAAGGAATCTTGAATCTTTATATTTATTTAATTTGCCATATTTCTATGGTTTTTTTTCTAAGATATTTTTGGGGCATTTTAAGCCTTTATTTCTAGAGACAGGCAGAGATGAAATGGGGGAGAGAGAAAGAGAGGGCGGGGTGGGTTGGGACTGGAAGGGATCCGAGGCTGGAATCAAACCCCGGGTTGCCAGAGAGCAAATGCGCATTATAAGACAATAGCATAAATAAAACAATGGTAAAATAATCTAATAAACTGTAAATTAAATAAATGAATTAATTGTTTTAAATTAATTTGATTCCGAAGCTGTAAAACCCACTGAAGATTAACAGTAGGTACAAATTTAGTCTAATTTAGTAACTTGTTACTATGCATTGTAAAATTCTGTACACCAGGGCCATTTTTAGACTTGTGGACATTGTCACACTAGTGGTGGTTAGTGATTACTATTGCCCCCCTGCCTTGCCCCAGCAATGCTTCACTCCTCACACCACACAATTTACAAACAGATTTCATTGTGTTATTTTTTTTTTTCTCACCCGAAAAGACCCGGGTAAAATATTCTTACTAGACGAATTCCAGAAAAGGTCTACAGTAAGTTTGGTTCCTTGGTTTTAGGTAGTTTGTCACTACTTATGAACTCAGTTTTAGTCTGTAAGAATAATTTATGTCCAGTGTCCCACACTAAACATTTCTTACTCACTATGTGTATACAGGGATACCAAAGTTCCACGCCAGTCCACAGTATATAACTAATCTACATTAAAAATTCCAAGACCATATTTGTGTAAATACACCACAATTAGACACAATACAAACACAATCATAAATACATCATAAAATAAGCAGTTAGATGACTACACCACTGCATATCACTTTATTAATAGTAAAATTTAAATATATACATATATGAAAGTGTTCAACATTTGCACTATATTAACAAAAGTGTTAGAACACCTGTCCATCAAATCCATGCGGCATGTGGTACTTACTCGAACCACCACACTTCTGGAAAGACTTTTTACTAGATTTTGAAGGATTTAACTGTTTGCTCACATTAGTGTTAAGCGTTCAGGTGTGATGGTCTGCTTTGAGGTTTGTGAACAGGTGAGTTATTTTACATCAACCTTAGAAAATATGTCTTCCTGTAGCTCAGAGACTATAATTGTCATGCTGGAATAATGTAATGCTACCAAACAATAACAAAGACGTTCTACAGCTACAACCGTGTGCTTACAACTTTTTGAGGAAGATCCACCTATATGGGTTTGCTATTTCCATTAATACCAGTGAGGAACTATTAGGTCTTGTGTTTACATGAATTTTACAAAATGGTAACCTAAAAAATGTTAAAATGAAGAAATAAGAAAAATCTTATCCAGTTATAGACCTGATTAGAGCAAAATCTTTATTGTCTAAGATGATCAGGTAAAGCTAGTACACAAGCAGCGATAGATGAGTTAGAGCCTGGGGTTCCACACAAGTTCTCCCAGTGTTGCATTGCCGGATCAAACCTATGGACCACTTTGGTGTCGCTAAAGTCCTCTTGACAATAACCACCAATGATATAAATCTTACCTTCTAACACTGCAGATGCTGCACAGACATGAGGCAAAGACATGGGAAGAATGGCACACCAGTAACCGTTAACCGGATCAAAGAATTCACAGGCTAGCTGGTCAAACAACTGTGCACCCGCATATGAGACTCCACCAGCTACATACAGGCAGTGATTTAATGTCTCCATGCAGTGCTGGGCTCGGTTCAAGGTCATATTTGCATAGTATGTAGAGCCATTTTCTGGATGGTAGAGCAGCATGGATGCCAGACAACGGTAGCTACTATCAAAGCCACCTGAGATGAAAATCTTTTCATTCCATACGCTAGCGGCGTGACCACTTAAGGATTGGTCCAGAGGGTGAACAAAGCTAGAAAGGGTAGCAAAAGAAATTGGATTAAATTATAGCAGTGTCTGTGTTTTGCAGTATAATTATTTAGCACCAGTATTTTAGCCTGTAATTATATTCTTTAATGTTGCAAAGACTTTCAAACCTTTAGCTCCAAAGTTATATGGTTCAACCTGTCAGCCTATTATAGTCTAGTACAAGCAGAGGACGAATTCAGCACGGGCAGCTTTTAGATTATTTTAGATTATACTAGATTAGATTAGATTAGATTAGATTAGATTAGATTAGATTAGATTAGATTAGATTAGATTAGATTAGATTCAACTTTTTTTGACATTGTGCAAGGTACATGTACAGAGCCAATGAAATGCAGTTACCATCTATAAATAGTAGTGTAATAAATAAGGGTATGAGGTTGATCATTACAAAGGTGAGAGTAAATAATGTACAGAAGGTGCAGTAGTATGCAATATATGGTATCTATAAGGGTATATATAGTATTATACAGTTATAGCTGTGCAAGAAATGACATAATGGATATATATATATATATATATATATATATATATATATATATATATATATATATATATATATATATATATATACACACTTACAAGTGTTTGTATGATACAGTAAATACAGAGTAAATATGGATGGAATAGAGAGAAGTGTGTAAGGATAGATAGTTATGGATATATAATACAGTAAATACAGAGTAAATATGGATGGAATAGAGAGAAGTGTAAGGATAGATAGTTATGGATGTATAATACAATAATACAGTAAATACAGAGTACAAAATATGGATGGAATAGAGAGAAGTGTAAGGATAGATAGTTATGGATGTATAATACAGTAAATACAGAGTAAATATGGATAGGATACACAAAGTGTAAGGATAGATAGTTAGAAGAAGTTATGGATGTATAATACAGTAAATACAGAGTAAATATGGATAGAATAGAGAGAAGTGTAAGGATAGATAGTTATGGATGTATAATACATACAGTAAATACAGAGTAAATATGGATAGAATAGAGGGAAGTGTAAGGATAGATAGTTATGGATGTGTGATACAGTAAATACAGAGTAAATATGGATGGAATAGAGGGAAGTGTAAGGATAGATAGTTATGGATGTATACAGTAAATACAAGTAAATACAGAGTAAATATATGGATAGAATAGAGAGAAGTGTAAGGATAGATAGTTATGGATGTATCAATACAGTAAATACAGAGTAAATATGGATAGAATAGAGAGAAGTGTAACGTTATGGATGGATAGATAGTTATATGGGATGTATATACAGTAAATACAGTAAATAAGAGTAAATATGGATGGAATAGAGAGAAGTGTAAGGATAGATATTATAGATGATGAATAAGGATACAGTAAATACAGTAAAGAGAAATATGGATAGAGAAGTGATAAGATAGATAGTTAGTGTAGACAGGATACAGAGATAGATGGATAATACAGTGTAATGATAATACAGGAAGTGTGATAAATAGTATAGAATACAGAAATATATGGATGGATATAGAGATAGAAGTGTAAGGATAGATAGTGGATTATGGATGTATAATACAGTAAATACAGAGTAAATATGGATGGAATAGAGATAGAAAGTGTAAGGATAGATAGTTATGGATGTGTAAATACAGTAAATACAGAGTAAATATGGATGGATGGAATAGAGAGAAGTGTAAGGATAGATAGTTATAGATGTGTGATACAGTAAATACAGAGTAAATATGGATAGAGATATAGAGAAGGTGTAAGGATAGATAGTTATGGATGTGTGATACAGTAAATACAGAGTAAATATGGATGGAATAGAGAGAAGTGTAAGGATAGATAGTTATGGATGTGTATATACAGTAAATACAGAGTAAATATGGATAGAATAGAGGGAAGTGTAAGGATAGTAATATAGATAGTTATGGATGTATAAATACAGTAAATACAGAGTAAATATGGATGGAAATAGAGAGAAGTGTAAGGATAGATAGTTATGGATGGATATGTATAATACAGTAAATACAGAGTAAATATGGATGTAGAATAGAGAGAGAAGTGTAAGGATAGATAGTTATGGATGTATAATACAGTAAATACAGAGTAAATATGGATGGAATAGAATAGAGAAGTGTAAGGATAGATAGTTATGGATGTATAATACAGTAAATACAGAGTAAATATGGATAGAAAGAATAGAGAGAAGTGTAAGGATAGATAGTTATGGATGTATAATACAGTAAATACAGAGTAAATATGGATAGAATAGAGAGAAGTGTAAGGATAGATAGTTATGGATGTATAATACAGTAAATACAGAGTAAATATGGATGAGAATAGAGAGAAGTGTAAGGATAGATAGTTATGGATGTATAATACAGTAAATACAGAGTAAATATGGGTCTATAATATGGATAAATAGAGAGAAGTGTAAGGATAGATAGTTATGGATGTATAATACAGTAAATACAGAGTAAATATGGATACACCTCTCGCTTCTTCCTTCCTCCGAGATAGAAGAGAGAAGTACAGTGTAAGGATAGATAGTTATGGATGTGATGCATAAATACAGTAAATACAGAGTAAATATGGATAGAATAGAGAGAAATAAGTAGAAGGGTAAGGATAGATAGTTATGGATGTATAATACAGTAAATACAGAGTAAATATGGATGAGAATAGAGAGAAGTGTAAGGATAGATAGTTATGGATGGATGTAGTGATAATACAGTAAATACAGAGTAAATATGGATAGAATAGAGAGAAGTGTAAGGATAGATAGTTAGTTATGGATGTGAATGATACAGTAAATACAGAGTAAATATGGATAGAATAGAGAGAGAAGTGTAAGGATAGATAGTTATGGATGTGTGTAAATACAGTAAATACAGAGTAAATATGGATAGAATAGAGAGAAGTGTAAGGATAGATAGTTATGGATGTGTGATACAGTAAATACAGAGTAAATATGGATAGGGGAATAGAGAGAAGTGTAAGGATAGATAGTTTATGGATGTATAATACAGTAAAATACAGAGTAAATATGGATAGAATAGAGAGAAGTGTAAGGATAGATAGTTATGGATGTATAATACAGTAAATACAGAGTAAATATGGATATAGAATAGAGGAGAAGTGTAAGGATAGATAGTTATGGATGTATAATCAGTAAATACAGTAAATACAGTAAATACAGAGTAAATATGGATAGAATAGAGAGAAGTGTAAGGATAGATAGTTATGGATGTATAATACAGAGTAAATACAGAGTAAATATGGACAGAGTAAAATATGGATGGAATAGAGAGAAGTGTAAGGATAGATAGTTATGGATATATAATACAGTTACAGTAAATACAGAGTAAATATGGATAGGATAGAGAGAAGTGTAAGGATAGATAGTTATGGATGTATAATACAGTAAATACAGAGTAAATATGGATAGAATAGAGAGAAGTGTAAGGATAGATAGTTATGGATGTATAATACAGTAAATACAGAGTAAATATGGATGGAATAGAGAGAAGTGTAAGGATAGATAGTTATGGATGTGTGATAATACAGTAAATACAGAGTAGTAAATATGGATGGATATAGAGAGAAGTGTAAGGATAGATATAGTTATGGATGTATAATACAGTAAATACAGAGTAAATATGGATAGAATAGAGGAGAAGTGTAAGGATAGATAGTTATGGATGTAAATATGGATGATACAGTAAATAATGATATTACAGAGTAAATATGGATAGAATAGAGAGAGAAGTGTAAGGATAGATAGTTATGGATGTATAATACAGTAAATACAGAGTAAATATGGATAGAATAGAGAGAAGTGTAAGGATAGATAGTTATGGATGTATGTAAATACAGAGTAAAAGTAAATACAGAGTAAATATGGATACAGATAGTAAATATGGAGAATAGAGAGAAGTGTAAGGATAGATAGTTATGGATGTATGTAATACAGTAAATACAGAGTAAATATGGATGTATAATACAGAATAGAGAGAAGCATAGAGAGAAGTGTAAGGATAGATAGTTATGGATGTGTGATACAGTAAATACAGAGTAAATATGGATATGGAATAGAGAGAAGTGTAAGGATAGATAGTTATGGATGTGTGATATACAGTAAATACAGAGTAAATATGGATGGAATAGAGAGAAGTGTAAGGATAGATAGTTATGGATGTATGTGATACAGTAAAATACAGAGTAAATATGGATGGAATAGAGAGAAGTGTAAGGATAGATAGTTATGGATGTATAATACAGTAAATACAGAGTAAATATGGATAGGAATAGAGAGAAGTGTAAGGATAGATAGTTATGGATGTGTGAAATAATACAGTAAATACAGAGTAAATATGGATGGAATAGAGAGAAGTGTAAGGATAGATAGTTATGGATGGATGTGATATAATACAGTAAATACAGAGTAAATATGGATAGAATAGAGGGAAGTGTAAGGATAGATAGTTTATGGATGTATAATACAGTAAATACAGAGTAAATATGGATATAGAATAGAGAGAGAAGTGTAAGGATAGATAGTTATGGATGTATGAATACAGTAAATACAGAGTAAATATGGATAGAATAGAGAGAAGTGTAAGGATAGATAGTTATGGATGTATGATACAGTAAATACAGAGTAAATATGGATAGAATAGAGAGAAGTGTAAGGATAGATAGTTATGGATGTATAATACAGTAAATACAGAGTAAATATGGATAGAATAGAGAGAAGTGTAAGGATAGATAGTTATGGTATAATACAGTAAATACAGAGTACAAATATGGATGGAATAGAGAGAGAGAAGATAGTAGTGTAGGATACAGTAAATAGAGTAAATTGGAATATAGAGTGTGTGTGATACAGTATACATAAATACAGAGTAAATATGGATGGAATAGAGAGAAGTGTAAGGATAGATAGTTATGGATGTATAATACAGTAAATACAGAGTAAATATGGATGGAATATACAGAAGTTGAATGATTTTACCCAGTCAGTATAAAAGAAAAGAAAAGAGATGTTCTACATACATTTCATCAGAATAATAACATTGATACAAAACAGCAGGATTACTGGTCTACTGTATTGTATTGTATTAGATTAGATTAGATTAGATTAGAGTCAACTTTATCGTCTTTGTGCAAGGTACATGTACAGAGCCAATGAAATGCAGTAGTTTTTACAATATATAGTATAAACATTAGAAAGTTTTTACTGTATATATTTTTTAACTGTCAGTACGTATTAACTTAACTTTAATATAGTATGTACTTTTGTGCGATTTCCAACGCAGCAGTAGATTTCGTTATTTAAAGTTTTTAAAAAGATTTATATAGTTACATATACACTGGTGCTTTGACTTATGAGTTTAATTCGTTCCGTGAGTTCTGAACTCAAATTACTCGTATGTCAAGTCAATTTTCCCCATTAAAATGAACTGAAATGCCATTAATCCGTTCCGGGTCCCCAAAAAAACGCCGAAATTTTTTTGTTACACGATTTAAATAAAAAAAATTAACGTATAAATAACGAATATTGTATAAAAAAAACGATACAATAGGATGTACTGCAATAAACTGGACTTCACTTGCTAACCCGCATGTCTGACTGGCTATCGAGTGAGACACTGGATGCTGGTCCGATGTTACGGCGTTCACTGTGGCGTTCACTACGTCAACTAGCGATTGGGTGTATAAAGCTGGCTCGTAAGCCGAATTTTAGCTTGCAAGTCAAAGCAAAAAATCGGCCAACAGACGCCTTGTATCTCGAAAAACTCGTTAGTTGGGACACTCGTAAGTCAAAGCTACCACTGTATAAAGTTCTCAATCCTGATAAAACCTTAAAAAATTCAAATGACCTTGAATTAAGGCCATGTTTTAGTATTTATTGAGCTTACCTCCAGGTATCTGTAATAGGACAGTAGACCTCTACACTTTCTGTGTTACTGTCTGAATCTTTGTCTCCGCCCATAGCAAATATTTTCTCATTCAAAACCACAAGAGCAAAGTTGGCCCTTTTTTCATTCATATCAGTCAACCTTTGCCAACTGTTTCGAATTGGATCGTACCTGTAGAAGACATCAAAACTCGTCTGTTAATACATAATACAAATTCTTCCAGCTATTTGACCTCAGTCTCGGTACTTTACCTGTAGGTGCTTTTCATAGTGTCATCCTTTCCATAATAATGTCGACCACCAACTACATATAGTTGGCTGCCTATTACTCTAACACCTTGACCAAATCTTGGTGTCTCTGGTAAGTCACCTAGTTTCCTCCATTCGATTCTTTTCATTAGGCCAACATGGTTACGGAAAGAGTTACTGAACCATAATTCCCTACACGGTAGACGTTTATCCAGGTTTTCGGTAATCCTTTCACCACCAACAAGGACCAGCGTTTCTTTAGGAAGGTAGATCCTGAATTCTGAATGGGAATTGAAGGTATTGGTACAGAACTCTTCAAACAGCGACTTATAAAGATCACTATTGCTGACTTGTGGCCATGACATTATAACCCTTACCTCCCTAAATTCTGTAAAGGTCATAAGAGGAAACAGGACAGTTCTCATTAGAACCCTGGCTTCTCTCATCCTAGTCCTGGGATCGGCCTCGATCCAAGAAACAACAGCTCTGAACACCGAAAGCTCTGATGTTACACAAAGGCAGTTGCTACACAGGTACCTCTTCAACTTCTCCACTGGCAGGTCCTGAAATTTAACAGTGGCGGCTACATCCTCAAAATGCCTAAGCATGAAATCTTCCGCCATTTCCTGCAAGTCACTCATTTCATAAGCCTCGGCAAAAGCGGCTACATCCAGACATCTGAACGCATCGATTTCATGCTGCATAAAGTCAAGACAGAGCGAGAGAGCGGGCTGAAATTGAAACTGAAGAGCAGTGGAGGTCAACTCAAAAATGCAGCCCCAATCAAGAAACAGATCTCCACTGTAGCAGCAGTGAAGAAGGGCTTCAAGTTCAGGTGCCCCTAATAATTGAAGGGACACCAAGTTTTGCTGTGTCTCTCTCATACCGCTGCTGAACATCGCATAGAAGTAGTCGCTGCTGGCGCTTAGAATGACTCTGTGTGCTGCAAATACCAAAAAACAGTGTTGAAGTGTTAGGGTACGTCATGCATACTAATATGGATAATGAAGCTTATTTATTAACTCAATTTAAATATAGATAATCAATAGTACAAAAATTACAAACCCAAATATGTTTGTACATATTGTGGTAATGCTATGGTGCCAAAAATGTGGTTTTCACCATATACTAAAAAATCCATTTTGGCTCCCACAAAGAACATTTCATTTTTGGTTCCTAGAAGAACCCTATTTTTTTCCCCTTAAAAAACATTTTAACTAAACAACTAAAAAAATCTAACCTCTTTTTTACTACAAAGCATCTTTTTTGCAAAGAAAACTTTCCATGAAGGTTAATCGTTCATCGTAGAACTATACACTTCATACACATTAGCCTTATTAGTTTCCATTCCCAGCTTTACCAAGCCACCACTGCTGGGCCCCTGAGCAAGGCCCTTAACCCTTAATTGCTCAGTTGTATAAATGAGATAATGGCGCTCTGGATAAGGGTGTCTGCCAAATTCTGTAAATGTAAATGTAAATGTAATAAGGGTATCCAATCATCTCAGGAAAGGGCCAGTGTGGATGCAGGTTTTTATTCCAATAAAGCGAACGCCATCCAAGTAAGAACTATTCTAGTTGGGTTACCTAGCTAATCTCTGAATTGCATGTTTTTTACTTGTGTTGTTGAGCTAGAAAATGCCACTATTATTGCCTTGGGTTTTGGCTTTTATAACCCTTAACCCCAATTGCCCTTAACACCCAATTTCTTAGTTGTATATGAGATAAATCTCTGGATTTACCAAATGCTTTAATGTAATGTAAAACGAAAGGTTTCTAATCAATTAAAGTTAGAAAGTGTTTATGGTAACCTATTTAGCCATACTTTACATCCATAGTGAGCAGAAAAGCATCTCAAAATGCACATAAGATTGAACAGTGAGGTTGATGGACTATAACAGCAGATCTCATTGAGGTCTAATTCCAGACAGTCAAAAAAAAGCTTTGAAATCGGTCTAATTTTAGCATAATTATTGTAGACATAACAGATGGCATATTTTAGTAAATTACAGTCATTTTTTTATGCAATAAACTATTAAACGGTAAATACATTGAAAATTTGTATCTCTCCATACCACTAAATATTCTTCCTTCGACTTCCACCTCCACGTCACAGCCCACTCTCGCTTCCCACAGCTCTCTTATGGACTGCAAGCTGACCTTCATCTGTTCTTCTGGAGATAACTGACTTGTTTCATCTTCTGTCTTCTTTTTCTTAATATTGTCCATTCTGTCTCTTTCCTCTTCCTCTTTGCAGAGCTTTAAAATCCGGGGAACTCCCAGACACTGAGCAGCCATCTGGATCTGGGCTAAAGATCCTCTGTTTAAATCAGAGATAGATCCAGTGTAGGCAAACTCCAACACTGCAGACAGGCCTATCTCAGATACTTCTGGACCAACACATAAATAAATGTTTGTCTTGTTTGATTCATTCGCTTGTTGAAGCATCTCTAGGATGAGGGAGCTTATGGCAGCCAGGGCTAATGAGTGAGCATTGAAATGAACCTCACTTTGAGTTTTCAGGGTGAGATCAGTGAGGAAGGACAATCGTTTCATTTCTTCCAAAGCTTGGAAAACTTTGTTTGGGAAGGTTGGATGACAGTATAGCTTTTCTGGATCTTCTTCATACTCTTCACTGCTTTCACATGCATCGTTGTCATCATCATCATCATCATCATTTGAAAAGGAGACCTCAAACTGCTCGTTGTCATCGTTGTTGTGATTATCTTCATCATCATCATCAGTACAATTGGGGAAATGCTGAACACTACAACTGTCAGAATTTTCCATTATCAGCTCACCACCCATTAAATGTCTTGTCCTCTTGTTGTCCTCTTCAAGGTTGTTGTCTTCCTCCATAGTGTTTATTTTGCTTCTTTTGTGACAAAATTTTTACTTTTATTCTTTATAGTTCCTCGTCCTCTCTGTCTTTTTTTTAAATATACTGGCAAATCACATAAAAGAATAAACCAGAGCCACCGCCATGACTAGTCGACACCACTTTTTTGGCCTCTTCATCCTTTTATCACTCTTTATTGTGTGTTCCTCAAATAAAAAACTGTTGCAGTCAAATGCTCGGTTAAAAACCCTGCTTTAGTCAGTAAGTTCACGGTTTGTTACCTTCTGCCCTCTCTTTTAATACCACAGAAGCCTGTGTGACTGGAGCTCTTTTGTACCCTCTCACACACCAAGCTGTAGGCTATTTTTACCTCATCTTAGACGAGTCTTCGGCTTATGGCCAGCCACTAAGCGTTGTTTTGAAGTCATCGATTGCGTTTTTTCGTTCATGCATCGGGTTTAATATAATCATAACCAGGTTTAATGGACCTTTAATTTGCTATTGATTATATCAACCAAAGACTAATAACACCAGTGTTGGTAAAACTTTATCAGTTGCATATGATGCTCCAACTAACCTGAAACCTACTTTAAAACTGCCACGATCAGTGCCAAGATACAGTTTGTTTACTGTAACAGTATGTTTCTCCAACCTGCCCTAGACTGTATAAGGAGGTTTGGACACAAGGCTGAGGGAGCATGTGACCGTCTGGGGTATTAAAATCAGATGCATAAAATTCTTAAGTGTTCGGAATCATGTTGCTCCTCCACAGCCAGTGAAGGATATCTGGGTCAAGTCGTAGGAGACGAGGAACCAACAAACAAGAATCAACCTTGTTTGGAGAAAAAAAAAAAACAGCCAGAGGTCTTTCTTGCTTGATATACAGGAGGTGTTAAGTAACTAATCCAGTTTCATGTCTGTTTATAGCAATTCTCCTTTGAAATGAATTTTAAAGGAACTTGGGATATTAATCTTCTCATAAAAATGCAGCAAGCTTCAGACTTACTGTCAAAGTGAATATCTAATAAATAATTCATACCTTCTCGCTAACCTAAACTTCTGACTATTAATAGGTTCAAAATTACTCTTAACAAGCAATTATTATTCGGTGAAGCACAGAACTGAATCTCTTTTGATCAAGAAACTAAGATAATTTTTTGCAAAACATGAATTATTGTGTCTGCAACCTTTTGTTGTTGATGTAGATGGACGTTCAGAGCCGTCATCTTGTACAATAACATTATTAATAATAGCCAGATGGCAGCAAGGTGGCTTATTGATTAGCATTGCTGCCTCACAACAAGAAGACCTGGGTTCGATTTCCCTGCAGATGTCTTCCTGTGTGGAGTTTGCATGTTCTGCCCGTGCTTGTGTGGGTTTACCCCGGGTTCTCCGGTTTCCTTCCATAGCCCAAAAACATGTATGTTAGATTAATTAGTGATTCTAAATTGCCCATAGGAGTGAGTGTGAGTGTGTGAGTGGCCCTGTGATGGACTGGTGACCTGTCCAGGTTGTTACCTTTCCTGCCTTTCGCCCTTTCAGAGAGGACTAGGCTAGGCTCCAGCAGATCCCTGTGACCCTGAATTAGAAGATGATTGAATGAATGAATAAGATCCAGATTATTAAAATCGATTTGTACTTCAAATCAAGTAGTTGGAAATCTTGCTTTTTCACTCAGTTGTGCGTAACGTAATGATGATGACTTGTATTACAAAAATTCGTATTAAATTGAATTTAATTCTAATTGCACAACATTTAGTTGTGCAATTGCTAGTGGCACCCCTGAATATATTTAATTTAATGAGCTTTTTTATAGCAGCATACAAGCAACTAGATGAAGGAGATTTATTAAAAGAACTAGATTGTAACGTGTGGAAAAAGAGAGAGAGAGAGAGAGAGAGAGAGAGAGAGAGAGAGAGAGAGAGAGAGGTACAAAAAAAAGGTACAATATTACAGATTGTTTAAACTGAGAATAAAGAAAATGCCAAAATGTATTACTGTTAATTAGCTATCATTACGTTATCATGCTGGTAAAAATGTTGACATATTTGTGGTCACATCCATGTGGTGTAAAATGTTTCGTAAGTCTGCTTGTCAAAAACCACTCAAAAAAAACCCTCAAAAAGATAAGTAATCATTTATCAGCAGATGGTTTCTATGGAAAGGCAGTTTTTCATGAAAGTGAACATGGCACTCCATATAGATTAGAATCATCTCTACTTTAATCATTGAATCCAGACTTTGTCCTGAGTCATGATGACTATGCCTTCCCGGAGAAAACGTCTCTAAGGTTACGTATGTAACCTCGGTTGCCCGAGGAAACGAGATGCTGCGTCAAACGCTATAGGAATGCTTTCTGCATAATCGCAGTCTAAAAGCATGTGTAAAATCATACCAATTGGAGAGCGATACATCACGAGCATGGTGTGTCACCGGCAGGGTGACGTCATCAACCAGAAAAAAAAGGCAACCATCCAGCTATGGTAAATCAGGCTTCGACCTGAGGCATGTAGACATGGATGGTCATGTGACACAGTATCCTGTTCCCATTAGAGATGTTTCCCTTTGGGAATTAAGGATGCCCTTGCCGCCAAACCGCCAAGTCGCTGTCTCGTTGGTCAAACATGGCTCCAGAAGCAGAAATGATCAACCGGACTCCTGCCAAGGCTAGCAGGCTACATGCTATGGGGGTTTCCTGTGCTAATCCCAGTGGGATTAGTACTTAGTTTACTAGCTAGTTCTCTGCCCAAGATCTTGGCCTGGCATGATGGAGCTCCATCTGAGTGTTGCTAGGCCTCCAGTGATGCATACTGTATTATTTGGGTTCAATGCCTCATTTACAAGACATAAACGGGACCAGCTCGCCACACTGTGGTATCACTGGGGCACCTTTTTGTATTGGCCTGCAGATTGCAGGAACCCTTCCCAACCTTCAAAGTGGGAAATGGCAGGAAAACTAACACTAAGTAACACTGGTTTAACATCATTATTGAGTTTACAGATTGAAACATTTATGTAAAAAAATGCGAGATTCGTTATTTATTTATTTTTTTCCATGAATTTACTGCCTTTAGCAGGCTAGAAAACAGGAAAGTGGTGGATCAGTGGTTAAATTTTTGGATTAATGATCTTGAGCTCAAATCCCAAAAAATAGCAAGGGCCTTAACCCTTCAACAACTGCTCATTGTGTTAAATAAGGAAAGTAAGTCACACTGAATGATGTGGGTTAAAAACAGAAATACTAATTCCAAAAACTTTTGTGTCTGTGATAGAGATTTGATGCTAAACTCGGTCACCACAAAACAGAGAGAAATTCCAAATTTTGGCGAATGTATAACACTATTGATTTCCGCTACATCTAAATAAAGTAAAACTACTACAATTTGGGATTTTTCCAAAAAACACAAAAAACTGCTTTGAAACCATGTTTTTTTTATTTATGTTCAAATGGACCCAAACTTTTCACAAACATACACCTCATTTTTCTTGTTTTTTAAAGCTAAAAAGGAAATGTGATGTGACTGTAAGATAGACAAAAAATGGAGTTTGTGCGGCAAAATCACAAAATCAACAGCGATATACATCAACGTAATACTAAATAGAAATACCTGAGCAATCGCATCAGGGCTGTTCTTAAACTTAAACATCGAACAAAGTGGGAAGGGAAAAAAACAAAATAGCAATAAATGTTCGTTTCACTTAAACATAACACGCATTTAAATCTTTAATGCTAACATTAACAAGACTCGAAATGAAAGTAAAAAGCTTGTCCAAGAATCGAAGATTTGATGCATCAGGTGAGAATTCGCTTAATAACGCTTTAGCCATGCATTCACAAGAAAAACAAACAACTAAAAAATAGTATTATCCATCATAAACATACTCTAAAAGACTCGTCTGTACATTGCATAGTAATTTCGTTTCCATCTTTCGAAGCACGCATCATGGTATTGTGATGCTTCGGCCCTCAAACAACTCGGGCGTCTATACCGTACGTACACGGACACAGTGACTGAAAAAATACCTAAGCGCATAGTGATGCTTAATAACAAGGCGTCATAACAGAAAATTAATAATTGAATTAAGCTTTTCTTTAAGAAAAAAAAACCCAAAGAATGAATGGTGGGTGATGAAATACTGACAGTTCAGCCAAACAACAGAAGTGTAAATTACAGCATAAGTCTTACGTAGGAGTTACGTAAGAGTCTTACGAAAGCTATTAACGCAACTAAGATCCGCTAGCTGCCATGTATCAGACAGTACGCTTTCGATTCAAGGCCATTTTTTATGTGCTTCTCATAGAGTACGTATCAACAACAACCCAAAATAAAAGGATTCCTTGAGGTATCTGTCGCAAGAGAGAGAGTATTAGGTATTAATGAGCGGAAGGAGAAATGAAAAAAACATGATTAGAAGGGAAATGAAAAGAGGGAGAAGAATCAGGAAGAAGAAAAGAGGTAAAGGAAGAGAGGATGGCCGTAAGTTTGTCCACCATTTTCCTTTGTCTGGGTGATTGTCCGAAGTGGCCAGGGTATCTGCTGGGTTACAGTGACAAATCACCAGTGGTCTGACCTGAGAAACACTTTCCTATAGGATAAAGTAGAGAAAAGAAGAGAAAAAAGTTAGAAATATAAATTGGTTAATTAACTCTTTAAGTCATTAACCAGGGCTGTCACGATTATCAAATTTGGGTGACGATTAATTGTCAAAGAAATAATTACGATTATAAAGATTTATTGTCTGTTTTCAGGCTTTAGCGATTAATTGCTTGTTTTGAGGCTTTGGCAATTAAGTGTTTGTGAAAAACAAGTAAGCATTTAAAAAAAGGAACACAAAGCATTTTATAATCAATCCAATTTGTGCCTTATTAACACTTTACTCTAAATATTTTTTATTATAGATAAATAGTATTTAAGAAATCCATATTTTGAGTCCTGTCATTGTTTTTTTTTTGTTTAGCAACATATAAATGAATTTTAATGCAATTTTTATGCAGTTGCATAACATGGGTCGTTAACATGAGTTGAGCTGGTGACGTTGCGATATTGAAGCACTGTCAGAGCTTCAGAAAACCACAACCCTCCAACTTTCTACTCAAGCCGCTCCACTCACTTGCTCTGGTTGAAAGTAGGGTGCTGCAGGTAATACAGCTCCCCCTTGTGTGCAATATCTGCGGTTGAATTCAACGATCGCAGTTAGGTTAAATAATTGCGATCATACGATTTTTTTTTATAATTGTGACAGCCTTACCATTGAAGGCTGACCCAATCAACAAAACCAATTATTATTTATAATAGAAATAGATGGAAAGGAAATTCATTATTAACTAGATGGGTTGGTCTGTGGTATAAATATTGAGGCATGCACTTAAATCCATAAACCCAAAAATGTAAATGTAAAATTAAGCAGTTTTGCTCACATCAAACACAAAACCCCTTTGAGATCCCAGAAGGACTGAAAAAACTAGGCTATGTAATGTTATGTAATGCAGCTATGTAATGTTACCATTATCTCGTTTCGTTCGTTAATGTGCAAGTCGAATTGCATTATAGGTGCTGGGATTCAATCTAAAATGAGTCGATTCACTGATTCCAGGCACTAAAAACTAGGGCACCGTCGACACAGATATAAGTATAGCTGTATACGCAAAATTTTTCTATCGTACAGGCGTTTCGTCCAGTAACATGATCAGCACTGAGAAGGTCCCAGGTTTCATTTCCCTTTTCGTAGAGGGTCTTTCTGTGTGATGTTTGCATGTTTTCCCTGTGGTTGTGTGGGTTTACTCAGGGTACCACGGTTTCCTTCCATAGTCCAAAAACATGTATGCTAGATTGATTGGTAATTCTAAATTACCCATAGAAGTGAGTGTGAGGGTGTTGGACTGGTGATCTGTCCTTGGGTGACCCCTGCCTTTCACTCAATGACAGCTGGTATAGACTCCAGCAGATCCCCATGACCCTCATTGGGTATAGAAAATGGATAGATAAATGTTTTATAGCAGAAAAGACATTTAATGGTTATAAAGAACGAAGAGAAGTCTGATGTCTGATCCGATCTGTAAATGTTAGTAATATTGTTGCATTGTAGTTAGTGACCTGTGCTTAAGTTAGCCTACCCACAGGGTTGATGATAAATATTTAGTGCAAATGCTGTGTTTTCATAAAATTAGTTCCAGGTAATAATAATAATAAGAAGAATAGTAATTGTAATAGTAAACCTCCAGTATGGTTCTGCTGGGTGAGCGATGGGGACTCAATCTCAGACTCCAGCGGTGGTTCCTGTGGCTCTGCCCGCCATCATCCTCACTCTCCGTGGTGTCTTGCCGCGTTACTCGCTGGCGCTTTCGCTTCTTAGAGCTAATTCGCTGCAGAGAACCCACCACATGTAGTCTGGCCCGATAAAAACATACGTACATGATTAGCTGTGTTTATATTACATTTTTAGTATAACTTTGAAATATGAAAATCTTAAAACACAATAGGATGTGACAATGTAGTAAATCCGTTGTGCTATGCACGTGTGGGCGGGAAGTGGTGGATTAGTGGTTAAGGTGTTAGGATTGATAGCAGAAAGACCGGGGTTCGATTCCCGGCACCACCATGCCAACACTGTGGGCCCCTGAGCAAGGCCCCCAACCCCTAAATTGTAAGTCGCTCTGGATACGGGCATCTGCCAAATGCTGTAAATGTAGTGAAATAAATGGTGACCCAGCCATAACATGACACAGAGGGCTTGGTAGTTTACTTTAGCGAAATAAAAAATAGAAAGGGGAAGTGGTAGTGCAGTGTTTAAGGTTTTGGACTGCTAATTGGAAGATCAGGATTCGATTCCCAGCACCATCAAGCTGCCACTGCCGGGACCCCTAAGCAAGGCCCTTACCTCCAATTGCTCAGATATATAAGATAAAAATGTAAGTCGCCCTGGATAAGGACGTCTGCCAAATGTCATGAATGAAATGAAGGACAAAATCTGATGTGTCATTGGTCCAGGATAAAGGAGCCAGCTTGTACATCATCTCTACCACCTAATAAATTTGGTTTGTTAAAATATCGTGCTCTTTCCTGCTTACAACGTCCTTCTCTGTATGATTTACAAAAAGCTTCCACTCGTTTTTTCCGTAGCTATCCAGAAATCTGAAAACACTCTATAATCTGCCTGGCGAAGCACCTAGTTAGGGGTCATTAAGAAGCTAAAAAGGCAAGCAACAGCAACTTGTGCTGGGTAAAAGGTGAAATGATCGGTGGCGTACCATGAGCTTTCAGTCAAGGCCTTTTGTAAGCAACGAGGCTATATGCAAATCATGTGCATATTATGCATGACTGACATTCTATGGCACTCTGAGCCTTGATGTTTAGGCTGCCCTGGTATAGCTGTTTAGATTGTCATTCCATGTCCCTTCACTCGTATTGAAAAAGGGAGCAGGGCCAACAAAATAGTTTGTTGTGCTCAGTGCTGGTAGCCACTCATAGCATCCAGAGGAGGTCTTTAAAATAGCACACACAATTTGTTGTCTTTGGTCGCTAGTTTGACGTGTTCACCAACAGCCGATTAATAGTCATTGCAATATTTTTTTTCTTTCCTCTGTCAGTTTTAGAAGATTTTACACACTTTCCTACAATGTGACTTCTCCTATGAGGACCATCAAACCAAGAACCCATAAGAACGCCGAACCTGATCACGGAAAATGTCAAAACGAGTCAAACGAACAGAACAATTCATAAAGAAAAAAGGAGTGTTTGTATGTCTTGTCGTTGCTGTTGTTTGTTTGCTGCTAGCTACTAGCGAGAGAACTGATGATGACGTCTGATGACGTAAAACTCTGGAGGAGTCGTCTTACATGCGTCTGTTTTTGACGTGTCTTGACTGCTATACAGTCTGAGCACTGAATTCCTACAGTGTCAAATGGAGATTTTTTTTTGTGTGTGTGTTTTTTTTTACTGCAGGGATGATCACTAATGATTCAAACATTACACATAATCATAGACGTACTTAAGAATGACCTAGAAGATTTTTTCTCGAAGCTTGAAGGTCTGATATGCGTTACAATTTATGTGGGAGAAAATAACTACCGGCATTGAAGGACTTTTGAACAACTTTGCTCTGTGTAAGAGCAGAGGCAGCAGATTGGATGACTAGCGTGTGAGTCATTTACCTGGTGTCTGCATCCTCTATGTCTGCATCGGCATCGCTCTCTCGCTGAGGATCGGACTGGACGCACTCCTCCTGCAACATGAGTCATAGGCATGAGCAAACATCACTTCTATAATGGAATATCGCTTGTACTTTTCCTCATAAGCTCACTTACCTCAGTACCATAACCCTCGGAGTATCTGGCCATTATTGCCCTGTTTTTCCCACATTCGTTACACTTTAGACTGCTTTCCTGGAACAGCGAGAGACACTGTGTTACTTACTGTCTTTCTACCCTGAAATTAATTAATTATTAATTAGTTATATCCAAAATGTATCCGAAATTTATCAATACTTGTGCTAATTTATTGATTGGTGGATAATGTTGGTTCATTGGTTTAATGCTAACGATATGTGGCACTATAACATTATGGGATTTTTTTCTGAAGCTCAGTCACAGTGGTGTTTCACCTGATCAGCAGCTAGTTAGTAAGCTATCACATGCCATCCATAAGTTTAGTAAAGTACACAGTTAAGAAGACAAGTAAGCTGTACATTTACATTTACAGCATTTAGCAGACGATCTTATCCAGAGCGACTTACATTTGTCTTTTTTTTTTATATACAACTGAGAGATTAGGGGTTAAGGGCCTTTCTCAGGGGCCCACGGTGGTGCTGGGAATCGAATCCCAGTCTTTCTGGTATAAGCCAAACACCTTAACCACAAAGCTCCACTTCTGTAAAGCTGCTTTGACACAATCGCTATTGTTAAAAGCGCTTTATAAGTAAAGGTGACTTGACTTGACAATTTGGTCATGTAAGACAAATTTTAAGATCCTAAAACCTGTTGTCTTTGGTCGCTAGTTTGCCCATTAATGAAAAAAAATTCCATCAGTTTCAGAAGATTTTACACACTAGGAACCGTTTACTGAAGTGAAAACAGACCCACAAAATCATCATTATTTATTAAAAAATATTTTAAATTAATATTACTAACTTGGGGACAGATTCACTTGTTCCTGGATAGTCTGTGTCCTGCAGAGTTTAGATTCAACTCCTAATCAAATACACCTGAACTAGATCATCATGGTCTTGCCAGGTTTACTTGAAACTTACAGACAGGTGTGTTAAGGCAAGTTGTAGCTAAACTCTGCAGGACATCAGCCCTCCGGGACCAAGTGACCCTGTCCCACCCACCAGGACCAAGTATGGTGACCCCTGATTTAGGGTGTTGGTTATGATTAATACCACAGCTGCCTCAAAATTATTATTGACTTTGGTAATGCTGGATTCGGGTCAGATGGAAATATATACACCAATACACCAAACTAGGAGTGTAGTGGAACCCTCTGATACCCCTACAACATTCAGCAGACGCCCTTTACAGCAAATGAGAAGCAGTGGTGGCGCAAATGGTTAATGCGCTGAGTTGTTGATCTGGAGACCAGAAACAACTGGCTTCAAACCCCACCACTGGCAAGCCAACTACTGTTGGGTCCTTGAGCAAGACCCTTAACATTTTCTGCTCCAGGGGCGCTGTATCATAGCTGACCCTGCGCTCTGACCCCCAACTTACTAAGATGGGATATGCGAAAAAAAGAATTTCACCTTGCTGTAAAAAAGTATATGTAACAAAATAAAGACATTTACATTTATCCATCTATCTTTTTTAGACAACTAAGCAATTAGGGGTTAAGGACCTCGCTCAGGGGCCCGGCAGTGGTAACTTGGTGTTGCTGAGAATCGAACCCTGAGCTTCCAGTTAGCACTCCAACATCTTAACCACTGCGCTACCATTTTTCCCTACACCACCATATTCCATCCCTTTAAGTCATACGCTATTATCTAAAAACTCTTGTTCTATGTTCCTTTTTTTCTTGTTTCTCTATCCCATGCTTGTTCTTTCCATGAAACCCCGTCCAAGATCCCCTGTCCAATCACCCTGTCAAAAATCCCTACCGCATGCCATCCACATCCCCTCACCCTGTCAGCTCATTCCACATCACATCATATCATGCGTATCAACTCTATATTTCTCATCCACAAATTCCTTCATCCCACCCCGCACACCCTTATCCACCATCACATCATTCCACGTCCACTTACCTTTTATCTCACCCCACATCGCATCATACCAGGCATAATAAATTATTATTTCTCACCCAAGTCGCATCACTTTATGCTTTTCCCACACCATTATGCATCCCATCAATCTATGTCATATCATTACGCCATCCATATCACACTATCTTACCCCTGTTGCCTCATCGTATGATGATGATTCTTCTCTCATCCCACACTCCCACATCCCTTCCACAGCATGTCATTCTTGTCTCTAAATGATTATTCCATGGCTTTTCAACCCACATCAGATCATTTCATGCCCCCTCATTTTACCCTATATTCCATAATTTCTCCCCTTTACTCCTTCATACAACCCCATTTACATTTACAGCATTATTCAAAGCGAATTACATTTATCTCTTATGTACAACTGAGCAATTGGGGGTTAAGAGCCTTGGAGCTGGGAATCGATCCCACAATCTTTGGTCTAGTAGTCCACACACACACACACACTTATCCACAGCGATCTTAAACCCTGATTAAGTTCTTATAGTGTTTCATTTACAAGGGCCCTGCTCAAAGGTCAAGCAGTGGCAGCTCAGTGAGCCTGGGAATTGAACTCATGATCTTCTGATCAGAAGCCCAACACCTTAACTACTGAGATACACATATTTAATTGCATATACACACACACACACACACAACCACAAACACACACCTCTGTACCTCACAGTAATGGTCCGAGTTGTCGGAGAACTGTCCACTGGAGTCTCTTCGCCTTGTCACCTCCATTTCTGTCTTCGTCGCTTTAACATAGACCTGAATACCACACAGCTATAATTAGTTTTATGATAACACAACCCTTTTAATTCAGTTTATCATTAACCTAATTCATTAATTCATTTATTCATCTTCTATACCTGCTAATTCCCTAATTCGGGGTCAGGGGATCTGCTGGAGTCTATGGCCAACTGTCTCACACTCACTTCTATGGGCAATTTAGAATCCTAATTCAATCTAACATACAGGTTTTTGGACTGTTGGAGGAAACCGGAGAATCCGGAGTAAACCCACGCAAGCACGGGGACAACATGCAAACTCCACATAGAAGATCCCCTGCCCTGGAATCAAACCCAAGCCTTCTTACTGTGAGGCAACCATACTAACCACTAAGCCACCGTGTCCCAAAGCAGCTTTACGCAATCAAAGATAATAAAACAGAAATCAGTGTCCCCGATTGTCCCTGATGAGCAAGCCGAGGGCGACGGTGGCAAGAATAAAAACTCTCTGAGATGGTAATAGAAAGAAACTCAACCAGAGAACCCTCATTTGGGTGATAACCAGAGAGCAGAAATTATGCTTATGCAGTAAGCAACTGTAGTCCTCAGAAAACATCTGGAGCGTCTTTATGGCAGAATGGAAAGGCTATATATATATATATTTGGCTATATACGGCTTTATAACATATTTATAACATACAGTAGACACATTCCATGGGTATTTTTATAAAGTAGCTAGAAACAGAATGAACTTTTTTTTGCTTGACAGTAAATAAATAAGCTTAAATTTGTTCTTTGTGAGGATTTGAGCAGCTGGGCTGCTTTTCCAACCGCATACTAATTGATTAAATACTACGCACACAGTGCGTCAGTGATGGTGGCGTCTGTACTATTTAGTGAGGTAGTATGCGGTCTGAGACGAAACCCTGGTCATTACGTAATGCTTTGAATACAGATTTATTTTAGCAACAGATACAGATAACAGAAGGGAGACATTACTATACAGAAATATAGTAAAATTAAAACATCTACAAAATTATTCGTATATTTAGTAAGGTAGATATATATATATATAGATATAAGGTAGATATATATATACGCAACTCCTCAACGCACAGTACGCGATTTACGTAAGATTATTCCTACCTTATCTTGACTTATAATAAAGACAGCATCACTTCGGCGCAAAATATCTCTTCGGTTGGAGTCAGAAATAAATCAACAAATAAAATCACGACGGATCTTCTGCCCTGGGCGTGAAAACAGAAGCTCGCGATACTTCTAATAGGTTTGACATTGTAGTCGGAGACAGAGAGCCAGAGAGCACGTCGAGAACGCGCGTGCCATAAATAAAATACCCAAAACAGGGAACGTACTCGCGCACGGCGCTGTGTGGGCGGAGACAGAATGCGGACAAACTGAGCAGCCAATCAATGGTATGAGGGTAGTGCGCATGCGCAGTCAAAGAAAAGCATGTTATTAAATAGTGTGTACTTTAAAGTTTAAGGTTATTGAAGTAGTTTATACAGAAAAAGGGTTTAGAATCATATTTTTGAATAGTTAGTGAGTCTTAATAATGACAAACTTTCTCTTACTAATGAGAAACTTTTTTGTAGTAATGAGAAACTTCCCGTAATAATGAGAAACTCTCGTAATAATGAGAAAGTTTCTTGTAATTATGAGACACGTTTTAGTAACAATGAGAAACTTTCTTGTAAAAATTTTAAAGTTTCTCGTAATCATAAGAAACTTTTTCGTAATAATGCTAAACTTTCTCATAATGATGCTAAACTTTCTCGTAATGATGCTAAACTTTCTCGTAATAATAAGAAACTTTTTTGTAATAAAGAGAAACTTTCTCGTAATAATGAGAAACTTTCTCGTAATAATGAGAAACTTTCTCGTAATAATGAGAAACTTTCTCGTAATAATGAGACACTTTCTTGTAACAATGCGAAACTTTCTCGAAATAATCAAAAACTTTCTTGTAATTATAAGAAACTTTCTTGTAATAATGATAAACTTTTAATAATTAGAAGCTTTCTCGTTATCATGAGAAACTTTCTTGTAATAATGATAAACTTTTAATAAATAGAAACTTTCTCGTTATCATGAGAAACTTTCTTGTAATAATGATAAACGTTCTCATAATAATGATAAATTTTCTTGTAATAAAGAGAAACTTTCTCGTAATCATGACAAAGTTTCTCGTAACCAGTGCTTAAAGTAGCCTTAAGTACATTTCCTTGTTGCTTTTGGTTAAATTGCACTTTTTATCGTTCAAGGAAACTTAATATAACTATTAATACTAATAATATTTCACGCTTTTGTGACAACATATGTCACTTTACAATATCAACATGGCGGCTGTACAGTAGTATGTACACATTTTATGGATACTACCTATAACCGTACTATATAGAACCAACTTATCCAACAGTCAGAAAGTACAAACTCATTCAAATGTAGACATCTAACTTCCACGTGATCTCTTGCTCCAGACGCTGATCCTGGTGCCACTGGATAATTATAAATCATTATGTATAATTATGGGGCAGATCTGTACGAGCGATGTCTGTCACCTCCCATGAGGATTTAAGCAAATGTAAATGTGGAACATGAAATGGAGTTAACTGAAGCAGTTAAAATAACAATGACTAAGAGGATAAAATAACATATATTGTAGTATTTGTAAATAAAATTTTTGAAGATAAAAATTAGAAAGAAAGAAACTTTCAGAATAAAAAATTACATGTTGAATAAATGTAGAAAATGAAATGTAATAAATTCTAATATCTCAATGTCTCATAATTACAAACCATCTGATTTACATTTACAGCATTTGGCAGACGTCCTTATCCATAGCAACTTACATTTATCTTTTTTTGTTTTTTTTACAACTGAGCAGTTAGGGGTTAAGGGCCTTGCTTAGGGGCCCAGCAGTGGTAAATTGGTGGTGCTGGGAATCGAACACCGATCTCCTAATTAGCAGTCCAACACCTCAACCGACACAGATTATCTGCATGTTTATGTAGATAAATAACTGATATTGTTTTACTTCTGGTTTTTTTACTGCTTCTTTACTTCATTCTAAAACAAACAAATTAACTTTTATTTCTGCATCAATAAAAAACTTAGGGGTTTAAATATAGAATATATAAAATTAATTTTAAAGTGAAGACAAATATTAAAAAAAAAGAACATAAAATTCAGAATAGTTTTAAAAATTGGAATTTATAAAATTGTTTAATTATTATTTTCATTATTAATCGAATTAATTGCCTGTAAATGCAGTCGTTGACTCGTCTTTCCTCGTAACGCAATTCCAAAATGGTGGTCTTGCACACAATTCAAATGGCACCATATATCAGATCTAATATTACAAGATATTATATTATATCATATTATTTAAAAAGTTAAAACTGCTTATCGGTCATTAGTCTCAGCATTATACGTCACACTCACGGACCGCTTGCTGAACGTCTGATGTATTCGGCACACTCAATTGGAGACTCCAGGAGTTTCTAAAACATCCTCTGATTGGTTAAAATGTACTGAATTTCCATTTAAATGTGTGTTGAGTTGTTTAACGGTCTGTCTGAAAACAACCCAAAGCTGTCCGAGCAAAGTTATACAGTGTAAGTTGTTGTGTTTACATCAATGGCAATAACCATTAATCAAAATCAATTAAATGCTGGATTCCTAAAAGTTTGCGATATTCATGGTATAGACTGTTTAAAAGACATTCCAGAGTTTTGATTTGAGTTTGGTGCCCCGAAACATGCGGCTGAACAAAACGAAACGTCATTGGTTTCTTTACCTGTCAGTCATATGTCCTCTTAGCCATTCGAAGCAGCCCCTTCTGCCGGCAGTCTGAAAGTCTGGCCAAGTAAGACTAATCAGTCAGTCTCTTTTCATTATAGCACATCCAACATATAACTATTACCAGGACTGTATTTGAGACAAGTGTCTCACAGCAAGGCAGGGGTCTTTCTGTGTGAAGTTTGCAAGTTCTCCCTGTACTTGTGTGGGTTTACCCTGGGTTCTCCAGTTTCCTCCCACAGTCCACAAACATGTCTGTTAGGTTGATTGGTGATTCTAAATTGCCCATAGGAGTGAGTGTGTGTGTGTTTGGCCCTGTGATGGACTGGCGACCTGTCTAGGGTGTCCCCCTCCTGCCTCTCACCCTTTCAGAGACGGCTGGGTTACACTCCAGCAGATCCCTGTGACCCAGAATTAGAAAATAAGCGGGTTATAGAAGATAAATGAATAAATGATTCAGTTTAATTTAACTCTATATGTATATTCTATAGATTATTTTACAATAGACACGGGATGAAAGCAGCTTTACAGAAACATTTACAATAAGATTATAAATAGTGTTTCAAGCCAGAGATGATGGTTGCAAGCAAAATATTCCTGGGACGATATAAGGAAGAAACCTCGAAAGAAACTTGACCCTAATGGGTTAGTGCATCAGTCTCATAAGCTGAAGGTTGTTAGTTCAAAACTCTTGCTACTAAAATGCAACATTCGGTGTTTGTATTAAATATAGCTTGGAAAATTCAACATCATAAAAAGTACAAGATAAAAGAGAAGCAGTATTTGCTCTTGGCTATCAATCACATGAGCTTTACTGTCTGCACTTCCACTGATTAAATAAATCTAACTTTGATGCCAAGCTGGAAATGTCTACATCTAATCACCAACATTTATTGTAGCTCATTTCACCGGAATTCATTTTTATAGCTCTTATTGCAAATAAAAACGTTACAGATAGCTACTGTTTGTATGAAAGTAGCGTTAGCCTGTCTCTGATACACCTATTACTAAAAGATCACGCATGGACATTGTGTCCAGCGATCACTATCATCATTAAAATTCAACGTTTGACCTAACGTCAACAAAATCATTAGCTTAGTGTTGATTTCTGGAATTTGATTGGCCCAAAGGCTGATGTCAAAATAAATAAATGATTATGCTGCTATAGCTTTAACCTGAGACATCACACATAATTTTCTGATTGGTTGGATTTTAACGGGTTTTGAGGAGAAGTGTTTGTTGCGTATTTTAATCATCTTAATGCTAAATTTTCCAAATTATGTGACATTCCTGGTACAGTTTTTGACATTTTCCCGTCTTACTGGTTTTTTGTAGGGACATCGACTTGTCATAAAAAGTCCATAAGCCAATTTCCTAATAAAATAAAAAGAATAAAACACTTCATGATGTGCAGTTATAAAAACATAACCATCATAATCTTATAACATTATATTTTATTCCTTAGTTTATTTATTATCAATATGCTAGTGCAATTATATAATTCTGGTTAAATTTTGATTTTTATTTTAAGCTAATATAGTCCAATTAAACAAACTTAATCTAAAACAGAAGCTTGGACCAGCTCAGAGGCCATAAAAATGAAAAACACATAAATAATAGTTCTTGGTTGGGTGAGAATAAGGGTGGGGATGTGCAGAAAATGATAGCACAGTTGTGTATACTCGGGGAGCAATATAAACAGGAGATGCTGGTGTGATAAGGAAATTAAGGAAAAGGGCGCAACTCAAATAAACAGTGACCACTGCCCACATAGAAAGCTAGTCATACACAGTAAAGAGTAGAGTGAAGCACACATGCTGGTGTCTAAGGGGTAGCTTTAGAAGGTCAAAGGTATACAACAGTCTGGAGAATGCTTAAGAAAGGATATCCGTATATGTAGGTTCAAGAGGATGACCTTCTAAATAATGACTTGGACTGGATACATCTGACTAAGTATATTTGATTTTTGTGACATCAACATCGTATTTGGATCCAGATTTCTCCAGAACTTTGGGGTTTGAAGGTTTGGATGGTTATTTGTAAACTTTAAAGTGATTTGTGGGTTTGTTTCGAAAAGAATCAAGAGACAGACGGAACTGGAAACGGTTGGAAAATGTTCTAAGATAAATTTGAAGGCATAGTCGGGACATCGTTGCAAGTAGCTTTTGAAAACATCAAACTGTAAAAGTTGAAGAAAATAAGTGTTTACACCACTAAACAAAAATATCTCAAATAAGACCAAATTTAGATGATTTAATTGTTTGTAGTAACCTTGATAAAGAAGTACCAATGAAACAGTTCGAATACTCCTGGCCTATTTTTGTCAACCACACTCCTCGACTTCAGCTCAACACTTTAGATTTTTCCGACTTATGGGATGAAGAAGATCTGGACCAGGACATTACTGATGATGACTCTTTCCAAAACAATATACCACCAAGCCAAAACCAAGGACACCATTTTATTCCACCAGCACCTCAACTAGCTCCTTCACTGGTTCCTCCTTATCCTCCTCCGCCTTGTCCTCAGGTAAATCCAGTTGCGTTGGGATCGTCCCGTCGAACTCTGAGGCTCCACTGGAAGGAGTTGTTGAGTTTGCAGCCCCTGCCGAGAGTCAGCCGATTTGGCTCGCAGTCTATTTGGGCATCATTGGAGCCGGTCCATCTGGACACCAACAGACTAGAATATCTGTTCAAAAACAAGAGTGGCAGTAATAAGGCTCTTTCTACTCTGAAAGGTGGCACACAGGTGAGCAATTATTATTATAAAAAAAGATAATATTTCTATACTCGTAGAAAAATTCCATTTTGACAGGTCAAGCCGATCAAGTCGGAGGGGTACATATTGATAATTGCGTACTAATTAAAGACTGAATAAATCTCTCTGCCTATGTGTTTTACTGAAACAGAATCAGCAGCGTGTGTCTGTACTGGGTATGAAGAGGAGTAACATTATCACTATAGCCCTGAGCTGCCTGCCTCCTCCCCATTTGCTCCCTCCAGCTATCTACAGCATGGACTCCAGTGTACTGGACAGGGACGATGTACAGGTGGAATCTCCAGTGCTTTAATGTTTGAAATAATTTATTTATGCAGGAACCATAAATATTCAAATTACAGAGCCTCCATTTTTCACCAAATGGTAAAACTTTTTTATGACATCACAATCTTAATATATTTGATAATATTGAAAATGTATTTGCTAATAAATGTAATGGCTTTGTGGTTACATGTTCTTGGTCTCACACTTTCAGAGTTGGGATTTGATTCCCATCATGTGTGGACAGAGTTTGCATGTTCTCTCGGTGCCGTTATGTGTACTGGGTTTAGGCGCCGGCACATATATAGCGCTACTGCGCTCTGGATTTGGTTCTGGCTCTGGCCTTTTTTCGTTTGTAGGCTAATTAGCATAACTAAACTATCAATAATATGTAAGTGTGTGTATGATTGTGTCATATGATGCGTTGGCACCATGTTCAGGTTTCCAATTTAGTGCGTTAAGACACTGAGGTAGATTTCAGGGTATCCATGACCCCGTGCAGGATGAATGATACAGAAAATGGATAGATGGATTTGCTAATTGATAATTGCCGTTTTCCAGGTACCTCAACATCGAATTTAATTACATTATTGAATATCTAATATATTTGTAGGATATTTTATTCATTTTTTTTTCTTACAAGTTTTATAACATTAAAAATAGGGGAAATATATTAGTGGATTTGAGGATTTTTTTTTTAATTTAGATTATTTTGATTTTGTCTAAATCAGTGTGACTTTTACACAAATTCTCACTTGAAGTAGTTGCAGTCTTTCTTTTGAATTTTTTTATTAAATTCGGAAAACTAAATTAATAATGCTATTAAATATGTTTTAAGTAGGAACGTGTAAAAATATCGATACAGCTAACTATCGTGATTTTTTTTTCACAATAGTGTATCGATATTGTAACCTCAAGTATCGATACATATTTAAATAATGTTTAAAACTGATTTATGTTAATATTTATTTAAAACTTTACATTCTTCCGATATATTGTGATATATTGTATCGTAGCCCATGTACCCTGATATGTATCGTGACTTGTTTATCGTCCTAGTTTTATTACATATTGATAGTAAAACTTCCTGTGCAATATTTTATAGTTAAATCCTTTTGCATTTTTTAATTTAGAGGCTTCAGTCTTTGGTCCCATCTGAGGAAGAACTAAAAGCTGTTAAGGAAGCAAAAGCTAAGGCTCCGTGTTGTTCTCTGGCCCTTGCTGAGCAATGTCTCCTTACCCTGAGCACCGTCACCCACCTGAGCACCAGGCTGCAGCTCTGGACCTTTGCACTAGACTACGATACACTGGAGAAGGTAAGGCTTCTGTTCCTGTTCATTCTTTTGTTGACAGTTGTGTATTTAAGTTTCATGCTGGGAGTTTGCAAAACCTGTCGGGGAATGATATAAGGGCTAAAATCGTGCAGTATGAACTCTGCATTAAGGAACATGGATTGTCCAGCCCTGAAATTAATAATTGTGTTTTGATGTAGGATATTAATTATTTCTTTTCCACAGCTCAGTGAAAATAATACATCACTAAATGTTGGTCAATTAACATGTAACCAATCCAATCCTCTTTATTGAGATCCTTAATTTTGCAGTACAATAGTACAATGACAATAAAAAGCATTCTATTCTATTCTATTCTATTACTAACTGGTACTCTAGTGTTATTCTGTGAACTGTTTATAAAAAGTTTACTTTTGTTGAAATCAGGATATTTATTTACAATTTTTCCATTCGCTGACATGTCGAAAATACAAAAATCTTTGTAATTATGCTTATTTTTTTATTATTCTGACCTTTTCATGTTTATGGTATTTTCTTTTCAGGTTTGTTTCTTTTAATCTTCACTTAAATGTTCTTGTAAACAGGAAATTGCAGAGCCTCTTTTTCATCTCAAGCTTGCAATGGAGCAGCTGGCAACTAATAAGACGTTCCATTGTATCCTTGCAACCGTACTCGCCGTTGGTAACTGCCTTAATGGCTGCAAGGTGAGATATTCCAGCCATAAATGTCAGTCAAATGTTGTTATTATTAGTTTATTTCTTGTAGATTTTAAACATAAGTAAAATTTGGGTGCGTGATTTAAGACAGGGGCCAAGTCTGATATCGCATACTATGCAAGTATGTACTATATTTAGATAAGTTCGTAATCAGTTCGTCCCGACTGTTAAAAAAGTACGTCTTATATTGTATGGTTACAGGTACGACTGAAAATTGTAGTTTGTTATAGTACAACAGCCATGTTGATAATGTCATGTGACATATGTCGTCACAGCAGCACAAATTTAAAGTTGGATCATGTTTAATGTTTTTATTGTTGGATGATGACAAACAAGTGTTATTTAACCGCAGGTTAAGTCCAGAATTATTACCGCATTCCACTATTTCCGCATATGACGAGTCGTCTATCCCGCGGGCTCATGGGTGCATTGCACTGTATGAATACCTAAAAGACTGGGTTAAATTACTAGGCCATCCTGGTACTTTTCACATACTGTATTTTGTATACTAATGAGTCGGACATGCTACTCGCCTCTCATACTTAATTTTGCATACTATATAGTATAAAAGTATGCCATTTTGGATGAAGCCAGGGTCTAATTACGGAATCCTGGGAAACAAGGCTTGGACCTAATGACATAAAAAGCAGAATAAAACTTTGTAACCATACAAAGAACCAGCAGGGTAATAAGAGGTCTAACATGAACATAATGAGCAGCTCGCATACTTCAATACTATATAGTAGGCAAAAACCAGTATGCAAGGTGAGTAGTATGGCCGAATCCTTAAGTATTTGGATTCTAAAATAGGCATACAATGGTTATTTTATTTTGTCTTATAAGCCCTTGGTATGGACGATCTGCCATAGTGACAGAAAATATTTTTGATTATGGCATGTCGTCTGTCCCATTGGCTAATAGTTCAACACAGTTCTTTCTATAGTATGGGCCCTCAATGGCCCTCAACGACCATTATTTAGTTGTATTAAAAGAATAAATGCTGTAAATATTTTGTAATGATATAAAGACAAAGAGTGGTTCTATGGGGAACCGAGTTGTTAATGGGGAACAGTGTGTTCCAGTGGGAAAGACCTGATTCCCATTTCTAATGGACAGCAATGTCAGATCATTGATTCCACCAAAGTTCAACAATGCAGTGAAGATTTTCCACAAAAATCCGCAATCAAAAATGAAGCGTTTGTTAACATGTTGTTCGGTTTGATTCATTTGAGGGATTTTGTGTGTTGCGTTGATCCACTTTTTGTTGTGATTTGTGCTGTGAAGGTTTTCACACATACGGTATAATAGAGTTGTAGAAAATTGACTCTAGTCATTAATGGTGTTGTTTGTATATTCTGCTTCTTCAGGCACGTGGGTTTGAGTTGAGCTACCTGGGGAAGCTCTCGCAGGTCCGGGACACACACAGCCGGCAGCCTTTGCTACACCATGTGTGTGTGTTACTATTGCAGATTTACCCCCAATCCACTGACCTGTACTCTGACATCAACGCCGTTACCCGGGCCAGTAAGGTAGAGCGTATGTGTGTATACTGTATTTCAATGCCTTTTACTGTGAATAGAAAAGAAAACTTAATTTGTATTTATTCTTTATATATATTTATAGTGTATATATATATTGTATGTGTATATAGATGTATAATTAACCATTTTAAAATTGGTTTAATCTGTAATTAATAGTATTACAAAGACATTGGATGCTTTGGACGAAAGTGTGGGTGGTTTACTGATTAGCATTGTTGCTAGCATAGCAAGAAGGTCCCAGGTTTGTATCACCTGCAGGGTTCTTTCTGTTTGGAGTTCTTCCTTTGTTTGCGTGGGTTTACTGAGGGTTCTCTGGTTTCCTCCTACAGTCCGAAAACATGTATATTTGGATGATTAGTGATTTTTAATTGGCCATAGGTTGTGACTGTGAGTGTGTGTGGTTGTTTTTCCGTATGTTTCCCTGCGATGGATTGATGATCTGTCCAGGATGAACCCTGCCTATTTACCCAATGACAGTTATAACACCCGTGACTCTAATTAGAATATTGACCATAAGCAGATATAGTCAATAGATGGATCTTAAAAAACAGCAATTACCAATGAGTATTATTATGCTATAAATAATTACAACCTTTGGTCTGTTAGTGTGATTACTCGCAAGTTCAGTCCAGTCTATCTGAATTGGAGTCCCGTTGCAAAGCGTCCCGGGAGCTGTTGCACATGCTGAATAATGAAGGAACGAAGAAGCAAGCAGGACGAGGTGACGTGGTTAGCGAGACATGCTTCTACCACAGATTACCACAATTCCTAAAGGAGTGCAATGAAAGGATGAAGGTGCTTAGAGCTGTGCATCGGCGGGTCGTCAACAGGTAGTCATAAAAATACATCAATGTTTTTCGACATAATTTCAGTAAGTCTATCTACTTCCTGTCTTACTCTCTCTCTCTCTCCCACTCTTTTTCTGTTAGATTTCACGCATTCCTTTTGTACCTGGGTTACTCTCGCTCCATGGTGCGAGAGACAAGCGCGGATGCCTTTTGCAAAAGCGTTAGCGACTTTGCACTGGAGTACAGATCTGCTTATCACGCCATTCTTCAGCAGAGGGAACAGGAGGAGCGAGAGAAAGAAGAAGATATCATAGGTCAAAAGCCGTCCTCTACAGTCAAACCTAACCCAATAAAAAGCCCAGCTTTGGTGAGCTTGGTTTCTGTTTGATCTTGACACTGTTTGATATTTTCTTTGAAAGTATGAGAAACCTTTTCAGTTTATGTGACTGTTCCATCAAATTACATACGCGTTTAGAAATAAAGGTTCTAATAATGTTATGGTTTTGTAACAAACCACTAAGGTTAGTTGCCTTGTTGTGGAAAAAGGTTTTGTAGACTGTAATATATTTTTTGTGGATCGAAAAGTTGATAGTTATAAATAGTTGATCTTGGTCTTTTTTGGTAAAAGTATTACTATTAAACATGTCCTCTGTCCTGTTTTTAATGTGACAATGAGTAAAAATTAGCCAGGTAACAGGGCTGTGTAAAAATATCAATACTATCACTTTTTTCACCTCCAGTGTATTGATATTCTAATGCATATTAAAATAAAACTTTATTCTGATTTACATTCACGTTAGAATTTAATAAAATCCCTTAGCGTGTGTCAACACAACTTCCTCCTCTGCTCCTGTACATGTTGCTGATACATACATTTACAGCATTTGGCAGACATCCTTATCCAGAGAGACTTACATTTATCATGTTTATACAACTGAGCAATTGGGGGTTAAGGGCCTTGCTTAGGGGCCCAACAGACGTGGCTTGGTGGAGCTGGGAATAGAACCCACAATCTTCGGGTTTGGTAGTCCAACACCTTAACCATGAGCCACCACTTTTCCACGTTATTGTCTCAGAGGCAAGCATGGTGGGGAAAAATACAAAAAGTACGTTCACAGCATTTGGCAGAAGTCTTAATCCAGAGCGACTTACATTCATCTCATTTATACAACTGAACAATTTAGGGTTTTGCTCAGGGGCCCACAGTGGTAGCTGGGTGGTGCAACACCTTAAGCACTAAGCCACCACCTCCCACTGAAAATATATTGTTATATTTTCTCTAAGCATCTGTGTAGATTAGAATGTTTACCCACAGTACGCTCATTGTCCCATGGGAGACCCAGTTGGTTGCTAATTTATTTAACATTTTTTAATACATTTATCCAGAGGGACAACTAAGCAATTGGGGGTTAAGGGGGCCTTGCTTAAGGTGTGTGGGAAATCGAACCTCTGATCTTTCAATTAGCAGTCCAGAACATCAACCACTGCGCTACCACCCCCCCTATTAATCGAATATATTCGATAATTATTTTGTATTGTATTGCAATATATCGTGATATGTATCGTATCATGAGGCTCTTGCCAATACACAGCCCTAACAGGTAAACTGTTTTATAAAGCTTAAAATATTATTTATCTTCTTTATTTTTTCTCTCCTGCTTCTGTTGCGACTGAATTTTTATGGTGCTCACTATATGACTAAGCCAAAGGTTTTTTTTTTATTCTTGCTGCCTTTTGTGGTCATTCGATCAAGGATGAAAATGAAAGACTTGCTTATAGGCACCAAAAAACTTTTTTTTTTTTAAGGATTGCATGGAGGAGTCAATGCTAGAGGAGGTGCTAAACACACCCACATCACCCTCCTTTTGTGACCTTAGTCTTCCACGTCAACGCAGCAGGACACCAAACCCCACAGGTATTACTAAGACATCCCTTCACACAAGAAATCAATCATATTTGTGTATCCAAAGGCATCAAAAAATCGTATTTTTTATATATATATTTTTTTTAGGTTGCTTTCATCGACGACTAAAGTGGTAAAAGAAATCGTTTATCCTGCATGAAGTGCCTTATGGATTGAGAAGAACTTGAAATAAAAATATTTATTCATTAATAGTAACTTTTTCATTTACTTTTCTGTATCTGCTTAAATTAAAGGGGAATTTTTTTATCAGCTTCAACTTTTATCTTTTTTTCATCATCCATTTTATTCATCCTTCTTTCTCTCTCTCTCTCTCTCTCTCTCTCTCTCTCTCACACACACACACACACAAACGCACCCTTTCACAAAAAAAATATATATAAAAAATGCAACTTTTTCACACCTTTACTATAACATAACATAACTTTTTTCATGCCTTTTAACACAGGGCCGGCCCAGGCTCTGGTGGGGTCCTGGGCAAGAACCAACAGCACACTCCCTATCCCACACACACGCACACACCCTACAACAAAAAATACCCACACACCGCACACACACCCTACAACAAAAAATATAAAAAATGCAGATTGTTAAAACCTTCACTATAAGAAAACATAACATAAATACTGACCAAATACATAAATTAATAAGCATAAATCATAAGCAGTGAATAAATTGTGATAATAAAAAACAAAAAAAGGTTTGACTAACAGTCACTAGACGACTTACACACCAGTTAAACAGTGCAAATCAACAAAAAAACTGCACTTTTAGTACTAAAATTTTAACTGCCAAAAATATTTTTATTATATTATAAAATAAAAAAAAAACATGTGCGGTGCGCCGCCAGTCATTTTGCCCTCTAGACAACTCTGCCTATGTCGCCTATGCCACAGGCCACCCTGCTTAAACCTAATGCTGAAGAAAATGAACTGTGATTGGTAGCCTTAAATGTCAATCATACGTCTTCTTTGCTAATAAAAAAAAACTGCTATGATGTCCAACCCTTTTGCTAGTCCCAACAGATCCTATAATCCTACGCTAAAACCGGTGGTCTGTGATTGCTAGTTTGATATGCGATCATCTGAAAAATATATTCACGTTTTGGTGACCTGATTGTTAAATCCGGGTTCGGGAGCTACTTGTTGTCTATTATTGCTAACAATAGTTTAATAGTGATTCACAGTCGTCTCCGAGTCTGGAGTACTGTGGTGGTATTGTATCTGCGGGATACTTGGACACCTACATCACATTCCATCTGAATAAACTATCACACTCCAATATTTGATAGGGTGCTATAATCCTCACTAGAGATTTAATTAGGTATCGATTAAGTAGCGCTGACCAGATTGTAAAAATGTGCAAAATGATCATGCGAACGATTGGATGAACCCAGGATTGCTACAGGCACGGCTTAAAATTAAAAAGTACCAAATCGCCATGACGATTTCCCAGACTGAAAAATATAATTTTCTAGATTTTATTCCTGGTACAACAACAAAACTGCTCTGGAACCTTTTCATTTCATAATCATACGTTTTACTTAGATATTAATAATTACATTACATCACTTGGCACATTACATTTATCTTCTATTTATACATCTGAGCAATTAAGGGCAATTGCTCATGGACCCACAGTGGTGGCTTGGTGGTACTGGAAATTGGGGGCTCAAATAGTTATGGCACTGAGTTGATGATCTGGCGACCGGGAAGACCTGGATTCAAGCTCCACCATCGACAGCTGTTGATCTGAAGACCAGAAACAAGCCCCACCACTGGCAAGCCAACCACTGTTGGGTTTCTTGAGAAAGACCCTTAACCCTTCCTGCTCCAGGGGTGCTGTATCATAGCTGACCCTGCGCTCTGACCCCCCAACTTACTAAGATGGGATATGCGGAATAATAATTTTACTCTGCTGTATAGTGCATTTACATTTTACATTTTACAATTAAACCCCGGACTTTCTGGTATTCTGGTCCAACACCTTAAATACAAGGCCACCACTTCCAACATTATTTTAAACCTGACCCCTGGTTTAATATATAGAATAAATTAAAAAGAAAATACTACAAAACGTCTATTGACGCGCCTCAGTACAGTGTCTGTACTAGAATTTTAAATATTAAGTCATTGCGCCCCCTGGAGGCTGTACGTTCTAAACGCGCTTCATGTTTGCGCATGCGCACGACGCCATTTCGTGCCCTGCTCTGTGGTTGCAGTGTGAGCGAACAGACATCGCGTCTCTGACTGCGTCGAATTTTATTCATTTTTAATCTTAAACTCCCGGTGAGTATTTTGTTTCGAGAGATTTTTTTGTGAGGTTTTTTAATTTTTTGGCTGACTATAAACTTATCTTTGGAGCATTTTTTAATTTTTTTTTATTTTTCGTGGCTGATGCTTTGGTGGCGTACATTTTGTGATGCAGAAAGAATTGTTTTTTTTTTTTTTTTTTTTTTTTTTTTTTTTTTTTTTTTTTTTTTTTTTTTTTTTTTGGTTTTCGATAACAGAAGGGTTTTTTTTTTAATTTTTTAATCACAAATTAACTTTTTTAAAGACTGTTTTTATATAGATGAGGATGTGTTTGTAAGCGGAACGTTTATTTTTGAAGGTGAATGTAGGCTAAGCATGGACGGGCTGTTGTGTTTTCCAAGATGGTCGTTTTCTTCCTCCATGTTTGGAATTAAGAGTCTTAACAAGCGATTTTTAAAGCTTTAAGTATTTTTTTTTTACCCTTTAAACATAGCCTACATAGTCTGGTTTTTTTTTTTTGGACGTTCCAGCTTGCTTGGTTTTAATAATAATAATAATAATAATAATAATGCAGCACATTTTTGGAGGCACCTGATGGGGGTTGGACAATGAAACTGAAACACTGGTCCAGGTCGTGTTACTGGCTTTTAAGTCTTTATTTACACCACATGGGTTAAAGAATTAACATAATGTAACCGCTACATACTTATTTTTTAAAATAACTCATGATAATAATATTAATAATAACCACTATATTTATTTCTTTTTTTGGAGAAGGTTTGGAACTGGATTGTGAAGAGTGGATTAATTTTTCCATTTATCCACAATAGTGTTAGTGAGATCAGACACTAATTTTGGTGAAATTAGGAGATCTGGGTATCAGACAAGGGTTCCAGTTCATCCTGGAACCTTCGTCTGATCCCCTGACCTCCTCGTTTTACCATCAGACAAGAATCCAGTTCATCCACGTCTGATCCCCAGACCTCCTCATTTCACCAACATTAGTGTCTGATCTCACTAACAGTATTGTGGAGGAACTGGAACCCTATCTGATATGAGACTAATGTTGGTAAAATGAGGAGGTCTGGGGATCAGACAAGGTTCCTGTTCATCGGAACTGGAACCCGATGGAGATCAGGGGTTTTGTGCACTTGGCACTAGGGGTGGGAATCTTTAGGTACTTTACAATCCGATTCCAAAATCCATTCCTAACCTCCCTTTTTTTTTTTGATTAACATAAGGCTGCATTTACACTGCAGGTCTCGATGCCCAATTCCAAATTTGTGGTTATATCCAATTTTTTTTTGCGACCCGCTTGTATCATCAAAAACCGACCCATATCCGGTATCTGCATTTACACTATACACGAAAAAACAACCTAATGTAGACGTACTAACCGGAAAAGTAAGCTTTTCCTTTTTTTTATTTTTTTCTAAGTGTAATTTTTTTATTTTCGCTGTTGGTGTCCACCTAAGTTGGCGTCGACGGGTGGAAATCTGTCTGCTTACATGGCAGACGCTTATGCGCTTATCCGATTTATTACCACATACTAATTAGACCCAAAACCGATCTAAAAACATCCAAATCGAAAATATGTGCCCTTTTCTTGCTTACTCAATAGTCGGTCACGTCCTATCTCTACCACACTGGAGGAGAAAAATCTGAATTAGGTCACTTGATACATGCGGTGTAAATGCGGCCTAATGTGTGTCCAAATTGTCCAAAAGTCCACAGCTGTTGGAAGCTCCACAGAATCAGTATTAATAATTGGGCTGCTCTGCTTTCCTGCACAGATTAAATCAGTAATATTTTGAGCGCCATTATTTTTCTAGCCTCACTAAATTGGTGGGCTAATAAAAAGGACTTTCCAACCGTTCTGAGGAACCAATTGCACCCAGTGGTTTTAAATTTTGCCCACAGGGTAGTGCTGTGCATCACGATGATAATCAGACTAAACCGATTCGATGAACATAGAAGTGAAGATTGGACGAGTATCAGCTCTAAATATAATTCAGCCATTTTGGGATGTTTTTCGGAGGAGTGAGACGTTTTTTTCTTCACCTGTAGCACTTGGTGACCAGGATGTTGTTCTGCATAAGAGAATTGATTAGGCCACGTCCAGGACATGTACCTGTTATTCCCAGAATGCTGTATTAGCTGCAGAAGGAGGCCATACATCATAGGATGAAGTCATTGTGGTCTAAAAGCAGATGTTTGGGTTTGATTGTCCAACCCGTGTATGTCTTCTGAAGCGGAGTCTTTTTTGAGTCATTGATTTTTGAATGATTGCGGGAAGAAATGATTTTTTTTTAAGGACTGCAGGAGAATGATGATGATGATGATGATGATGATGATGATGTGTGCACGGACATGAGAATATATATATTTTTCTATTATTGAAATCAGCACCTGCGTTGATAAAACATGCCAAATAAAGAAGATTTGCTTAACGAGATTTTTTTTTATTGCTTATGATCCAAAAATATATATTAAAAAAAGTTTTACGCAATCGGAAACGATTAATCCGACTAGAAAGGTTTCCGCAATAGAGAAATATTTTAGTACATATTCTTACGGGACGAGTCGCAATCTAATATTTGAAGCTTTTTTGTGCTTTTATAAATTTTAATGGAGGAGATTCCCTAAAATGCCGTTAAAAAAAAAAATAAACTTGTTAATAGAATTACATTTACAGACGTTCTTCCACAGCGTCGGGTAGCATAAACGCTCAATCATCCTTAAAGTTTACAGCTCATCGTTCACACACACAAGCTTTTGGTCGAGGAATTTGATTGGGTTAAATTTTAATTCCTGGGGTTAGAATAAATTATTGGTGCCCGCTCTGACGACGCTGCAGCTTTTATCCGAGTTCCCACTGGAATAATTGTAGTAAGTTTTAATTATGATTTGCGAACACGTACAGTGCTTTTCTTTAATTCAATATTTCACGTACGCTGATTTTTTACGTTGATTAATTAGCCTAAATTAGTATAACGGGCCTCCCCTTATATCCAAACCAATCAAACCTTCAGGTAATATAATACTTAACTTTTTATGTCTTTTAGTTTTTGTCTTTTGGGATAGAAGACATGTGAAATATAAATTCTTTACCTTGTTTTGATAAAAAAAAAAAATGAGGAAAACCCACTATGAATCGGTTCAATTTAAATAAAGTTAAATAAATTGTATGAAATCCATCCTGAAATTTTGAAGACTTCTAAACTCTTTGGAAAGAAAGTCATTTTTACAAGATGTTGTATTGGAGTTGCAGCCTAGTATAGGTCGTATACTAACTTTTACTACTACTAACGGGGCAGTGGTGGCTCAAATGGTTAAGGTGCTGAGTTGTTAATCTGAAGACCAGAAACACCTGGGTTTAAGCCCCGCCTCCGGCAAGCCAACCACTGTTGGGTCCTTGAGCAAGACCCTTAACCCTTCCTGCTCCAGGGGCGCTGTATCATAGCTGACCCTGCGCTCTGACCCCCAACTTACTAAGATGGGATATGCGGAAAACACATTTCATTGGCTCTGTACACGTACCTCACACAATGACAATGTATTGAATATACTTATACTATACTTAATACTTTACTAACTTACTGTTACTAACGAGAAACCTTTTGGTGAAGCTCCACCTTCGTGTACGTTTTGCATGACCTCCTCTGCGTCAGTTTCCCAGATATTAAAAGAAGCAGATAAATATTCTATGAGGTTAATTCTTTGAAAGATGTATTTTAATAACAAATTATTTATCATATCTTAACTTTGCCTGATTTTTATATGTTTGTGTGTATTTAGGTTTTGCTCAGAGACCCCCTTTTAATAGAACCGGTCTGTATTGTCTTGCTATGAGGAAGGCCGTAGTTGCTGACATGTCGTTAAATAAATAACGAATAATTATAATAAGGCAATAAGGTAAATAATGAACTGAATGTTGGATTGGTTTGGATAAGAGAAAAGGGCCGGGCATAACGATTTAATTATTAAACGCTGAAACTAAAGAATGTAGCCGAAATGTCGAACTAAAGAATCGTACTCTAAAGCATAACCCAAATTTACTGAGAGTTTCACAGAGATCTTGCAAAACTTCATGAGTTTCCCGAATGTGATTCATTTTTTTCCAGAATATTATTAAAAAACAGATCAATTCCAATACACTGGGTGAGCAGCGCATCTTTAAAGCTAATATTTATGATGTACTGAGTTAATATAGGGACAAGAAAAGCCTGTTTTGTCGAAGACAATAGCCGTTGGCCCCAACAGCCTAGTGGTTAAAGTGTTAACCTGTGTTAACCTGTGTTAACCTGCTAACTGGAAGATTGTGGTTCATGTCCCAGGACAACCAAGTTAGCACAGTACAGGGGTTAAGTTGTTGTACTGCTTACTAAAAGGTCAGGGTTCGATTCCCGGCACCACCAAGTTGCCACTGTTTAAGGCCCTTATCCCCAGTTACTTAATTTGTATAAATGAAAAAGAAAATGTCACTCTGGATAAGGACGTCTGCCAAATGCCGAAAACGTCAATCAAAAGCAATGCGATTGGGGAAGTACATCTGAATCACTTCTAACATTTGTTGTTGTTACTCTCATAGCCGTAAGTGGTTCGGCTGGGATTTTATCTCATGTTGGTTTTTTAAACAAATCAGAGTGATAAAATCATGGCCGCAGGAACATTTATTATGGGGGGGGCTGCCTTTTTTTTTTTTTAATTTCCTAGCTGTTAGCCGGGATTCCTGCAGCACCATCAGCACCTCTACTTCCCACAGCTATGAATAAAGCGATTCAGTCGCATGAACCAGAAGATATAGAAAGCAAAAATTTCCGCTTCGTGCTCAAAAAACTGTTAAAATCACTCCAGTCTGGATCTGCGTTTCACCCCTTTCGCTCTCTCCGTAATCTTCACGCACTCACCGTTCACGCTATGGAAGAATTTGTGCCCAGTTAACGCCCCACTGTAAATACTGTATGACAGATGGGTAGATGCATACATTGATTAATTGATTAATTTACATTTGGCAGACGTCCTCATCCAGAGTGACTTACATCTATCTATTTTATACAACTGACCAATTAGTGGTTAAGGGCCTCGCCCAGGGGCCCAGCGGTGGTGGTGAATTGGTGGTTCTGGGAATCGAACTCTAATCTTTTCGTTAGCAGTCCAACACCTTATCCACTGCACTATCGGATGGACGGACAGACAGAAAGACGTACAGATAGACGGACAGATAAACAGACAGATGATAGATAGATGAAGTGATAGATAGATAGACAAATAGACGGACGGACAGATAGACGGACGAACAGACAGATGGACGGACAGACAGATAGATAGATAGATAGATAGACAGATAGACGGACGAACAGACAGATAGATAGATAGACAGATAGACGGACGAACAGACAGATAGATAGATAGATAGACGGACGAACAGACAGATGGATGGACAGACAGACAGATAGATAGATGGACAGATAGACGATAGATAGACGGATAACGAACGAACAGACAGATAGATAGATAGACAGATAGACGGACGAACAGACAGATGGACAGACAGACAGATAGATAGATAGATAGATAGACAGATGGACAGACAGACAGATAGATAGATAGATACGAAAGACAGATGGACAGACAGATAGATAGATAGACGGACGAACAGACAGATGGACGGACAGACAGACAGACAGATAGACAGATAGATAGACAGACATAAATAAAACCACAGCTTCAAATCAGGGCAAAAACGCACTGCTCCACTCTTTGCGCTCTGACATGAACCATCGTTATTAAAACTGTTGTTTTAAAATAATATTAAAATCAAATACAATAATAAGAATTTGATCAAATAAAATGATAAAAAACCCCAGATGGTAGCCTATAGAGACATTGTAAAAGGAATGTTCATAATATGAAAGGTTTTGCTATTTATAAAACAGTCAAACATTATGAACACTTTACCAGACTCTAACTTAGGTTTTAAAAAGGTACTTTAATAATTTGTTTTTATTTATTGTTTTATTCACTTTTAATCAATTAAAGATGCAAATCAGCAGCTAACGTCCCTGAATGAAAGCGGCAGTAACACTTCACAAAAGAAATTAGCCTATGAATAAATAAAACTGTATGAACTAATGATGTTTTGGATCATTTTTGCTTTTCATGGTTAAAATTCTGGAATATTGGATCTTTTTATCAGTGTTTGTGTATTTAATTTTAGCAAACAAAACTCGTCCTGTTCGGGCCGATCGTCTCTCATCCTGTAGCTAGTTTCTAATCTGATGAGCTGTACGCGAGCGATTAGCTAAAGCCAAGAACGGAAAGCTGCAGGCAGCCGAGTCGCTGAAATACAGACCCGGCTTCTGAAATGCATTTCCTCACGCGTGTTTCGGTCTACAGAAATATTTGACTAGGCAGGTCTGCAGGCTGACGGGAATTTTTTATTTATTTATTTATTTTTTCCGGCGATATGAACGAATAGTACATCTCTTCTGTTACTGTCTATGGCGGTGCTTGTACTGAATCTTATGTACTGGACTCTCCAATGCAATGATGGATGTACTGTATATCTCATGTAAATCACTTACATCTGAGCTGTTTGCTACCAGACGTTTCTAAAAAAAAAAATAATAATAATAAATAAAATGCCCAAGCCGATGTAATGTCTTATGTCTGAATGTTGTTTTGTTTATTGATGTATGGGAAAGTGGTGGCTTAGTGGTTAAGGTGTTGAACTGATACCAGAAAGACGAAAACCCAGCACCACCAAGCCACCACTGTGGACGCCTGAGCAAGGCCCTTAACCCCCGATTGCTCAGTTGTATAAAAGAGATAAATGTAAGTGGCTCTGCATAGGGGGGTCTGCCAAATGCTGTAAATGCCTCTACTGTAGCAATCTGAGTGTGTGTGTGTGTGTGTGTGTGTGTGTAGTTTCACCATATATCGTGTTGCCTTTAATATGTGTATTCAAAGATAGACGTACGGACAGATAGACAGAAGGACAGAGAGATAGATGGACAGACGGTCAGATAGACCGATGGACAGAAAGACGGACGGACAAACAGATAGACGGACCAACAGACAGATAAACCGATGGACGGACAGACAGATAGACAAACGGACGGTTAGGCGGAAGAACGCACAGAAATAAACAGACTGATAGACAGTCGGACGGACAGACAGACAGACAGACAGATGGTCAGGTAGATGGACAGACAGACAGACAGATCAGCCCCTTAGCAAGGCCCTTAACTCCCAACTGCTCAGTTGTATAAAATAAAGTCGCTCTGCATAAGGGCATTTAAATGCTGTAAATGCCTCTACTGTAGCAATCTAAGTGTGTGTCTAGTTGCACCATATATTGTGTTGCCTTTAATATGTGTCTATTCATAAAAACCCCACAGTTTAAGAGTGAAGAAACAGTGCCGGTTAATAGCCGGACATTTTTATCTGAATAGCAGCACCATATATGATGCGCTGCCCTTGGGTGACTTGGTTAAAAAAAGCTTTAGGATGTTTGTGCTGTGTTCCAGCATTGATTATAATAAGCCCTTGGCTTTATACCTCGTCAATCAAATCACACAAATGTCTGCTAAAAGCTTTAAAAAAGCCAATCTGCTGTAAAGAATTCTCTTCTGAATAGATGGATAATGGATAAAATAGATTTAAATGGATTCATAGTTCTAACCAGCATTTTTTCCCCGCCGTCCTTTCGTCCCCAGCAAGGGCATGTTAAAAACACTGTTGGTTCACAGCCAGAACAGATCTACAGTAGTCAAAACCCATCACTTTTCTGTCCCCTTTTTTTCCCCTTCACACAACTGTAGTCATTGCAACCGTCTGCCACTGGGTGGTGGTAGCGGGAGCCCTGCTTGTGTTTGGGGGGTTTTTTTTGTTTTTTGGGGGGTTTTTTTGGTGTAACCTTGAAAAATGTGGGTGAAGGGGAGGGGGTGGAGGGGGGTGGAGTTATTGTGCCACCGAACACCCGTTTCCCCTTTTGCCCTAAATGCACCGCTGAGCATCAGCTCACCAGTGGACCAATAATGACCCCTCTTTTCTCCAACAGAATCAGGCAGACAGACGACTCGACCCGAATAACACAGAATGGAGTGAGTGACTATTACCCCCCCTCCCCCCTCTGAATACTGAATTGCATACAAATGTCTAAGGCTGTGTTCACACTTGTCATGTTTGGTTTGGGTAAAAAGAACTCTGACAGCAGAATCCTGGTGTGTACCAAAAAATAGCTAAATAAAAAGTTAGCTAGCTGAGATAGCTAAAAAAAAAAAAAAAAAAAAAAAAAAAAAAAGGGTCTCGGTCTGCTCCCCAAAGAACTCTGGTGCAAATCTATCGATACATAAACACGACACAGACCAAATACATCTAATCGTACCAAAAACAGGATGTGATGTCACGAAGCGGGACATTATTCTTTGATTAAAAAGGACAGAATGCACTAGCATAACTACCTGGTTCGTCTCATCAAAGAACCGATGTTGCCCATTAGTCGGAAAAGCCATTAGAAAAAACGTCTCCTTGTCTCTGTATAAATCCCGGAGTCATGTTTGAACATTTTAGGGGCTCTTCCTGAGGTCTCGTCTAGAAAAAGTGTAACTATATATTCCTCCACATGAGGACAGCGTCTAATCCAGTACAGAGTGTTGTTTCGAATGGAAAGTTCAGTCAGAATATTTACGTCACAAAAGCTGACCAATCAGGTGGTGAACCTGAGACCATCACCTGAGACCTTTAGGTTCGGTATTTAGGTACACTCACAATAATGCAGGTGGACCAAGAACAAATGCATCATTTACCTTTTTTTGCTCCGGACCAAATGATCCGAACTACAAGTGTGAACACACCCTAAACGCCTAAATGTGTAGAACACTTACACACACACTTGCACTGTAGATTTTACTGTTCATGCACACATCATTCTTACAATAACTGTAATGCTTTTCTTCTAATGCACTGTTGTTTGTAACCTTTTCTTGACCACTAAAAACTGTTTGCGGTTATAGGAAAATCATCAACATCCAGGTGACGAAGCCCAACATGACACCGGTCTTTATTTATCTGTAGCTTTATTTCTAAAGCAGGTTTATTTCTTACACCGCAGCATTTCTGTCTCTCTGGAATTTATCTTGTGATCACAGAAGGTTTGCGAAACCCTGTGCTACGGCATCACATCATGCGTTTATCCAAAGCCTGCTATGTTAATATAAATACAATCAATGCGAGGAGGTTTAAGGAAAGAATCATCTTTTAAATTTTACTCGTTAAAAAAAAAAAAAAAAAAATAGAGCAAAATCGCCATCAATTACAAAAAGGTATAATAGGGGAAGTGGTAGCTCAATGGGACTGTTACTTGAAAGATAAGAATTTGATTTCCAGCACCACCAAGCCACCACTACTGGGTCCCTGAGCTTCCCTGACTTTCTTCCTAAAACATCTAACATGATTAGCCGTCCCCCTGATGAACTCATTCCTAATCATGTCCAACCTCATCACTCCCAAGGAAAACCTCAACATCTTCAGCTCTGCTAAACCATACATCATAGCTGGTCTCCCCACTGTCTAAACCTCCCCAGAAGTCTCTCATAAATCTCACCATACATCATAGCTGGGTCTCATACCACTGTCTCTGTCTCTAAATCAACCATTACATCATAGCTGGTCTCCCCACCTGTCTCTGAACCATACATCATGGTCTCACCACCTCTCTAACCTACATCTGGTCTCACCACTGTCTCTAAACCATACATCATAGCTGGTCTCACCACTGTCTCTAAACCATACATCATAGCTGGTCTCACCACTGTCTCTAAACCATACATCATAGCTGGTCTCACCACTGTCTCTAAACCATACATCATAGCTGGTACATCATAGCTGGTCTCACCACTGTCTCTGAAACCATACATCATAGATGGTCTCACCACTGTCTCTAAACCATACATCATAGCTGGTCTCACCACTGTCTCTGAACCAACCATCTGTCTACATAACCTGGTCATCCATAGCTCTGGTCTCACCACTGTCTCTAAACCATACATCATACATCTCCCCACTGCACCACCCTACCTCATAGCTGGTCTCACCACTGTCTCTAAACCATACATCATAGCTGGTCTCATACATCATACTGTCTCTTTAAACCATAATCATCATAGTCTGGTAGCTGGAAACCATACCACTGTCTCTAAACCATAACATCATAGCTGGTCTCTCTAAACCATACATCATAGCTGGTCTCTCTGTCTCTGAACCCATACATCATATCTGTCTCACCACTGTCTCTAAACCAACTCATACTGTGTCTACACCATAAACCATATCATATGGCTCCCCACTGTCTCACCACTGTCTCTAAACCATACTAAATCATAGCTGGTCTCACCACTGTCTACACATAGTGGTCTCACCACTGTCTCTACATCATAGCTGGTCTCACCACTGTCTCTAAACCATACATCATAGCTGGTCTCACCACTGTCTCTAAACCATACATCATAGCTGGTCTCACCACTGGTCTCAAAACCACTGTCTACATACCATAGCGGTCTCACCACTGTAAAATACCATACATCATATCAACCATAAACCATCATAGCTGGTCTCACCACTGTCTCTAAAACCATACATCATAGCTGGCTGTCTACAACCATACCACTGGTCTCTAACCATACCTCTGGTCTCACCACTGTCTCTAAACCATACATCATAGCTGGTCCACACTGTCTAACCACCATAGCTGTCTCACCACTGTCTTAAACCATACATCATAGCTGGTCTCACGCTGGTGTATATCGTATAAATATACATAATAAAATCAGTAATCATTTTAGAAGCGTTTTTGGAGATAAGCATATTTAGAAAACTGACTAGTTACAATCAACCAATCATATGTCAGAATAGCATTGTTTTATTTTTTGGCCATATCTAAAAAATTAGGAAAGGTTTTGTCATAGTGGCATTAAAATTTGCAACCCCTAATGAGATTTTTGTGTAAATCGCCCAAGCCCAAAATTAATAATTAAATCTGCCTGATGTGATGATAAACTGGAATTCAAAGATAAATAATTATACAAAAAATGACATTAATTATTTATTATAATGTGCCCATGCATCTTAAACAGGGTCCCTACACGTCCTAAATAACCTGCACATCTGGGAAAATCATTGATCAACTTTTCCCATCTGGAAAACACGTGGAAAATAAGAGGAAAAAAAACAGAAAATATCCTGGGAAAATTATTTTAATTACTTTTGGTCACTGAAGAACAGTTTGTAAAATTGTGAGCAATCTCACTGTGACGTAATGACACTGTCTGGTGTTGGTGGTTGCAGGTGCTAGAAATTAAATGCTCACTGGTGGTGGTGCAGTGGTGGCTCAAATGTTTAAGGCAGTGAGTTGTTTGGACGGCCAGAGAGACCTGGGTTCAAGCCCCACCGCCACCAGTCCGCCACTGTTGTGTCCTTGAGTTAGTCTCAGCCTTCCAGCAATTTCAATTGCAGAAGAAAGGCATGACTTTACCTTGCTATTAAAGTCAAATGCTCCAAAAAGTGTGGAAGAGAAAAGAAAGGATGTTGTAGCTCAAGAACAAAATCTGGAAAACAAGTAAGAAAGGCTGAAGCAACTGCACTGAGATGTTTAAAAGGACACTGTTCATCTGAGCTGGTTAAATAAAGTTTGGGACAGACATTTTTACTGTTTAGTCCGTCGGGGACAGTTGCTTTTCACAGACAATTAGTTTTTAAATGTTTTTAAAAGTTGATTTTATTTTTTACATAATGTGTGTGTGTGTATATGTATATATGTATGTATATATGTGTGTATATGTGTATATATATATATATATATATATATATATATATATATATATATATATATATTATATATACACACACATTATTCACAGCCTATATGTATATAGGCTGTGAATCTGTGATTCGGTTTTTTTTTAATTTTATAATGAAATTTTTAATGTCCTGTAAAATGAACTCTAAAAAGAAAATGGAGACCCTGTTAAAGATGATTAGGTACTCAATGTGTTTGTCTGTGGGCAGATCAACCAAAAGTAAATGAAATTTTTACTATTTTTTTTTATTTTTTGAACCTGCTATTATACTACAGAGCTTGTAATCTTATTACCGAGCTTAAGCTTCATGTGACTCTGCTAACATACACTTAAAGCCCGAACATGAACATAAAGTAAAGTAATTTTATATTAGTGTGTGTGTGTATGTATATATATGTGTATGTATATATATGTGTGTGTATATATATATATATATAAACATTTACGCAAACTGCTGATTGGTGTACAGATGTAGTACAGTATCCCAAGCGAAAAAAACCAAGCATTTTTCTAGCTTCTTACTAAAGTTTATAAATGAAAAAAGATTCAAAGATTCCTAAGAGTTTGTTTGATTGCATTTGGCTAAAAATCTGATGCATTTAGCACACCATCGTCGTCATCCGATTGTTTGAATTCTACAGGATTTCCAGGAGATGTGTGCAACGTTTTTTTTTTTTTTTTAAACATCCACCTGAAAACAAAGCAGTTGTGATCCCCTACATCCTTCATGGATAAAGGAAGCTGTTATGTTTACAACTGTGACAATGAGCTCTTATAAGAATCAGCTAAATGTTGAATTTTTCGAATTGGGTAAAGTGCACAGTGTAGACTTATTGATTTGCCTAACTTTCCTAAATTAATAATCTACAGTTGCTATGATTGTTTTTGTGTAACCCTTAAAAAAAACTCTGATTGGTTGATTTTACTTGTCAGTTGACCAATAAAACTGCTACAAAGTCCAGACTTTTAACTGTCGGTTGAAATGTCTGACTACAGGAGACTAGTAAAGTGTCGCTAATCAAGAGCTAGCATAAAATGTTTAATAAGGGCTCAAATCGTTTCTTTTTGAATCAATGTTAAAGTAAATAAATTAGCTATAAAATAATGACTTTAATTTCAATACTTGATTACATGTGTTAATTTTGGGGTTTTGTAGTGGTATATTTACTCGCATGTTTGTTCTTTTTTTTTTTATACGAAAAAGTTGATTGTAATGTGTAAATGTGTAATTGATATTGTATGTAGCTGCGTAAGTGATGGAAGCTATTCCAATCTTGAAGAAAATGGTTTCATTTCTTTGGCTCCCCATTGTCTTTGTTCTTGCATAACTGAACCCACCACGTAACTCACTGGTGTCTGTGCCGATTACTGATAATGCCTTATTTCACCTGCACTAAAATGTTGTTGCTTTGTTAGTGTCGTCCTATAAGGTAGGTCCTTTTATAATCTGTAAAAATGTGCTTTTAACATAACACTCATCTTCAAGTTTATGGTAGCTAGGACGAGCCTGACCAGTAAGTGGCCCCCCCTGGTGAAATTTATTAGTAGCACTTTCACTAGCCTAGGTTTGTTTTGTTCCACCCAAATAGTCATTCTGGCATCTATTCTCTTTCCTGTGCCCTCCATGTCCCCTTTTCTTGCCTCCCCTACCCCTCCAACCAATCCCCTCCCCACTCCTACAGTCTCTCGCCAACTACGAGCAGCCTGATGGCGAGTAACGTGACCAACAAGACGGACCCGCGCTCTCTCAACTCTCGTGTCTTTATCGGCAACCTGAACACCATGCTGGTGACCAAGGCCGACGTAGAGGCCATCTTCAGCAAGTACGGCAAGATTGTGGGTTGTTCAGTGCATAAGGGCTATGCCTTCGTCCAGTTTGCAAATGAGCGGAATGCACGCGCCGCTGTGGCTGGGGAGGACGGACGAATGGTCGTGGGACAAGTGCTGGGTAAGGGTGACCTTGATTTGTTTCGCTTTTAAGTAATTAACCATGTACTCCACTATTAGATGCTAACTGCATTTCATTGGCTCTGTACATTTACCTTGCACAATGACAATAAAGTTGAATCTAATCTAATCTAATTCAACCTGGCCATTACACTCCATGTTTGTTTTTAACTATTCTATTCGATTTAGTCTCACTCTTATTTATAATAAATGCCACACTTCTGACGAGATGTTCACACCAGCTTTAAGGATTTGTTCATTTAGTAAGATTAGGCACTGGTGTTGGGTGGAGGAGGTCTGGGCTGCAGTCGGTGTATCAGTTCATCCTGAAGGTGTTCAGTGGGGTTGGGACTCTTGGAATTTTTCCACTTCAATTTTAACAGCATGTCTTCATGGATCTCCAAGGGTTTATGGACAGGGGCATTGTCATGCTAAAACAGTGGTGGGTCACCAATTGCCAGTAAGATTAAATCTTAATGCTTACAGTATATAGAGGCATCCTGGAGATGCTGTTGATTCACTGCTTGCTGCCAAAACAGCCCTGATCCATCAAGATACTCCACTAGACCCCTAAGTGTGCTCTTTGTTATCTGGCACCAAGATGTCAGATGGCAGATCCTTTAAGTCCTGTAAAGTTGTGCAGTGGGGTCTTCGTGAATCAGATGCGTTTGTCCAGCTCATCCCAGAGATGCTTAATTGGATTGAGATCTGTGAAATTTGAAGGCAAAGTCAACATCTTAATCTGTTGTTGTGATCCACTTCTGGATTTTTCTTGCTTTGTGGTAGAGTGCATTATTCTTCTGAAAGAGGCCATAGCCATCAAGGGATAAAGTTTTCATAAAAGGCTCTGCAACAACAGTTAGGTAGGTGGTACGTATCATCCACATGGATGACCAGACCCAAGGTTTCCCAGCAGAACACTGCCCAAAGCATCACACTGCCTTTGTTGGCTTGCTTTCTTCCCATAGTACAGCCTGGTGCCACATGTTCCCCGAGGTACGCGACTTACACGCACGTATGACGTAAAATCATTTATGATGTAAAAGAAAATGTGATTCATCAGACCAGGCCACTTTCTTTCATTACCCCGTAGTCCAGTTCTCATGTCCATCTGCCCATTGGTGAAACTTTTGTCAGGGGGCAGCATTGGCACCCTGACTGGTCTGTAGCTACGCAGTCCCATAAGCAACAACTGATAACTTTCTGTCAGAACCAGTATTAATCTCTTTAGCTTTTTAAGATAAAGTATCTTGTTCGTTGGATCGGATCACACAGACCAACCTTCGCCCAACATCGTTGCATCAGTGAGCCTTGGTCGCCCTTTCTTGGACCAAGCGCTGCGGTTTTGGAGACGCTCTGACCCAGTTGTCTAACTATTACAATTTGGCCCTTGTCAATCTTCTTATTTCATCGGGTTTAAGGACAAAATTGCTGCCTAAATATACCCCCCACTAGCAGGTGCTTTGATTAAGAGATTGTCTTCAGTTAATCACTTCACCTGGCAGGAGTAATAATGCTGTGCATAACCTGTACATTTTTCCTGATGTTAAAGCCTTTTTTAAATATTAGAAATGTGTTTTTAAAAAAAAAAAACAAGCTTACAGGTAAAGTCATTGATTTGATCTTAATGATTATTTATTTACTATATTAGCAAATAATGCACTACACATCTACATTACAACCTTGTCAATTGTATGTACTAAGTTACGCTTGATTATCAAGGTTTTTTTGGTTTGTTTTTTTTTTATTTATTTTAGGTTCTTTTTGTTACCTGTTTATTTACCTGATAGAAGCTTTTTCATTTTAGACCTCTGTATTTATATTAATAAAAAAATGAGTTAAACAGGTAGTAAAATCACAGTACTGAGTGTTATTAACTGGGAGTAAAATAAAAATATTAAGTGTTATGAATAAAAATGCTTGTTTAATTCAGTAATGGTTTTATAAAAAACAGAAGTAAAACAATAAATAAATATATATTTATCAGTCGTATTAACATCAAAAATCCAGTATTGGTCAATGGTTAGAAAGCCATATTTGCAATTCTCTGTTCAGATTTTAACAACGTTTATTTTATTCAAATTATAAATTAGATTTTGTTGTGTAAAAATAATGATTTTTTTTTTTTTTTTGCAGACATTAACCTGGCTGGTGAACCCAAACCGCACAGATCGAAAACTATCAAGCGCTCAGCAGGAGATATGTACAGGTTTGTATCCTTTCGGTTTCTCTCTCATTTAAGGCTAGTGTATAGATTCGGATTTAACCTTTGACCTATTTCTTTTTTTCTGGCAGTACCTCATTTGATCTGGACTATGACTTCCAGAGAGATTACTACGACAGGTGAGCACTTCGGTACCCTTACGTTTCATCCAGAAAATAAAAAACTTTTTTTTTTTTTGGTTGTAAACTCTTTTCACTCAAACCAAAATCACAAGTCGGAGACTAAATCCTGGGACAACTCCTGTCCTTGTCCACTTTTCTGAAACTTGAGCCTAAAAAAGTAAAGTGTAATCTTTCTACATGTGACAGAAAAAACAAAGATTTGAAGGTTATCAGATGACCATAAGCTACAAACATTACCAGTAGTTTAGTTGGAATAAATATGGTGCCTCAAATTTATCCATGGCTGGTGGATAGGGACAGGGTCAACAACTTAAAATAGAAAATGTCTCATTATTAGATATGGATGATCATATGGGTAATGGTGGGGCAGTGGTGGCTCAAATGGTTAAGGCACTATGTTGCTGATCTGGAGACCAGGAAGATCTGGGTTCAAGCCTCACCATCAGCAAGCCAACCACTGCTGGGTCCCTGACCAAGACCCTTAACCCTTCCTGCTCCAGGGGGCGCTGTATCATAGCTGACCCTGCGCCCTGACCCCCAACTTACTAAGATGGGATATGCGAAAAAAAGAATTTCACTGTGCTGTAAAAAAGTATATGTGACAAAATAACAGCATTTATTAATTTATTTTCTTTAATCGGTTAGACGGAGTTGTGCCACACTTTTAACACTCTAATATATGGCCAGGAATGAAGTTTTTTGATCAATCAAAGTCTTTGCACCAACACTGGCGGCACATTTCATTGCATTTCAGCCCATTTGCAGTGGAAAAACATTAAGTATGTAGATATTTCTTTAAGACCAGTCCTATATTGCTTCTAACTTGATACACTACACTACCCTGAGTTTTGGTTCCTTGCCACTGTCGCCTCTGGCTTGCTTAGTTGGGGACTCTTAATTTACAAATATTAATTAAACTGAACTGAGTGTTTATGTACGTTTCAGTTTTATCTTATTTAATTCTGTAAAGCTGCTTTGATACAATCTCTATAGAAATAAAGGGGACTTGACTACATAATACAATATACCGTACACTATATTGTCAAACATTTTTTGGACAGCTTTTCCTCAAACTGTTTCCTTAATGCTGAATGCACCCAATTGAGCAGAACGACGTCATAAAATGACATCTTCCCTTTATTAAAACTAAAAACCCCAAACCTGTTTCCGCATGTCACAAAGCCTCTAAACTTCAGCATCACCAGATCGGATCAGAAGACCTTGAATGTTCTGCACAGAGCCTTGACCTCAACACAACCCCACTGAACACATTTATAATGAACTGAAAGCTCAGCCCTTTATGGGAAACCAGGATGAACACAGATACACTACTTATCAACTGTTCCAATTCCTTATCATGTTAAATACCAACGTTAGATAGCGCAAACCTGCCGAACTCTGACCATCCCCACTGCGCTCGCTGTACTTCTGATGATGCTGGTGTTTCAGCGTGCACTGTTGCTTTCTGGAACAACGTTAAGTACAAAAATGAAGCTTTTTCGAAACAAACTTTCTGAAATGTGTGGGTTTTTTTAGGGTGTATACGTACCCCTCCCGGGTACCTCCTCCTCCTCCCCCCCTCTCCCGCACAGTCATTCCCTCGAAACGGCCGCGGGTTAGCGTGAGCGGCAGCCGCCGCGCCAAGAGCAGCTTTTCCACTAAAAGCAGCCAGAGAACCTCTCGCACCAGTCAGTATTTCATCAGACACTTATATATGCATACATATTTACATACATGTGTATGTTTACAATCCGTGTAGACGTTGTTTGTGTCTGTATAAATGTTTTTTATGGTGCATGTGTGATTTAGTGAGAGCTGATGACCTTCAAACCATCAAGAAGGAGCTGACTCAAATCAAACACAAAGTCGACTACCTCCTGGAGAGCCTGGAGAGGATGGAAAGAGAACACAGTAAGAAGTCAGGTAACACACACACACACACATACACATGTGTAGTCTTTTGGTGTGATGCAGTCACAGTATTTGCACACGCCATTGTTTTATTAATTGCACAGATATTTATGCTCACAGGTTACGTCGTTGGCATCGTTACAGGAAAAATGGGATGCCAAGAGAGTATTTTTATAGCTCTTTAAGTATGTTTAGTTTTACAGATTGGAGTCCTTTTCTGATTGTAATCGAACTGTTTTTATAAATACCTTTTATATCTCCACAGGTTTCAGGTTTATACATTTCTGCCATTTTTTTTTTTTTTTTTGTCAGATGTTATGTTGGGGTAGATTTTTTTTTTTTTTTTTTTTTAATTGAATTGAATTCATCAAAATTCTAGTAGTTAAACATTGAGGTTAAAAACTTCTAAAGGCATCTGCCCCGTTTATTAGTTAGCTGTGAGTGCACTGGGGGTTAAAAGGTATTTGAGGGCATGTTTTTCCCCTAATCTATCTATTATAAACAGAACCACACTGAAAACCAATCACAGACAAACTCCCAGGGATGAATGAACTGTTCTTAAACCCTAATTGTAGAAATGCACATTTTTTTTTTCTTTATAAAGGCAGTGTGGAAAATGTGTTGCGTAAGAAAGATACACCTTACAAAACAGACCATACATGGGGTTAGCGATTAGTGCTACAAATGGAGAAAAAATAGTGAGCCTTACTAGGAAGCATGGCGTTGGCAGCATCAGGCATTTTTGGATAGTGTACGGGGAATTCTGTAAATGAGACTTGAGAAAAGAGGAATAGCTAGAAATACAGAAGCAAAATCTTCAGCCAGAAAGTTAAAAAAAAAGTCTTTCAACGGGACAACAATACTAATCAAAGATAGCGATCTAAAGTGGTGATCTCAAAATCCTTACCTGAATCCATTCCATGGTCCAGTTTGTGGACTAAACTAAAAAACACGTCTGAGCCAAGAAGTTTTAAAAACCTAAATGTGATGTTCCAGTTCTGTCAAGAGGAACTAAAGCAGCAGCGGGCTGTGCATTTGGCACCTGGGCCTTTAGTGGGGATTTACCAGACTGATACACCTCTTAATACCCCCACTATCACATCACAATTATAGAAACTGTCAATACTATATAAAAACACACAATATAACACGGTGTGGAATTACAGACAGAGAGACATTTCATGTATTGAGGATGAAACCCATTTTTATTAAAGCAAGAAATCCCGTTAACACACAACTCCAAACCTCTACACTACAACCGCACCTGTACCACCTACAACATCTGAAGCAGTTCAGAATCAATATTTATCTAATAACATCACAAAAACATTAAAAAAAAAATTATAATGCATTTATAGGCTGTAAGTGAGTGTTACTGGTCGCCGGCGCTGGTCTGGAAGTGGTAAATAAACTCTTTCCCGGGCTGAGACAAGCTAGTTAGCTTCGGGGTAAACCGAACTCTTGGTACAGGCGAGTTTCACAAATCTGTAAGAATTCACACTCTGATCAACCAATCCAAAAACATAAAAATGCTGATGTCATCGTGCACCAGCTAGCGGGATTCGGGAGGCGGGTTTTAAAAATCTGATTGGTTAAAGAAACAGTCTTTAATAATATTAACCGATTAGCAATCTGCCACTACTAATATAGTTAAGTTACATGGGCAGCGCTACTGATTCTGAAGACTTTGGCAGATTAGATTAACATGGCAGCACATAGAAACTGAAATCTGATTGGGATAAAAAAAAAAACATACACATACTGGAAGCAGTGCAGCAAGAGAGAAACGCTACGGAATGAATAGAATAAACTGTTGGGAATAAAATAATACAATTTAATGGAACAAAACTGATAGTGTTTAGGCAGCAGAGAAGGACCTTACCGACCCTGACGGCCCACCACTGAATTAGAGAATGGTGGTATAAAGCTTATGGACGTCCTCAGTTGTTTATTTAATTTTATTATCAATTTAATCAATTTATCAATTTAATTTTGAGCAGTGGAAAAGTACAACTAATAATATTTAATTACTTTAATTACTCCGTATTTAGTATTTTTGTGGAAGGTGGTAGCTTAGTGGTTAAGGTGTTGGACTGCTTACCAAAAGATTGTGGGTTCGATTCCCAGCAACACCAAGTTACCACTGCTGGGCCCTTGTGAAAGGCCCCCTAACCCCTAGTTGCTATTCAGTTGTATAGATGAAATTAAGGTCGTCTACCAGATACCGTAAATTAAACCCTTCTTTTTTTTTTTTTTTGAGTAGAGATAAAGAGCATTAAAGCAGAGGAGACATCACTCCAGCATCCCAGCGTAAAAAAGGATCGAGAGAACGTAGAAATCAATGACTACGAAGAGGAGGGTGACTTGGAGGAAGAAGAGGTGTGTACTGAAGAGATAAAGTGGTAATGGAAAAAAAGAGAGTAGAGTTGTCTCGCAGTTCCCATTTTTTTTTGCTGTTTGTGTGTATTTTCCTAAAGATCAAAAGCCGTGAAAGGGACGAAGACGAAGAGGAAGATGAAGGAGAACAGGAGGAAGGAGAGGACGACGGAGACAGCACTAACGGAGACCATTCTTAAAGTTCTCACACACAAACTTTGCGCTGAAATATGTGGGTGTCTAAAATTATGCCACACAGCACGACTGCATGCTTTCAGGACAAATCCACAAATATCCGGCGAATAAATAAATAAATAAATAAATAAATAAATAAAATGGAACGTCCAAGCGGAAAATCAGAACACAGGAACACGGATAATCACGCTACATATTTTCACTACTCTTTTCCCCAGTCTGAGTCATCCCCGTCCCCCACAGTCCCTGTGTCCATCAGCAGATTTTTCCGATCAGTGGTTGCACTTCCAGTTTTCACCTGTCAGTGGCAGCGTTACTCACTGTTTCAGCTGTAAAGTTACTAAACTAAACTTTGTTTCTAAACTGATTTTAACGGGTGGACATGTCTGAAGTCTCAGATCACCCAATAGCGGAAAAATTTAGCTTGTACAGTATATACTTTTAGATATTTTCTTTTTGTCTCGAGACGTTGTTATGAGTGCAGCGATATATTACGTGAAGAATTGAGCCTTAGCGAGATGTTTGTTGCTGTTTTATTCTACTCTTTTTTTTTTTTTTTCCTTTGTTCTGTAATAAATTTCAATAAAAATTCTAGATGTTTTGTGCAACGTCTCGTAGATATACAAAATGTCTGAAAAATACCAGAAGACATCATTTATACAAAAAAGGGTTAGGGTTAGGGTGCATAATAATATAGAAAAACCAGTGTAAAGTCAGCGGCTTTTATAGGGATTTAAAGAAATATCAAAACAGAAAAACGGCTGAAATATAAACTGAAATTATACGCCATGAAATTTAGCACCCGCCGTCAGTGATCAGTACGCAGGTTTGGCTCTTCTTCGTCGTTAACCGGGTGGTGTGATGCTTACCTCAATATTCCTTGAATAGGAAACTGATATCCAGTCTTCTTAAACGCACTAAACAAATCCAGATAGAACAGTACTCGATTTGTGCACTCAAGTACTATTCCTAATATGGTTATGTAGAACTTATGTAGAGGGTTATGGTTATGTAGAACTTATGTAGAAGGTTATGGTTATGTAGAAGGTTATGGTTATGTAGAACTTATGTAGAAGGTTATGGTTATGTAGAAGGTTATGGTTATGTAGAACTTGTGTAGAAGGTTATGGTATGTAGAACTTATGTAGAAGGTTATGGTTATGTAGAACTTATGTAGAAGGTTATGGTTATGTAGAAGGTTATGGTTATGTAGAAGGTTATGGTTATGTAGAACTCCATTAGGAATAATGTCAAATATATGATCCGTTAATCAGTATCAGATTAATATTAAAGATTAGATTTACATTTGTGGCTGTTTGCAGATGCCCTCATCCAGAGCAACTTATATTTATATCAGTTTTTCAACTAAGGGGATGGCGAGGGTTAAGGGCCGTGCTCAGGGGCCCAGCATTGGGAGTTTGGTTTTGCTGTGAATTTGCATTTTGATCTTCCGATCAGCAGTTCAATACCTTAAACACTGAGCTACCACTTTGCCTATATTCCATAGATAAGTTGGTAGTCTTAAAAATTCTAAAATTAGACTATTTTACCTTCGATTTTAATATTTCACTTTTAATGCTACAGTATGTAGAAAATAGCATCTATTCTGTTGCATAGAGATAGGGTAGTTTGGTGGTATACAAACAAACAAAAACAAACAAAACCTTGCCTTTAGTAATTACACAACCAAATTTTTTCTTCAACAGTACCACCCTGATGACTCCACCCCCTTTGCTCCTGGTCCCCGGGTTATTTCACGATGTTACTGCAGGTTAAGCAATGTTTAGTGAGTTTAATCAAACTGTGATATGCAACATATGGGGCAGTGGTGGCTCAAATGGTTAAGGTGCTAAGTTGTTGATTGGAAGACCAGAAACACCTGGATTCGAGTCCGACCACTGCCAGTCTGCCACTGTTGGGTCCTTGAGCAAGACCCTTAACCCTTCCTGCTCTAGGGGCGCTGTATCATAGCTGACCTTGTGCTCTGACCCCAAACTTACTAAGATGGGATATGTGAAGAAAGAAATTTTTTTGGGGGGGCCCAAATGGTTGAGGTGCTGAGTTGCTGATCTGGAGACCAGGAAGACCTGGGTTCAAGCCCCATCATTAGCTGTTGATCTGAAGACCAGAAACACTTTGGTTTAAGCCCCACCACTGTTGGGTCCTTGAGCAAGACCCTTAACTCTTCCTGCTCCAGGGGCGCTGTTTCATAGCTGACCCTGTGCTCTGACCCCAAACTTACTAAGATGGGATATGCGGAAAAAGAATATATTCGTCCCACATTAGGGAAAGTGATCTTCGAGGATATTTTTGTCTTGTCCTTTAAGACGACTCTTTATTAGCATGCATTCAAAGATGTGATGATAAAATTCACACTTACAGAAATGGCAACTCTGTCCAAGTTTTTTTTTTCCTTGATTTTTATTTTGTTTTTACCAAAAAATAAATAAAATCCACGTGTCCAAACAAAACAGCTATAAATGCAGGGAAAGGAATGTTCTGTTTGGGTGAATTCCTTTCAGCCGCATAGAACCGAACATGCAAATCTCCCCTGTGAATAGTGATTAAGGAAGGGTGAGGTTAATGACGAGCAACTTTCAGTTTTCAGATGAAGGAAAACAAAGGCAGGTTTGTAGTATAACTGTAGAAATCCCACTGCTTTTTTTCCACCCCTTTTCTGTTTTTCCAAACTCTTGGACTACCTCCATCTCGCTCGGGGACTAGGCGTAGCATTGAGCTGTGTTTAAAAGCACCATATGAAACTATATCTGACAACAAGTTCAAAACCTCAATGTGTCAAGCTGCCATGTCAAAATTAAAAAATATATATATTTTTATAAAAAATTAAATTAAAGAATTAAAAAACTCCTCCTCATCAGCATTTGGCAGACGTTCTTATCCAGAGCGCCTTACGCGGGGAATTGGTGGGTCCTGGTTAGGGTGTTGGACTACAACCTTGAAGATTGTGGGTTTGATTCCCAGCTCCACCAAGCCAGAACTGCTGGGCCCCTAAGCAAGGCCCTTAAAGTTTAATGCTAATGGCACACTTAGCTCTGACACTAGGCATTTCGATGTTGTCCTCTAATTGGTTGAAAAGTGTACATGATTTTTGAGAGACGTGTGTAAAACGTTGTTTAACAGTCCGCCTCGAAACCTAAAGCCGTCCCGTGGAAGAATTAAGGTGTTGTGATCACAAGATGTTGGATTTTACAAGTATGCGAGTTTCAAAGATGTTCAAGAGTTTTGCTTGGGGTAAAATGAAAAGTCATTGGTTGATTTACCTGTCAATCAGTCATATCGAGTGAGTGAGTGAGTGAGTGAGTGAGTGAGTGAGTGAGTGAAAGTGAGTGAAAGTAAATAGGTAAGATAGAGTATTTTGGATTAAGTGACTGAGTGAGTAAGAATGAGTGAGAGTGTGAGTGTGTGTGAAAGATAAGATAAGATAAGATAATACTTTATTGATCCCACAGTGGGGAAATTAAATTGTTACGGTGGCTCAGATACAGAAACAATTTTGTGCAATAGAAAAGTGCAAATTGTGAGAAATAAAAACAATTTACGATAAAAAACATTTTTAAAAATCTAAAAGTATTTACAGTTAGTTATGTGCGTCTGTAGTTAGACTGTTGAGTTGTACAGTCTAACAGCAGTGGGTAAGAAAGACCTGCGGAACCGCTCCTTCCTACACGGAGGGTGTAACAGTCTGCTACTGAAGGAGCTGCTCGTAGCCTCCACGGTCTGATGCAGTGGGTGAGAGGTATCGTCTATGATGGATGTCAGCTTAACCAACATCCTCCTCTCACCCACCTCCTCCACAGAGTCCAGTGGACAGCCCAGGACAGAACTGGCCCTCCTGACCAGTTTGTTGAGTCTCTTTCTGTCCCGGTCCATGCTGCCTGCTCCCCAGCAGACCACAGCGTAGTGGATAGCAGAGGCTACCACAGAGTCATAAAAAGTCCTTAAGAGAGGCCTGCCCACTCCAAAGGACCTCAGTCTCCTCAGAAGGTGGAGGCGACTTTGGCCCTTCTTGTACAGGGCATCGGTGTTATGAGTCCAGTCCAGTTTATTGTTAAGGTGAACACCCAGGTACTTAAAACTGTCCACGACCTCAATGTCAGAGCCCTGGATGGTCACCGGTGTGTAATGTGATGTCCTCCTCCAAAAGTCGATCACCATCTCCTTCGTCTTACTGGTGTTTAAGCACAAGTGATTGCGCTCACACCAGTCCACAAAGTCCATGATGACTGACCTGTACTCCAGCTCGTTCCCCCCAGACACACAGCCAACAATGGCCGAGTCGTCAGAGAACTTCTGGAGGTGACAACTGTTGGTGTTGTATGTAAAGTCCGAGGTGTAAAGGGTGAAGAGGAATGGTGAGAGCACCGTCCCCTGAGGGGCCCCAGTGCTGGAAACAACTACCTCAGACACACAGTTTCGTAGCCTCACATACTGTGGCCTGCTGGTGAGATAGTCCGATGTCCATGAAGCCAGTCTTCCGTCCACTCCTGCCCCTTCCAAAGAGAGAGAGAGAGAGAGAGAGTGAAAGAGAGAGAGAATGAGAGTGAGTAAGTAAGAGAAAGAGAAAGAAGCAACCCAAGCAATCAGTGACATTAAAAGAGAGAAAAATGGACGGGAGGAAATTAAAGGAGGGATCACAGCTTCACCCAGTTTCTATTATACATCTCATACTGACATCTCACCTTACCTATTGTTACTTTCTCTCTCTCTCTCTCTCTCTCTCTCTCTATCCTCCTTTTTCTTTTTCTCTACCTTTTTCTCTTTCTCTCTTGCTCTCTCTCTATCTATCTATCTCTCTCTCATCTTTCTCTTACACACTCCTTCTCTTTCCCTCCCATGTCCTGTTGAGTTTTTCGAGATACGAGTTGTCTCTCGACCGAATTTTTTGCTTTGAGTTGCGAGCTAAAATTCGGCTTACGAGGCAGCTTTAGATACCCGACCGCTAGTTGGCATAGCGAACGCCACAGCGAACGACGTAACATCCGTCCAGCATCCCGTGTCTCACTCGATAGCTAGTCAGACATGCGCGTTAGCAAGTGGAGTCGTCTGATCTCCAAGGTAAATGCTGTACATTATACTTAATAAAACCAGTTTATTCCAGTACATCCTATTGTATTGTTTTTTATACAATATTGGTTATTTATACGATTATTTTTCTTATTTAAAAACTCGTAAGAAAAAACACTTTAATGCCATTTAAATTCATTTCAATGGGAAAACTGATTTGACATACGAGTAATTTAAGTTACGAGCTCCGTCACGGAACCAAGTAAAATCCTTAATTTATCTTAAACAACAGTGATATACCGCGATATTTCGATCATTTCAATATATCGTGCAGCCCTTACCTGTGTGCATAAATGTTCCTTTTGTGCTTCCTGAGAACCTAACCCTCCACCCCAGCCACACTCTAAAGAAATGCTGTGGAGGCTGATTGGTATCATTTAAATGTTCATTGTGTAGCTCGGCTTCAGGTTTCCGTATGAAACCTTCGACGCTTTAATACAGAAACTGGATCGCTTCCGTACAGGTGTTAAATTAATATGTCCTTCATTTCACATTCTAGACAAAACATTATGAATAGATAGATATTGTCTTCATTTGACCGAAAGTTTTGGGACACCTATACTATTACATCCATATGTGTGTGTGGGTTTTTTTTTTAATTTGAATTAAGTTTTTAATAATTTTTTCTCTTTGCATGCATTTTATTTAATTGCCCCATGTTGCTCTCTCTCAGCCACCGTAGCTACGACTGTTTTGTTTTTCTACTTTACATATTGCTGAAAAGTGTCCCCTACATGTAGAAACAGCCTTTATGAAAGGACAAGCCCTCAGCGCCTGGTCCTTGCATCTGCTGAACTTTAATACTTTTAATAATACTAATTTAATACTTAAGTTTAGCATTATGGAGAACAAATGATTTTACGAAATAAATAAATTATAAGCTAATAAAAAGCAAAATATCAACTAGACGATCTGTTAAAGGAGTATTTTATTACTACAGGTGGCACAGATTGCGCAATATTTCGCAATATTATAAGTAGTTTGTGTGTGCGTGTGTGTGAAAATGCGGTTGGAGAGGGAGTTGCTGCAGGCAGGTCTCGAACATGAGAGACAAAATGGTTGACGGCAGGAAAAAAAAAAGCGGTGACAGATAAATATATTTAAATAGAAGAAGAAATCAGGAGTTCTTATGGCTAAAGAGAGAAAGAGATGAGGAGCAGCTGTTCTCGACACAATGGGAGCACATTCAGGGCATGGGAAATGATCAAACGCTGTAACAGCAGATGCATCACTTTTTTTTTTTTTAACTACACACACACTCAGTTCACACACTTTGTCGACTTTGGTGGTGAAGCCTTTAATAGATTTGAATAAAACATCCAGCTACTGAGTACATGCTAACAATCACATGCTGCTGTGAGTTACTCTGAGAATCTTCTGGAAAGTGTGTGTGTGGGGGGGGGGGATAGAAACAGATTTAGATGGAGAGAGAGAGGAAAAAGTGAGTGTGTGAGTATGAGAAAGCTGAGAAAGCAAGTAAACAAGCACTGAATCGCCCTAAAGGTGATTTAACGCTTCTGGCTCCTGCTGAGATTGTAGGCTCTGTGTGAGTGTGTGTGTGTGTGTGTGTGTGTGTGTGTGTGTGTGTGTGTGTGTGTGTGTGTAATTGCGTAAGTTGAAATACCGGAATAAGTATCTTTTGGAGCCTGTGTTGTGCTTGTCTTGAAAGATCTGGTTTTATTTATTTAGTTTCTTAAATGGACAATAGTTTCCCATGGGATCTGTGTGTTGTGTGTGAGAGGCAGAGCGAGCGCCCTTTCATCTGTCTCTGAGAGAGTGTGTATGAGTGTGTGTGTGTGTGTGTGTGTGAGAGAGAGAGAGAAAGTGTGTGAGAGAGTGAGATTGTGTGAGAGTGAAAAAGACATTGTGTGTGTAAGAGAGAGAGAGAGAGAGAGAGAGCTAGAGAGTGAGTGTGTGTGAGAGTGAGTAAGTGACTTTGACTTTGAGTAAGTGAGTGAGTAAAAGAGAGAGAGAGAGCGTGTGAGTGAATGTAAGTGATAAAGAAAAAGAGAAAGAAATAACCCAAGCAATCAGTGAGATTAAAAGAGAGAAAAAAAGGACGAGAGGAAATGAAAGGAGGGACTTTTTTTTAAAGAGACAGCAGATCTTTTATTCCAAACCTTCACCCAGTTTCTATATACATCTCATACTGACACCTCTCTCACCTCTCCTTACCTCTCTTTTTCTGTCTCTTTCTCTTTCACCCCTCTCTCTTTTCCTCTTTCTCTCTCCCCCCTCTCATCTTTCTCTCACACACTCTGTCTTTCCCTTTTATTCCATCTCTCACTCTCTCTCCCTCTCGTTCTGTCTCTCATTTACTCTCTCTCTCTCTCTCTCTCTCTCTCCCTCTCTTTCTGTCTCTCATTTACTCACACTCTCTCTCTCTCTCTCTCTTATTCACTCACTCACTCTCTCTCTCTCTCTTTCTCTCTCTCGCTCTCTCTCCTTCACTCACATTTTATCTCTCTCTCTCTCTATCTCTCTTTCACTCACACTCATTTTCTCTCTCACTCTCTGTCATTCACTTTCTCTCTCTTTCTCATTCACTCACATTTACTCTCTATCTCTCATTCACTGACACTCACTTTCTCTCTCTCTCTCTCTCTCTCTCTCTCTCTCTCTCTCTCTCTCTCTCTCTCTCTTTCTCTCTGTCTCTCTCGTCCTCCTCTCTCCTCTCTTTGTCTCTCTCTCTTTTATATTCCAGATCCAGCATTGCTATAGAGAATGTGTCTGTATATCATGTAGTGTTACATCCCGTGCCGGAAAAAAAGTCATAGCGCTGCCCTGGGTGGTGCCATTTCTGGTTTTTTTCTCTTTGAGTATCACACTCAGCTAGCGTTAATACTGATCCCGTGAATATTCCAAAATCGGGGAAAAAAGTCATAGCATCACATAAGGGCTTTGTTCAGGGTCCCAGCTGTTGTGGCTTGGTAGAGCTGGGAATTGAACCCATAATCTAACATTTCCTTTATAGATACATTTCTATTTGGCAGACGTCCTTATCCAGAGCGACTTACATTTATACAACTGAGCAATTGAGGGTTAAGGGACTTGCTCAGGGGCCCAACAGTGGTGGCTTGGGAATCAAACCCACAATCTTCAGGTTGGTAGCCCAACACCTTAACTATGAGCCACCACTTCCCTGTTCTTCGGGTTGGTAGTCTAACACCTTAACCACGGCTTGCCCCCCATTGGCATCTACCGACAAGATTTCCACCCAAAATTTAACGAGACATGACATCAACCTTACATTCTCTGTATAATTACCCCGGGTACTCTGTATAATTACCCCGGGTACTCTGTATAATTACCCCGGGTACTCTGTATAATTACCCCGGGCAGATTTACAGAAATACATCAGAAACTACAATTTTAAACACTCACTAAAACACTCTATTTGATTGATATCTATTAATTTAGAGTCCAAAAACATGTATGTTAGATTGATTGGTGATTCTAAATTGCCCATAGGAGTGAGTGTGAGTGTGTGTGTGTGGCCCTGTGATGGACTGGCGACCTGTCCAGGGTGTCCCCTTCCTGCCTTTCACCCTATCAGAGATGGACTCCAGCAGATCCCTGTGACCCCGAATTAGAGGAAAAGCATGGATAGAAGATAAATGAATGAACGTAAGTCGCTTTGGATAAGGGTGTCCGCCAAAATAGGTGAAGGCTCATGGTTAAGGTGTTGGACTACCAGCCCAAAGATTGTGGGTTCGATTCCCAACTCCACCATACTACCACTATTGGGCCCTCTGAACAAGGCCCTTAACCCCTAATTGCTCAGTTGTATAAATGAAATGTAAGTCGCTCTGGATAAGAAATGATGCTACAGAAGATGGATAAGTAAATTAGTCTATTGTTATCGTCTATAATTTGTTACATTATACTACTAAAAAAAACATCCAATCATTTCTTTTTTTTCCAGAGAGAGAAAGAGAATCGAATGTTGAACAGATTTTCCTACAGGTCTGTGTTGCACCATGAACTCGTTAGAACCTGAGCCGAGTTCTTAAGTCACCAGTTGGGTGAGATTCCCATGTAATCTGATCCCCGGGGTGTTGTTTCATGTGTAGTTTTTTGTGTGTGATACACAACATTTAGAAGGTTCTTGAAGAACAAAAAGTTGTACTCGTAATTGTCTCGTAAATATCATATATACAGTACACCGTCTGGCCAAATGTTTGTGGACACCTTACCAGCACACGGTCAGAAGCACACGGTTGTCTAGGGTGTGTCTATAATTGGTAGAATTACATTATTCCTTCACTGGAAAAAAGAGACTTGAACACTGTTCCAGCATGACAATTACGAGTTCTGAAAAAACTTGTGAAATCTGGAATATGATGTTTGTGTGTGTGTGTGTGTGTGTGTGTGAGAGAGAGAGAGAGAGAGAGAGAGAGCAAGAGAGAGAGTCTGTCAGGCATGATGGAGACAGTGCCAATGTCATGGATTTCGCTCCAACAAACTAGGTCACCAATGTGATGCAATTTCAGCAGCCCATTAGAGGTCATCAAGCATGTTCCCCACCCAGAGCACTGCAGATTTCCTCACACACACACACACACACACACACACACACACACACACCATAATGAAACATTTTAAAAAACACCCTACATTTCACTTGCACTGAGCTGCACTAAATAGATTTTTATTAGATTTGGAATATTAATTCCAAATGATTACTTGACGCCATTGCTGTCTCTTGAGATGCCTCTCTTCTTCTTCTTGGCCACAGCCAATCATCTGTCTCCACCTACACCTATTCTCTACATCCTCTTCACTCACACACACTAACTTCATGTCCTCATTTATCACATCCATATACCATATACTCTTTGGTCTTCCTCTTTACCTTCTGCCTGGTAGCTTCATTTCTAACATCCTCCTACCGATATATTCACTGTCCCTCCTCTGTACATGTCCAAACCACCTCAATCTGGCCTCCCTGACTTTTTTGCCAAAACATCTAACATGAGCCGTCCCCCCTAATGAACTCGTTCCTAATCCTGTCCAACCTCGTCCCTCCCAAAGAAAACCTCAACATCTTCAGCTCTGTTACTTCCAGCTCTGCTGCCTGTCTCTTCCTCAGTGCCACGCTCTTGAGATGCCTCTGGTGGGCTGAAAATCACTACTTTGAGTGATAGAAAATATGGAGTTTTTTTATCGTAAACTTTATCGTTAAGCGGAAACCGAAGAAGTTGTTGAAAACGTGCATCTGCAGTCAGGAGAAGAAATCAGGTGATGCTTGTGTGTGCAGTGACCAATTTGTCAAAGTTCCAGGCCCTTAACAGGTGTCAAACTGCCTCTTTCTACTTGAAGGACAAACCCAAAACAGTGACCCTTTCCAATTAACATTTCCCCCCAGAAAGTTTAAAGACAGTAAGAATAAGTCAGCCTACTATAAGTGGCACTTGTTTTCTGAGGTAGCTGCAGAATATTCCCTGCTGTTCCTCGTACACTTCTTGGTCCTTAATAAGCCAAAAGACAGCCATCCTATTCTCAGACCAACTGTCCTTTTTTTTATAGAGAAGAGACACAAGCGTCTCCCTTGTCTAACAGCCCACTGGGACGTTAATGTCATCCCTTTGGCCTTTAGATAGGCGGCCTGTCCAGCTCCTATTGTGGCATGTCATTTTACCATTAGCCTCTACTTCTCATGGCGCTTCTTTGAGAAGCTGTGTGGGTTTTTTTTCCAGGCGTCACCGTGTACCAGCAATTATTTAGGAATTTTAAAGCCAGGTACATAACCACACTGCTGGATTTCATGTTTTTAAGTCAGTCTGAGAGTAATTAGTTATACGTCTTCAGGGGTTGTTTCCTGGACGTTCGTTTCCTGTAAATCTTTGTAGTGACTATAATTTACGTAGATCATCTGCCCCTGATGATTGACGCCTTGTGGTGTCTTCACTACAGTCAAATATTCAGGGATTTTATGAGTGTTCAATGTGATTTGGTAGTTTTTTGGTTTTCTCCCCCAGTTTAATAAGAAAAAAAGGCTGTAGTTTTACTGTTGAATCTTTAAACTGTAATTGTTGGTGTGATAATGCGTATTTACGGGCCGGTACACGGTTCAGGCTGTTTACTACCATGCGTCCCATGATTATAGCTTCCCTGTGGAATAACAGCTACAGAAAATGGATGGATGGATGGATGATGGAACTCAGCTGTTTGCATTCACACACACTTTTCTATAAATAGACTCGGGTCACTGTGGTTTTAGCCCCAGTCGAGCTTTCGAGTGTGGATTTAATAGAAGCAGAAAATTTGACCTTTTAATCGCAGAAATTTACTTTTACTTCTCTACATTTGATGTCGTTCCTCTTAATGTTAATGATGTAAATGTACTGTATCATGTTCTGTATGATGAGATATCAAATCTGGCGATCGGCTGCAGTTGTCTGAAGTTCGTACCTGAAACCCGCTCGTTTATTAAAACGCAATCAGTTCAGAAACAAACGACTGAAGATGGAGGAGAAGTGGGAATATCAGTAGCGACAGAAACACACACAACCTCAACATTCAATCCGTTTATACACTCCAATCAGAGAAACTAACAGTTCCATAACATGACGCCTTTAATGTGACTAAAACGAGTGCTGATATCAGTGTAGAGGAACTCCAGCTCCAACCTGAGGAAACATCTTACAGTGAGTTTCATGATAACGACTATTAGATGGGGATTCTGTAACTATGGACACTTTAATCTTACTGTAAGTTACTATCAAATCTCACACACTCACTGCTTTTATTACATGTATTTCATGTAGTTGTGATTGTTAGTATTTTTACTGGATTCCCTTCATTTAATCAGATCCAAAGTAACTAATAACTCACAACTGGAGGAATCTTATCATTCCAGACTTTAATTCGCTCTTACTCACTTTATACATTAAAACTGTTACTGTTATTTTCTTCTCCTTCTTCATTTCCTTTTAGGGGTCGCCACAGCGAATCATCTGTCTCCCCCTAACCCTATTCTCTACATCCTCTTCACTCACACACACTAACTTCATGTCCTCGTTTATCACATCCATATACCTCCTCTTTGGTCTTCCTCTTTACCTTCTGCCTGGTAGCTTCATTTCTAACATCCTCCTACCGATATATTCACTATCCCTCCTCTGCACACCTCAATCTGGCTTCCCTGACTTTCTCCCCAAAACATCTAACATGATCCGTCCCTGATGAACTGGTTCCTAATTCCGTCCAATCTCGTCCCTCCCAAAGAAAACCTTAACATCTTCAGCTCTGCTACTTCCAACTCTGCCACCTGTCTCTTCCTCAGCGCTACTAAGTCATTATTGTACCTGGGTAAAATGTTAGGCTTCCTACTCTGTATCTTCTGTATGTATTTATGGAGACCCTTACTGACAGTCTATAAACCCTGAGGCAGGTTACTCACAGACCACAGTGACTATAAAGGCTATTTAACGAAATCAGCGTGAATGCAAACAGCTCCATCAGTTCCATCAGTAATCCATGGATTGTGGGTGGAACATAAGCTTTGCTGGTGGTCAAAGCTTTAAGGAAGTCGTTTCTAGTTTGCTGGGTAAGTTCAATTATTAAGATCTTTCATATTCGTAGCATGCATTTATTTTGAGAAGTTTATTGACCGCTCAGAGCCACCATACAACCAAAAGTCCAAATCCAGAACCAGCAGCATGTTGTATGACGGTTCCAGTGCCACATTAATAAAAATGGTGGTTTTCTGTTTTAATTTGTGGTTTCTGTAATTGTTAATAAAAGTATCAAACTGAGCTACTGACAACCTGGAATAAACGTTGAATATGTGGAGGATTTTTTTAGGTTTACATTTACAGCATTTGGCAGGCGTCCTTATCCAGAGCGAGGGCCTTGGTCAGGGTCCCACAGTGGTGTCTTGGTGGTGCTGGGAATCAAATCCCGGTCTCTTTGGTAGCAGACCAACAACTTAACCTCCAAGCCACCACTTCCCATGATAACAAATATGAGAAAAACCCATCACTGTCATATGACCCATTGAGTGTAGTAAACATACTGTACGGTCTGTACAGTACAAAAACTATTTCTTAATTATGACAGTCCATCATCTAATGTTTTAAATGAATGCACCGTAATTATCTTTAGTGCTCTCGCTGGTTCTTCTAATGCATGTTGTTTCAGGTAACTCGTGATAACCTTCCAAAGTCCTGGACCTTGATCTTTATTTGCTTTTTGGTTCACAGTCTCGTTATCGTCTGTCCCATCCCGTAACCTCGAACCTGAACGCAAACTTTTAGAGCAAACAGAAGATTAGAGGAGAACAAAAAGAACATAAGAACATTTATTTTGCTATAAACTATACATTAACCAGGAGGTGTGTTGTGATATATAGTTTTTTTTTGGTAGGGTGAACGGTGATGGCTGTAGCCTGGCACTTGAGAGTGTTTTTACTTTGCTGGTGTGTTTTATCAGTCTTGAAGCAAATAACAGTGATGTCAGTTTGTGGGGGTGTTGACTTTCAGAACAGTTTATCCAAAAAAGCAAGTAGCATCTGAGCCTGGCAGTGTTACTGATAAGAGCCTCATAAGGGGCTCATAACATGAGAATAGTAAATGTGTCTCTTTTTATTACGTAAAGAACTTTTACATTTACAGCATTTAGCAGACGCTCTTGTCCAGAGCGACGTACTCTGAGTCACATCATTGAACAGCTCAATAATTCACAAATCAGTGTAACAACAACAAAAAACTTTTTTTATGTCAAGAGCTAGGTATTTAAGAAAGAGGTGGGTTTTCAAACAACTCTTGTTTGTTTGAAAACCCACCTCTTTCATGAATAGCAGTGACTGTGTTGTGTTGCTGTTCTGACAATGATGGGAAGTTTATTCCACCATCTTGCATTTGCCATACAATATTCCTTGTTATACAACTAAGCAATTGGGGGTTAAGAGCCTTGCTCAGGGGCCCAGCAGCGGTAGCTTGGTTGGGCTGGGAGTTGAACCCAGGTCCTCAAGTTGGTAGTTCAACAACTTAACCACTGCGCTACCACTTCCCCAGAACAGAGAATAGTCTTAAGACCTACCTTGTGTTCTAGGGGATGGTGGAACAAGTCGAACAGTACTTCGCCATTACAACGCCGTTAACGTTACTCAAATCAATTCAAGTCCTTTTTATTTCCCTAGCGCGTTTCAATAACAGAAATTGCATCAAATCAGCTTTTACAGCAAAACACAGTTTCAATCCCCAACTAAGCAAACCAGAGGCGACAGCGACGAGGAACCAAAACTCCATTAGTGATATAATGGAGGAAAAAAAGCTTGGGAGAAACCAGGCTCAGTTTGGGGGTCAGTTTTCTTCTGACCAGACGAACCAGCAGGTTGTTCCATGCTGCAACCAAGTTTTCGTGGTCTTGTCTGGTTGGGCATTTAGAAAACAAGGTCATGACTGGGAATCTGCCTCTGGGGCTTAAAGTTTATTACCAACTAGGCGGGATACAGACACAGGGAAAAAAAAGCAGATTTCTGTTGGTGTAGATGTCTTCTACTTACGATAGACAAATACATTGTGTATTTCCTGGTTCCGATTGACCTGATTATTGCAACTAGAAATGCGACGTTACTATAATTGAACTCACTGAAGCGGTTTTTATGCGAGTTTATTTGAGTCAGAGAGTCGCATAGACATCAACAATGACTTCATATGAATCGCATACTACTCAATAAGGTACTAAATTACTTCCTGATTGTTCAAAAAGTATGTAATATAGATATGTTATATATAGTATGGTTACAGGTAGTTTAAATGAAATTTGGACGTACTTCAGGATTCAGATGGAAGTCCAACATGTCTGACTAGCTATCAAGTGAAACACGGGGTGGATGTTACGGCGGTCACTGTGGCGTTCGCTACGCCGGCCAGCGGTTGGGTATCTGAAGCTGGCTTCTAACCTGATTTATCGTATTGAATTTTCAATATTTTTTTTTATTTTTCAGGGGGGCCAGAATCCTTTGGCAGTGTCCCTACTTGGGACATAATTATCTTGACGGACTTTATTTAAAATCATGGCTGCGTTAAAATCAGCTAACAAGATATTTTCCTTACATATTTACTTGAGTAGGGTTTAAAAATCAATAGCCACTTAAGAAGGTTGTCTTTTTCAGTCTAATGGCGCTTCTACTTCCTTTTTTCCCTCTTACATTATTCCTGCTTCTAGCTGTTTATACCGCCTCTCAGTCCAATAGCTAACAATAATAGTTTAGGCGTTTGGCAGTTTATCACGTGCTTTTACTTTGCGGTTGTACGCTAATGATGTTACCTGCAGGCACAAACACATACACACACTCACCTCACACTCGAACAAGCACAAGAATCACTTTACTGCTGTTTGTAATTCAAGTCAGGATCTGTTTATGGTTAAAACCTTGTCAAAACTATTACTTATACAGAAAACTAAGCTAGTGTGATGTCAACACTATCATTTGCATAACTGCATATAACTAGGGTTTTAATTCGTCCAGGTCTTATACCTCTTTCCCACTGGTGCTGGAGCCTGAGCCGGTGCTGGCTTTGGTTTCTCTTTGGTTCCGACCGGCTTGCGTGTGGGTGTGGAACCTGCTATGTCACCAACATGTGACCGGAATTAATATCTAGCTCATTTCAGCTTCATATCGCAGTGCTAGCTTAGCTGTATCTATGCTACCTCATGCATGCTTACAACGTTAGACTAGTGATGCAATTCAATCCAAACATCGAGCGAAATAAAAATCAGAATTAGTTTGCATCGCTAGTTGATGATCCTTTATTATAACGTTATGAGCACGCGTTATGTAGTGCATCACTATTTTGTAGTGCAAAAAGTCTCGTAACGTCAAGTTAGTTGTAATTTTTAGGCACAGACCTACAGAAACATTTTGTTGTCGTCAGATGTTTGTTTTGAATTCTTCCAGCATCTAGAATAATTTTAGTATTCATAGCAGACGGCTTACAAATTTGCACCCTTTAAAAGCCCCCCATATTCATCCATCCATTGTTTATACCCGCTTATTTCTAATCAGGATCACAGGGATCCGCTGGAGTCTATCCCAGCTGTCATTGAGTGAAAGACAGGGGTCACCCTGGAGAGATCACCAATCCCTCGCAGGGTCACATACAGACAAACAACCACACACACACACACACACTCACACTTACTCCTACGGGGCAATTTATAATCACCAATCAATCTAACATACATGTTTTTGGACTGTGGAAGGAAACCAGAGAACCCGGAGCAGCACAGGGAGAACATGCAAACTCCACACAGAAAGACCCCTGCAGGAGAATCGAACCCGGGACCTTCTTGCTGTGAGGCAACAGTGCTAAGCACTAAGCAGTGCAGAAAGAAAATTGTATAAATGTCACAAAGAAGAACAAACCCTTCTGATGCAGAGAATGAGTTTTACACTTAGTACTGCAAGACTTTAAATGTTGGTGTGTAGATGAACATCTGACTGCTCTGGTGGGTCTGATCACTTTACAGTTAAAAATCGTAAAACATTGGTATGATGTAAGCAAAACAGCTACAACAAATAAAATGAATAACGGGTGTGTTAGATTTATAGTGTGTGAATAATTAAGAATTGACAATAATTAGACTTATTAGTGGCACAGAGGGACCCTAATTAAAATTCTGCTTAGGGTCCCTTAAAGGCTTGGGCCGCCCCTGACGCAAGCGATAGCAAAAACAGAAATAAAAGAACATTTAATCAACGTTCTTTTAAAGTCAGACCGCACAGCCCTTCAGAGGGTGGTGAAAACCGCCCAACGAATCATCGGCACTCGGCTACCCACCCTGGACAACATACACAAAAAACGCTGTCTGCAAAGGGCGAGAGGCATAATCAAAGATCCCTCTCACCCCAACCACAGACTGTTCACTCTTCTCCCATCAGGCAGACGCTACCGATGCCTCAGAGCCGCACAAACAGACTGAAAAACAGCTTCTTTCCTGTGGCTGTTTCTGCACTGAACAGCTGATATACAGTATTAATTACTACTGCACTGCCACTTCTGTACTTTGCACTACCTTATCATTATGCATCTTTGCACAAGCACAATATCTATAACTCTATCAGTATTGCACTACACCATCTATATTCTATCCATATACCTCTGTACATTATTTACCCCCACCTCTGTAATTATCATCCCCATACCCTATTTATTACACTGATATTTATTGTAAATAAGCCACTTATGCACTTCTGGTTAGATGCTAACTGCATTTCATTGGCTCTGTACATGTACCTTGCACAATGACAATAAAGTTGAATCTAATCTAATCTAATCTAATCTAATATACCAAAAAATATGAGGTGTTGTTTATTTAAGGTTATCTTGGCGAATTTATTCATTCATTCATCTTCTATATCCGCTTATTTCCTAATTCGGGGTCACAGGGATCTGCTGGAGTCTATTCCAGCCGTCTCTGAAAGGGTGAAAGGCAGGAGGGGGGACACCCTGGACAGGTCGCCAGTCCATCACAGGTCCACACACACACTCACACCTATGGGCTATTTAGAAACACCAATCAATTTTACATCTATCTCTTTTATACAACTGAGCAACTGAGGGTTAAGGGCCTTGCTTAAGGGCCCACAGTGGTAGCTGGGCTCGAACCCTAGACTTTCTGGCATCAGTTCAACAACTTAACCTCTGTTCTACCACTTCCCACAGGTTATTTTTTATCCAGCTCAAAATTGCTCAGGTGTCCTCAGCTCAGGTGCTGGGAATTGAACCCATGAGCTTCTGGCTCACCACTTCCCCCACCCTTTTTTTAAATTTTTATTCCAACCACATACTAAGCTACTAAATATATAGTACACCAGAAATAATAGCGCAGTGGTTAAGGTGTTGGACTGCTAATTGTAAGATCAGGTGATTCCCAGCACAACCAAGCTGCCACAGCTGGGCCCCTGAGCAAGACCCTTAACCGCCAATTGCTCAGTTGTATAAAAGAGATAAATGTAAGTTGCTCTGGATAAAAGGGGTCTGCCAAACGCCGCACTTTTTCAGGTTCACATCATCAGGTACATTTGAGAGAGTCCTCTTTCTGTCTATCCTAAAACCAGCATATACTCCTTGCCACCATGATATATATACTTTTACTGACAACTAACACTCTTTTGCCCCCTCAGGGTAAATTTAGACAAGTTTAGCAACCTGTATGTATGTGTATGTATCATTGGCTAGTAATGTTCCCTTACAGATGTAATCAGAACCTTGGAATGTGAACGCGGGTTGTTCCACTCGCTTCTTGAACACCCGAGCCGTACCATTACAAGAGAGTACGAAGGGGAGGTGTATTATAAATACATAAAGTTATCAAATTTATATCAAGCGACTTTATAAACAACAATTATTATGTTAGAAAATATTGTATTGTATTAATTTTTTCTCGATATCATTTTGAATTTGTTTATCCCGACCAGCTTTAAAGTATGCACTGATAAATGATCCCCCCCCCTACTTCGGCTGAAATTTACCACGTCCTCGTGTTTGATTGACAGCTCCATATTTTGTGCAGGGTGTTTTTTTGTACACGTTACTCGAGAAAGAGGAAAACAACAGAGTGATCTTGTGAGGGAGGGACAGTGTTAAAATAAAACAATAAATAAAAAAAAAAACACGGAAGAAAAGTAAGATTTAAAAAAAAAAATTGAGACGAGATTAAGGACTGGAGTGGAAAATAAACTCTTTTCGAAAGGAGTTGTGATTTGACATTTAAACAACTCTTAAATATCGGGTTTTTTTGGAAAAGGTAAGTGTAAAATTTATTTTTGGATAAATGCATTTATTTTAAAACTGAACTTTGGAGGATGCACAATTTTCTTCGACATAAAATTACGACCTTAAAGACAAAATACGGCATTTAATGTTATAAACGGAAAACATGTTGGAATTCGTGTGCATATGAAACACTGTTCCGGACGACCTTTAATGGATTTAATAAAATGCAAACAATAAAACCGACATTAAAAATTAATAAGAGTTAAAAAAAACCCATTTATTTTCTTTATTTATTTTGTTAGTAGTAAGTAACATATGCCGTGTTGACTTGCACGCGCGTACACATGTGCTTTCTTTGTTGACTTGCTGCGCCTTTATAGTATTTGGTCTGTTATTGTTGTTGTTGTTATTTTAGCTTAAGAAACACTTTGGAATTAAAAAATACGTTTAAAGAAGCATTTAATGTGTTTGTCACTTAAAAGAGTCTATAAATCTCCTGCGGGCTTTTCCGGACCGCATTTTGACACTTCGCTCTTTCACACACGGAGGTGTTGGTTTTTTTTTTTTTATTGTGTTTTTTTTTTTCAATTATAATATTAATGAACTGTATCTGTTTATAAATATACATATATATATATATATATATCTATATATATATATATATATATATATATATAGAGTGTATTGTGTAAGCTAAAACTCTCAATGGTTATTAAAAAGCCACAGTTACATTTATACAGTGTAAAATCACCATGTCAAAAAAAAAAACCCTCCCCAAAAAAATGGTTTCGACCGCATACTAATGTACTTAATAGTATGTGTTTCTCGACGAGTGAGTTTAGTATTAACACGTACTATTCAGAACGCTAGTTTATAGTATGGATTTAACACGTCGCAGTATTTTAGGGCTCTTGTTTACTGAGAAGACGACAGACTAGTCCCGTTTTGCTTGAGTGTGCGTCTAGACTGTGTGTGTGTGTGTGTGTGTGTGTGTGTGTGTGTGAGAGAGAATGACAAACGGCGGTGTATTTTTTTCATTTTTTTTTATCTAAAGTGCATTAAATGTCTAACGCACAAGTTAGGACAAGATCAAATTACAAGTTAGGACAAGATGGCCAAATTATCGAGTTAAAATGTGGCTCGTCTCTCTCTCTCTCTCTCTCTCTCTCTCTCTCTCTCTTCTCTTCTTCTCCCTCTCTCTCTCTCTCTCCACTCCCATCCTCATATCTCTCTCAACACTCTCCCATATATCGCGCTCACGGAGAGCCGCCCCGATCCAGACTTAATTATCTCTCTCCACACTCTCTTCACTCTCCGCTCTCATTCTTGTATTATTCTCCCCTCTTCACTCTCTTTCTCTTTCTCACTCTCCCCCACTCTTTCTCACACCCCCCTTACTCTTTCATTATCGTTCTCACCTCTCTCTCACCCTTCCACTCTTCATTATCTATCTCTCTCACACCACTTTTTCTCACACACCCTTCCACTACTCGAATTAGCTCTTCACCTCACACCTCACTCTCTCATCATCTACTTCTCCTCTCTTCTCTCTCTCTCTCTCTCTCTCTCTCTTCTCTCTCTTCACTCTCCTCTCTATTCTCTCTCTATTCTATGATCTCTCTCCACTCTCTCCATACTCTCATTATCTCTCGCACTCTCTCTCTCTCTCTCTCTCTCTCTCTCTCTCTGTCTCTCTCTCTCTCTCTCTCCTCTTACCTCTCTCCAAGCTTGTATTATCTTCCTCTCACTAACCCTATTCCCATACTCTTCATTATCTTTCTAACATCTCTCTCACTCCCTTCTTTTATCACTCTTTCATTACTCTCTTCTCTCTCTCACACACACTTTTTCTCACACACCCTACACTCTCTTAACTCTCTTTCCACTCTCACAACTCACTCTCTCCATCACTCACTTACTCTCTCTTTCACTCTCTCTCACACAAACACACTTTTTCCCTCTGACTTTCACACTCGTTTTTTTTTACTCTCTCAATCTTTCTCTCTCCTCTCTTACACACTCTCTCTCTGTCTATCATTCAATTCTCTTCTTTAACTCTCTCACACAAACACACTCCCTCTGACTCTCACACTCATTTTTTCACTCTCACTCTCTTTCTCTCTTTCTTGCTTACATTCTCTCTCTTTCTCTCTCTCTCGCTCTCTTTCTTTCTCTCTTGAATTCTCTCTCTCTTTCTCACACTCACAAACACTCGCGCTCTCACACACACTCACTCTTTCACTCTCTCTCACACAAACACACACTCTCCATCTTTGACTTTTACACTCTCGTTTTTTTCCACTCTCACTCTCTTTCTCGCTCACATTTTCTTTCTTTCTCTCTCTTTCTCTCAGGCTATCTTATTCTCACACACACACACACACACACACACACACACACACACACACACACACATGCAGTGTAAGATAAGTGTGGCTGAAATCCATGCTGTCTTTAAATGCAAATGTATGTTTTATTTTTATTTTTTAAAGCGTGTAATACAGTTTTTATTAGACGTTGCCAAAACGATCAAGCAACATCTCCTCCCATCCCATCCCATCCCATCCCATCCATCGCAGAGACACACACTGTACGCCCATTTATTCTATATGTCAAATGTTCAGTCGTGGTCGTATATTTCTACTATTCCTAGGAAAAGAATCAAGACAAGAGTTACAAGAGTTACTGCTTCTTCCTTAGTGACTAATATGTTGCTTACCCTGAAGATTGGGGGTTCGATTCCCATCACCAGCATGCTGCCACCGCTGGGCCCCTGAGCAAGGCCCTTAACCCCCAATTGTTTAGTTGTATAACAAAATTAAATGTAAGTCGCTTATCAAGTTTTGATAAGATTTAGCTATTTAGGCAACACAGTGAGGAAGAAAGTTTCTAACTGAGGGGTCTGTTAAAGCACTTTACAGCAGAACATGACGTGGCTTTTCGGCAGAACCGTGGAAGCGTTGACACTGTACAGTAAATCATGAGATAAAGTTCACTGAGCTTCAGGTCTTCTGTTACGAAGCGCAGGCACGGTCATATAGCCGGAAACTGGATCAGCTTCGCTTTTTAATTAACCATTAAATAACTTTTAATAATACTTTACTCGTGAGAACGTAGCTTAAGTAGTGTGAATTTGGCTCAGTTCCCATTTACTGACTTGAGACTGGGTGGGGTTCAAATTTGGACTGCAGACAGCTACCACAGGGCCTCCCAGATGTTTTGGCTTTACTTTAAACCCCTGTTACAACATCCGCATGTGTAGTTCGGCATAGGGATTCTTGCCTGTGATTAGTTTATGTTTTTCAAGTTGTTTGACATGCAAAAAACCTAAAAAACCCCACCATAATATAGCAGATGTAATGTGGAACCCCATCCTATGAATGTAATTGGTTCTATAAGTGAGTTAAAAAAAAAAAAAAAAAAGTTGTTGAATTTGTAAATTCGCTTAGTTCGGATTTGCTTGACTTTCCACCGATTTAATAAGTTTTGAATCGGCTCATATGCCGAACATTAAGGAAGCACCGATGCTGGTATCAGGATCGGGCCAGATATTCACCTTTGTCCTTGTAAAACACTCCGATACCAGAGGCAAATACCTTGTGTGACTTCATGAACATAAATTTCAGTGCCAAAAGACTGGAATAGGGCACCCAGACCTCTTGCGAGGGATCCCACTTGCTGTGGGACAGTGGTGGTGATTAGTCTGCAAAAATATCAACAGGTACAAGTATAAGTTCTTATAACACGAGCAATCGTAAGCATGAATTTGCCACTAGAGAACCCTTGCAAGATGAGGAAAACATGGCAAGAGATAAATTATTAGGCATTAGTATCAGTGAGTACCAGGAAAAAGTATCCGTTCTCGTATTTGGTCTTTGAAATGGTGTAACGATGCAAACCTACCAAAAATGCTGTGAAGTTTCATTTGCTAGGGTAAAAATTCGTAAGCGAAAGCATTTGTATTCAGAGGTTCCACTGTAATATAAAAAACTGATATATAGTCTATTGTCAACTAATCCCCCGAAGGCCTCATAAAAAAACTAATTTTCCTAGGTCTGCTTCTGGCACAGTCAGAGAGTTGATTGAGCCCGTCCCAGTGCAAAGATTTATCTTTTCAGCAGACACCTGCGGAAGGTTACTGCTCATCAGATGTAGGAGTATAAATTTACTCATAAGCACCTGTCTTTCTTCTTTAGAAACTTCTCTGCCAGTGGGAATATTAACACTTGTTACCCTTGTTCTGGATTGTAATAGCTAAAGGGCAACGTGTCACTGCGGATGCTGCAAAAACTACCTCGCATCATTGCCGCTCCGTTTGTGTGTTATTGTTAGATGAAGCATGCAAAGTGCAGCGGTTTTGCTTTTTCTCTCCGGGGGGCAGAGTCTGAGTAACCAGGAAAACAAAATATCTGATGGTGCGTTACTGGAATGTAGCATTTATTTAAAAATATTTTTCTATTTTAAGGTAAATAGTTTTATAGAGACAAGTTTGCATGTTTTAGAAGTGTTGACTGTAGAGTAGGGATGTGCTGTATACCTGATACTGGAAAATGCTGTATAAATATCTATATATATATATATATATATTATATATTTATATTCAAAATGATGCATTTTATATGCTGCTGTTCAGGAATTGACCTGTAGGTGGCTTCCCAAACTGCTGCTGACCGCCGCTACTATGAAGCAGCCGTCAGAGCTAGAAGTTTATTAATGCTTTTACTTTGGGTATCTTGGTTGTATTCCAATACCCAATTATACCCTAGGGTCTTCAATTAAGTGCACATGTTAGTTGATAAGTGCGCAAAGCAACAAGGTGCGCTGACATGCAGAATAGGGGGCGGTTTAAAAAACGCCTCCCATCTGCATCAAAACGTTATTGCTATCATCAAGACAACCCTGTCTATTTCCCGATCCTTAGGAAAAAGACAGCACCACATTTGCTAGTGAGCTTATCCACCACACCTACTTGTGCCCTTAATGCACACTTTTTGTAAGTGCCAAAAAGTCCAAGCAGACTTTGCCTAAGGATATTACCCAGAATTCCTCTGGTGGTTTTGGGAGTGGATTGGTGACTTTTGGAATGTGCCCAACAAAAATGCTCGAACGTCCAATTCTGCATGTAAGCACACTTGTTCCCTGTGGCGATATCAACTAAAGTTCTTGGGTTTGAGACGCCACACCACCAAAGAATTCTGGGTAAATTTAAGCGAAGTTCACTTGGAGCTGCACTTCCGGAAGTGTGTATCAAGGGCACAAATAGGTGGAGTGAATTGGGACACCTGTAGGTAAAGGGACAGCGTAAGATCTGAAAATTTATCTAAGTGGAAATAAACATGGTTTTGAATATAACTTTAGGTGATATTTTATATTAGATAACATGGTTAAGCTGACTTTACATTCTCTCATCACTATGAGTGGCCGGGAAGTATGGCGAATGATTAAAAAGCTTGGATTCCTGTGCGTAATAGCTGCGAAATCAGAAAAAACATGGTTGTGTACTGTGCTTTATATCCAATCTAAAGCATGGCTATGAGCTTGGTAGCACCGATGTACGGTAGTTTCACAAATTCACCATTCAAATACCTTTTAACTCGAGTAAAGTTGGAATTTTATGCAGAGCTGGACTATCTGGTCAAGAAGTGTTGACTTCCACATGTGGGTAACTGCCTTCAAGCATTTTTTGGCCTGATGCAATTTCTCTTCAAGGCAGCAGCAACCGAGAACTTGAAGTGCAATAAATATTTTGGTAATGTAACACAACTTGGTCCTGCCTGAATGAGACACCACGAAAGGATTTTTTTGTTAAATTTCAAAAGTATTTATGTAAGAAAAATAATAGTATGGTGACGTTCGGTTCTCGGCTTTAGCACATAATTGCCCTGTTCCACCCCTCTACGAAATGTTGCAACCTCCCATTTTCACTTGGTCCTCAGCGCCATGACATCACCGTCATGTCTGAGATCTCCTCTTGGGAAGTGAAAAAAAATTGCACAGATTGGATCAGTTGAATGAGTAGGTAAAGAGGATGCTAGTTCCTCTCTGTTAGCATTTATTTATCATTAGCAGTCTAGGCTAGCAGCCACTGAAATGGATAAATTGGTTTGCGATAAACCACAATATGCAACATAAATCTACTAAA
>VCAZ01000150.1:1645000-1757500 GCA_005784505.1 Bagarius yarrelli | reverse complement strand
ATACTTTGCCTGCTGTAACCGTATCATGCTATATATACACCCTTGTATATACCATATATACGCACTACTGCACCTTCTGTACATTATTTACCCCCACCGCTGTAATTATCATCCTCATACCCTTATTTATTACACTGCTATTTATTGTAAATAAGGCACTTATGCAAGTTGAATCTAATATGTCATCAGCACGGACCTCACATGGTGTCACAATATTTTATGGCTTCCAAGGAAATCCCAGCAACGTCTGTACTTCTTAAGAAGGTTGAAAAACCAAAATCCTCAGAGATGTCTACAGATGTAGACGTTCCACAGACAGTCGAAAGCGTGATCACCACAAGTACAGTGTGTTTATGGAATTCTACTACTCAGTAAAGCTAAGTTCTAAAGCGGTTGATTTAAAACTCCACAGTCTATCTGTGGAGTAACCTTTCCTGCACTTCAGGACATTTACTGGTACAACGTCAGGGTTCTCAAGAGGGCTCATCACATTACAAAGTATAATACACATTCGCAACACTATCTATTCACACTTCTGCTGTCTGGGAGACCATACAGACATGTGAAGTCATGGACAAAAACTGTTTTTATCCACAAGCCATTGGACTTTAAAATACATTCATAAACGTAAGATGTTCTGGATACGGATGACCGCCAAATGCCAGAAATGTTATGTAGGGTTATGCGTTTTATAAAAGTGAGTGTTTCAGTAGTCACGCTAAAATATCATTAAAAAATATTTGGTTTTTTTTTTTGGTGTTTTCTGCCGCCAGAAATTAATACTTTTAGAATTAATTGTTATTTTTTTCTGATTTTGTGATTATTAAGACTTCTCTAGTCTCATGTAGCCATGGAAAGTGGTAACGCGGTGGTTAAGGTGTTGGACTGATACCAGAGAGACCAGGGGTCGATTCCCAGAACCACCAAGCCACCACTGTGGGCCCTTGAGCAAGGCCCTTAACCCTCAATTGCTCAGTTGTATAGAATAAATAAATGTAAGTCGCTCTGGATAAGGGCGTCTGCCAAATGCAAAATGTCTGGACTTTCATTAGCCAACAGTGCATTTAAGCCACCAATCACAGATTGTTTTGTTTATTGCATGAGAAATCCTGAAAACAATTTCCAGTCCTTGGTGCCAGGTGGATCAGATGTTCAATCAAAGGTTCAGTGACCGCTGAGGCTGCTACCTCTTTGCCATCTAGACCGTAAGCATTTAGTGATGTACAAAGATCAAGCTGATTCATGCTTAATTAATTGGTCTTTTTACAGAATATTATGAGTTCGCTATTTGGTCTGATTAAATATTTGCTGGCTCCACCAGCTGACGAGCCCAGCAAAAGCATCACATGTTCCTCGTTCTGACACACGGCAAACTGTTTCTTGGGTTAGCGGAGGCCATTTTCTAAAGTGTCCGATGTGCTTGAACATTTATGTGCTAGCAAAGCATGAGTGAGTTAGCGTACTGTACAGGTTACCAAGACAGCATGCAAAACAATTCATTTCCAAATGTAGCACATTCAGGTGGCAGCGTTATGCAGTGATAAGTCTCGTCAGCTAGTGTCAGGATTTTTACTAGCTCTTTCAAGCAGGCTGACCTTTATCTCGTAGTGATTGGTAGGTTCGGTCCCTAGCGTTTGCTGTTGTACAGCGCGTTTCGCTATTGCTAGGCAGTGTGGATAATTTGACTCCTGTGTTTTGCGTCATTAAATCGAATGGGTGGTTCTGCCTCAGCATCTGGTGTGCAGTTCAGGAAAGCATTCAGGGAGATGCTGAGATCCACCACTGGAACAGGATCCCACATTTAAAGTTTTTCTAACACATAAAAAAGTTTCTGTATCAGCGAGTACCAGGAAAAAAAATATCATTACTCGTGGTACTGATATGGTATCAGTGCATCCCTAGCTTCAAGATTAGATTTTTTTTTTTTTTTACCTAAGAAAAAAATGGTTTCTGCAACTCCCAATTTTGTCTGTTTTTCCTTCTCTTACCCACTCCTTTAGTGTGCGTGACCTTTTTCCTCCTGGGAACATTGTTTTGACAAGTTCCTGGCTGGCAAACCTGCTTGATTTAATGCCCTTTGTGCTCCTCTCCCTGGCACAGTTGCTGCAGAAACCTCCAGAAATGTCCAACCCGATCTTTGGATGACTGTAAATCACTGTTACTTGGCTACCTACAAGCACGCATAAGACATGATTCCTTATTGGGTAGGATTCTGTGCTAGGAACCATGTATTTTATATACCTGTAAATATTATTCAAAGTGAACTTGGATTGGGTTATAAATACAGGAAATCTTTTTTTGGACTCCGTGCCAGAAAGGTTTGCAGGACACGAACAAGGGATTTGTACAGCGCTGAATTAGAAGTTATCACTTTGTCAGGGCTGCAGTGGATAAAGAATGATTATAACTTTCTTATTTTTACCAAAATATAACTACCACAGGCATGTATTACCCAGGCGGACCGGAGCGGCAAAAATTTCTGCTTAAAGCATTTTATAATCACTCCACCTCTGCTCTGCTCGGAGCAGCTAGACAGACGGATAGATTGATAGACAGACGGATAGATTGATAGACAGACAGATAGATGGATGGATAGACGGATAGGTGGATGGATAAACAGACCGACAGATGGACAGAGGGATAGATGGATGGATGGATGGATGGATGGATGGATAATATTTAGGAACATATGATAAGTCATGGGGTAACTAAGCTAGAATCCCCCAAACACACCTCCACTAGGGGCAAAGTGAAAATATTTTCTTTAATATTGCCGGGTTGGGCAATCTCGGTCCGGGGGGGGCCGGTGTTTAGCTCCAACACTAATCAAACACACCTGAAACAACTAAGCCAGACATATTTGAAATTTACAGGTAAGTGTTTTGAGGCAAGTTGGAGCTACAGGACACTGACTCTCTAGGACTAAGTTTGGACACGCCTGGTTTATTGACACGGTTGGTGTTTCGCTGTACTGTCTCTGCATCGGACACCAATAGATTAAGCAAAATCAATAACAAAAACAAATCTCCACACTAAAACTTCGGGAAAGTGGTAGTGCAGTGGTTAAGGTGTTGGATTGCTAATTAAAAGACCGGGGTGGGATTCCCAACACTACCAAGTTGCCACTGTTGGGTCCCTGAGCAAGGACCTTAACCCCCAATTGCTTAGTTGTATAAAAGAGATAATAGTAAGCCGGTCTGGATAAGGACGTCTGCCAAATGCCAGAAAAGTAAAACAATTTTGTTGTAAAAGAGCGGGTTTTTTTTTTACAATTTTATAATATACACATGCAAATATTTAGTTATTTAGGACTAAATATACTAAGTTTAACACATGACACAACAACAGTACAGAAATTATGTTTTAAGCCTAGATTCCTAATTAACAAACCCTGCCAGTGGTGGCAAGATAAAATTCTATTAAGACATTTCTCGAAGGAATCCCAGGCTCGGATTGGACATGGGAATATTTCAAACTAGTTTTGGTTGTATTGCCTGCTTACTTTTTTTTTTTTCCCTTGTGATGCAGACTATTGCATGCCAAAGCCTGAAGTTTCTCGTGTGTGTTCTACTGTTTGGTTCTTGTATTCTAAAGTAACAGCCTTGTGGCACTTTAGATCATTTATTCATGTTATCTCTGCATTCCGCATTCTAAAGTAATAGCACATGAAAAATGGAGCAATGTAGACCCACTTAAAAATGGTGAAAAAGTGGCCAGGTGGGGCAGAAATAGCATCACAATGCGACATTAACAAAACAGCAACTGAACAAGAAAGTTTAATGTCCTTTGGTGATCAGAAATCATTAATCCAACCCAATGAACTTAAAGTCAAAGTTGCATTGGTTTTCAGCCAGATGTCCCACAAAGTGGCTTGTTTTTTCCCCAAACTTTGTTTAAGCCATGCAGCAGCTGTTGCAAACCCCAGTGAGACGTATGTTATATAAATTTGCATGTGCGATTCTAATTCTGCAAAATCAAGATTTCTTTTTATTCCTCCGAAAAATGAATACATTTTTTAAGACTGGTAAACTAGTGAGCAAGTGGGGGCACATAATTTAGCCCGCTGGTTTTATAGCTAACAGTTTAGATCTGAAACAAATGTGTGGCAGCATGGTGGCTTATTGGTTAGCACTGTATGCCTCACAGCTAGAAGGTCCTGGGTTCGATTCCTGGGCAGGGGTTTTTCTGTGTGGAGTTTCCATGTTCTTCCCATGTTTGTGTGGGTTTACTCCGGGTTCTCCAGTTTCCTCCTACAGTCCAAAAACATATATGTTCGGTTGATTAGTAGTTCTAAATTGCCCACAGGAGTGAGTGTGTGTGTGGCCCTGTGATAGACCGGTGATTTGTCCAAGGTGTCCCCCTCCTGCCTTTCGCCCTTTCAGAGACAGCTGGGATAGACTCCAGCAGATCCCCGTGACCCCGAATTAGGGAATAAGCGGGTATAGAAGATAAATGAATGAAAATAATGTGATATTTGTGACATCTTGTGTATTAAATCTTTTTTTGAGCGTTCCTGCAAACCCGTCTGTCCGTCATCCATGTGTGCACCTTTACCTAGACTGAAATATGTTCAAAGGTCTACGTCCAACACGAGGACATGTTGAAACAAGAAAAAGAACAAAAGATAGAAAAAGCGGTTGAAAGGTGCTTAAGCGGACCAAAAAAGTGTGCCAGCTAAGTTGTTTGTCACTTTTCAGCCAGACTGTGTGACTATTGCTTATCGTTCTCTGTGAACAGCCATGTTCCTGTTCCACTCGAGCAATGCCAGCTGTCACACTGTTACCAGACACTCGATTATGCAGCCTTCACCTCACAGCCTTGGAGTGTGTGTATTTATGTGCATGTGTGTGACTGGCTTTGTGTATAGGTGTGATAAAGTAAGTACAGGGTGATATGTAGGCTGAATTGTCAAACCTGTCACAACTACAGCAGGTTCTCACATTTACCATTTCAGTTCTGCCATTTTTATCTATAAAAAGTAAAACACACACACACACACACACAGAGAGAAAATGCTGGTCATGCTTATAAAGCTGACACTCTATAGAAAAGAGCTAACTATAACATGTACAGTATGTCTTTACAAATGCGAGAGTAAAACTTTAAGTGTACGGTGGTGTAGCGTTAATTAGAATTAAACCTGATTCATGCTGAAATGTTGTAAGGGTACCATTAGTAAATGCACGCAAAATTTTAAGCACTAAATATTGAAGTAAAACTAGAAAATTTGAGTAAAATGCAAAAGTAAAACTAGAAAATACGATCGAAAGTAGTGACGGTATGAGGAAAAAAATAGTAAATGTAAATGAGTCAGATAGTAAAATACTAAATGCGAGTAGTATTTGTAACACCGGAATATAAAAATATAACTTAAATATAGACGTGTAAGAGTAAAAATAAGAAATACGAGTTTAATATTCAGTACTGTAAATTATGCATGCACTCCGGCATTCTCACATCAAAATAAAACTGGACAGTATGATTGATGAGAGGAAGACCTGTGAAAATGAGAGTCCAAGAGTAAAATACTAAATGTGAGGGTACAACTGAATATAAGCATAAAACTGCTGAATATAAGATTAAAACTACAGACAGACAGTATGAGTGAATGTAGTGACAGTATTAAAGAAACAAGAGTGAATATGAGTAAACAAAATATTGTCTGAGTTTAAAGTACTAAATGCAAAGTACAACTGCTGAATATAAGATTAAAACTACTGAATGTAAGATTAAAACTACTGAATGTAAGATTAAAAACTAAGAAAAATTAAAACTGCTGAATGATTAAAACTACTGAATGATTAAAACTACTGAAAGATTAAAACTGAATATAAGATGAAAACTACTGAATGTAAGATTAAAACTACTGAATGTAAGATTAAAACTACTGAATGTAAGATTAAAACTACTGAATGTAAGATTAAAACTACTGAATGTAAGATAAAAACTACTGAATGTAAGATTAAAACTACTGAATGTAAGATTAAAAACTACTGAATGTAAGATAAAAACTACTGAATGTAAGATTAAAACTACTGAATGTAAGATTAAAAACTACTGAATGTAAGATTAAAACTACTGAATGTAAGATTAAAACTACTGAATGTAAGATTAAAACTACTGAATATAAGATTAAAACTACTGAATATAAGATTAAAACTACTGAATATAAGATTAAAACTACTGAATGTAAGATTAAAAACTGATGTAAGATTAAATAAACTACTGATAAGTATTAAAAGATTAAAAACCTACTGAATGTAAGATACTGATTAAAACTGCTGAATATAAGATTAAAAACTACTGAATGAATATAAGATTAAAACTACTGAATATGGGAGTAAACCTACAAAGCGTGAGAGTAAAACTAAGAAATACGAATTGATCGCCAGAGGGCATGCATCATAGAGAGTACTAAATATTAAAGTAAAACTCATAAACGTAAGAAAAGCACTACTGAATATAAGGGTGAAACTAGTAAATTAAATGCAAAAGTGACGGTATTAAAGAAACCAGTGAATATAACAGTAAAAAATACAGAGTTCGAGACTAAAGTACTGAATACGAAAGTAAAACTACTGAATATAAGAATAAAACTACTGAATATTAAAGTACAACTAGCAAACGTAAGAAAAGTACTACTAAATGTAAGGGTAAATTAAATGCAAAAGTAATACTAGACAATATGAACGAACGTAGTGACGGTATTAAAGACACAAGTGTTAAGAGTAAAGTATTGAATGCGAGAGTATAACTACTGAATATGGGAGAACAAAGTGTGAGTAAATTTAAGTAATATAATTGTAATGTAAGCAGGCATAAAATTTTGAGTACTAAAATGAGTAAAACTACTTGTTGTAAAAGTGATTGATTGTAAATATGGGATTGAAACAGTAGAAAAGGAACACTAGTGAATGTAAGGGTAAAAATATGGAGTCTGGGAGTAAAATACTAAATGATTGATCGAAACTACTGCTTTGCTTAAAATTACTGAATTTGAAGTATAAGTGTAATACTAATAAATAACTAGCTAAAGGTGAGACCGTTAAACCACCAAATGGGAGAGGAACTCTACCGAGTCCGGCAGTAGTAGTATGTATTATGAAGTAAGGGTATGAAACACACGGTCGAATCACTAAATCTAGTCTGTGTTTGTGGTTTAAATGACAAATTAATTACTACAAAAGTCTGAAAAAAAGATTTTATTGAGTAAAGCTGCTGAATGTGAGGATGAAATTGGAATCTAAAATAGGGCTGTTATGTTTATAGAAGTAATTGTGATTGATGATGATGATTAATTGTTTGTTTTCAGGCTTTAACGATTAATGTTTGTTTTGGGGCTTTGACAATTAATTGTTTGTGAAAAACTAAATATTTTCTATTAATTATAGATTAATAGTATTTAGGAAATTTTATATTTTGTGTCCCGGCTGTGGTGTTTATCTGTTTAGCAACATATGAATTCGCTCATACTTTATGCAGTTGCATTATGGGTCGTTAACATGAGTTGAACCGGTGACGTTGCGTTATTGAAACGGCGTTTGGAGCGCCAGAAAACCACAACGGTCCAACTTTCAAATCACGCCACGCCACTCATTTATTCTGGTTGAAAGTAGGGTGCTGCAGGTACTACAACGCCCCCTTGTGGCTAATAAAAGTGCAGTAATTGCGATTGGATTCATAGTTTGTGGTTAGGTCAGTTAACTGTGATCGTAGGATTATTTAATAATCGTGACCGCCTTACTGAAGGTAAACTGTGAGTGTTAAGAAAAAATAGGAAAGGCAAGAGTAGTGATATGAGAATAAAATTATTAAATATGAAGAGAACGCAAAAAAAACCCCGCAAAACTAAATGTAAAACTACTGATTATATATCTACTGAATGAGAGGAAAAAGTTAACGAATTTGATCAGAAGTATTTATAGGATATATATAAAAAAAAGAGAGAGATTTTCTGTGTTATTTCTATTTCAGGACCAGTGTGTGCTAATAATTGTGTCCTTTGTCCTGTACAGAGCGGTCAGTTTTTATTTACACAGCAGATGGTTCAATACTGGGCCCCCTTTTTTTTATTTAGAAAAAAAAATGCAACCAGTAGGACTTGTTTGCTTTTCTTTCATAACTTAAGCAACGCTTTGTGTTCAAAAAAGGGTTGAAATGCTGATTTGTTTATTAAGCTGATCTTCTGTCCCTCAGTCTCTTCACCTTTTCATGGGTTTTATGTTTCTCTGCATTGAAAGACACTTCTCCTCTTTTTTTTAGATTACACACTCTAAAAGACACTGTGTCACTGACGGACAGAGGAAAAAGAAGAAAGATTAGGCGAAGAGATTGAGGCTGTCTAAAGGATTAGGCATAATGCAGCTGCTTTATTGTTACCGTGCGATGTTTTTAGCTCTGCCTGAGAAGACACGCACATACAGACGTCCCTCTGGTTGTGTTCTGGCTTTCGTTATTATGACTAGCAGGAGATTGTGGTCAGTAGTCATGTATTTGCATGTACCTTGTGCTGATATTTGATCAGGCAACAACAGATGGTGTTTCAAAACAGGCCTGAGCTCATGTGAGATGCTGATAGACAGCATTACCTAACTGTCCTAGGAAAAATTTATACTATTTAGTATCATAAGTATAGCTAAAAGAATAGCCTGTGATTATGTGGGTGTTGTAAGCTAGTCTATTTTTTTTTTACCACCACTTTCCCCAGCTAATCTATTTTTGCGTATTTCATGGTGCAATAGATTATTTTTAAATCAGTGATGGTGCCGACACCGTGATATAGTGGGTTAAGGCACCGGCACCCACATGTGCAAGTTGTTGCGCTCCGGCGACCCGAGTTCTGTTTTGGCTCAGGTCCTTTCGGGTCCCACCTCTCTCTCTATCTCCCTTATTTCATCCCTCTGTCCAATCAATAAAGGCAAAAAAATGCCAACAATAATATTACTAGTAATAGAACAACACTAGGAAGATCTCTATTTTCCCACTTCACGACTATCCGGTGTAACATTCAGTCGCTGTTCAGGTTGATGGATTGGCGACAGGAGGTTCATTGCGGAGGTATTTTTCAGTCAGAACTTAAGATAATACGTCGCCGACAGGTCCAGATATTAGGAATGGTAAATATTTTACAGGCCTCTGGTATCGTGTCTTTAAGAAATCCCAGTACGTAATCGTCGCCTGTGTGAACGAACATCAATTTACCTCAGATTTTTCTATTTGTCTGCGATTTTGCAAAATCTGTCGGTGAGTGAAAATCTGGGCTAAAATCCCGCAGCATGAACTCGGCATTAAACACAACCACCCGGTCTGGTGCCATCACGAAAAAAAGTATTAACATTTGCTGTTTTTGCTGTCAACTTCGCTAGCGACAGTCAGGCCCCAAGGACCATATTCGTTCACGGAACAGCCTAAATACAGGTTTGGTTTGATTTTAAAGATTCTTCTAGTATAGAGGAACTAAAAAAAACAAATAGTGGACCAAAAAAATATTTTAAGATGTTTATTTCATCCAGGATAAAGACGTCAACAATATTACAATCGTAAAATAATTAGAATGGAGCCACATCAAGCAAATATTAGCCTTTTTTTTTACAAAAAATAATAATGAACGGTAGCTTAGTGGCTGTTGGCTTAGGTCCTCACAGAAAGAACGCCCGGGTTTAATGTCGGAACTTAGAGCCCGCCCGCCGGATTTCACTAACAGTGCTGGGCCCTCCATTTTGGTCAAACGAGTCCATTGGACCTCGCCTCCACCACCAATCTCCCCAATGCCATCACCGTTGTTTTTTTCTGACGATTCATCATCCAGTCTGATTCCTCCCTCTCCTCCTATCTGCCTCAAGGCCGACAAGGATGATGTTATTTCACTTAATAAGCGTATGGGGCTCTCCAATAAACCTGTTCCACTCTGTACCCCTGTGTCTGTGTTTTCTTGATGTTGTATTACTACTTTATTTTTGCACACACACACACTTCTATGATTAGTTATATTTTGGTAAAACTTCTGATAGCACACCATCTTTTTTTCCCACTACATCATATTTAGCTCACTCTTATTTCTTCTTTTTAGTGCTACTCCTAATATGTATATTTTATAATTAGCTATTAATTAATTATTATTATACTAGGTCTATCTCCCGCACAATTTTTAAGCATTTTCCAACATTAATTCCCAGGCAGGGTTCTATCTGTGTGGAGTTTGCATGTTCACTCCAGGTACCTGTAGACCTGCAGTCTAAAAGCATGTATGTTAGATTGATTGGTGTTTCTAAATTGCCCATAGGAGTGAGTGTGAGTGTGTGTGTGGCCCTACGATGGACTGGCGACCTGTCCAGGGTGTCCCCCTCCTGCCTTTCAGCCTTTCAGAGACGGCTGGGATAGACTCCAGCAGATCCCTGTGACCCCGAATTAGGGAATAAGCGGGTATAGAAGATGGATAAGTGATAAGCGTTATTATTGTGGCTATAGTTGGTGGTATAGAGTAATGTGTTTCTGAAATTTCCACCAATAGAGAATCGAAGATGATGTCAATTATGCTATTTTTTTAATTAAAAGCTGTCTAAGATTAAACAAAAATATACAACGTGAATTCGAGAAAAATGGGGAAATTTAAATAAAATAAAAAGACATCACATGAGGCAGCATTTTATTCACAATAGAACGTAGACAAATGGTAAAACTAAGAAATTTCACACTTTTATCCACTAAAAGAGATTGTATACATCGCAGCAGATGTACAGAGCTCTCTCTGGGATCTTTTATCCATCTTCTAAACCCGCTTATTCCCTAATTCGGGGTCACGGGGGGTCTGCTGGAGTCTATCCCAGCTGTCTCTGGAGGAGGGGGACACCCTGGACAGGTCGCCAGTCCATCACAGGGCCATACATACACTCACACTCATTACGGGCGATTTAGAATCACCAATCAATCTAACATGCATGTTTTTCGACTGTGGGAGGAAACTGGAGAACCTGGAGTAAGCCCACGCAAGCACAGGGAGAACATGCAAACTCCACAAAGAACAGACCCCTGCCCGGGAATCGAACCCAGGACCCTCTTGCTGTGAGGCAACCATATTAACCCCCAAGCCACCATGCTGCTTCTCTGGGATCTTAATTTATTTATTAGATATATTTTGATTTTGTCCTGTTTGGACATTAGCGCAGGAAGAAAGGTTGGACAGGGTGAGCGTGGGAGAGATTCCGTGGTAATCGATACCATTTGTTTTAAAGAGGCTCTCTGGGGCAACCATCATTTCAACACACACGCACAGACTTTACTAATGCCACGTCAATGCATGTTGAGGGCTTTTATTCTATTTAGAACTAGAGATGAGTGAATCCGGATTCATCGGGGTTAAATAACCTGATCCTTTATATGATTCACAAAGCCTTCTCTTTATTTACTCGGACCATTTGAGTCCTGAGGTATCTTGTTGCTAATAACATCGTAGATAAATACAAACTGGGAAAATTACACCATTCAGTTTTTTTACTTAGTAGCTTTTGGCTAATAAGTGTAGAACCAAGGAGCTGAGTTATTTAGGGAACTTCCTGTATGGTCAGAAACAGAAAAGATTCAAAATCACAAGGACTGATTCATTCGAGCCGTGGGATTCAAATGATCCGTCAGACCCCTACCGTGTAGTGAAACAGTTGGATTCGGGGGACCCAGTGTTTGACATTCATGAGTCCAAGGATTCTGTGGATGAATCGTTGAGTGCCCTCTAGTGGAATGCCGTGACAAAAGCATTCAGAATTCCTACCGATTCGAAGCACTCGTCAGACTCGGAAGTTTTGAGTCCATAAATTGATTTAGAATTATTATTTTTATTTAGAACTTGGGCGTATTATTGTAAAAATGTTATCAGCCTGCTTGGAAAGGTCACTCATAATAAACCAGCAAACCACGGTGGGGAGTGGTGGCTTAGTGGTTAAGGTGTTGGATTGATGCCAGAAAGGCTCGGGTTCGAGTCCCAGCACCACCAAGCCACCACTGGGGGCCCTTAACCCCCAACTGCTCAGTTGTATTAAAAGAGATAAATGTAAGTCGCTTTGGATAAGGGCGTCTACCAAATGCTGTAAATGTTAATGTAAATAGTTGTATAATTTCATGACTGTCAAGTTGTCACTGTTTCTTCAGCCGCTAATGAAAAAAAGCCAAGTCTCAGATTCCACAATCGTCTCTAAGCATTGGGAAATCGGAGTGTGTTATGCTGTTATATCTTAGTGAGGATGTGATGTCATCACCGAAATAGGAATGTCCAACATGACATTTCTGTGGTCTTCATAAAGGCTTTTATTTTTTTTTAATGAATATTACTAGAATTCAATTAAGGTTTGGGCATTTATTCATAATTCAATTTGGGGATGGATCTTTCCAGAAATGTGTGTGTGTGTGTGTGTGTGTGTGTGTGTGTGGTGTTACTAATTTCTTGCATTCTCTGTTTTTCTTTTTTTTTTTTTTTGAATAGGAGACCAGAGGCGGTTAAAATGACGACCGAAATGCAAGAGGTTGCTGTTACAGAGGACAAGCCTTTATTCACTGGGCAAACCGACAGCGTGAAGGTCACTCAAGTAAACACACACTCGCACTCTCTCACACACACACACACACACACACGAATTTCATTCCCTAAATCCCCAAATTTAAAAAAGAACATAAAGCCTGAAAATCTATAATCAAATAAATGAAGGTCAAGTCCGATTATCACACTTCCACGCTTTGTCTTTTTAGTTTCAGTCCAGGGATTCTGATGTCACACAGTATATTTCCATTGGAGACTTTGTCCCGCGTCATCCCTGCGTCTCGGTCATGCTGTGGATTTCACACACTAAAATGATCATATTAACACCAAGCTGTGGCGTCAACAGCTCAGCTGAGCTTCATGCAAGACTCTTCCTGATACGTTAGACGTGTATGAACGATGATACGAAATATATATATATATATATATATATATATATATATATATATATATATATATATATATATATATATATATATATATATATATATATATACTATACATACATACATATATATACATATATATATATATATATATATATATATATATATATATATATATATATATATATATATATATAGTATATATATAGGTAGTGTTTTCTGGAGCCCCCTGCTGGTAACTTAAACACTGCATGACCCGCTAGACATGCAGAGCAAAATAACTGCAGCAGAATTGTGAATGAATGATGAATGAACGAATGAATTGACAAAAATTACAGGCTGAATTTTTAGCCTAAAATGCGACAATCATTTTAAAATGCGAAAGCAGGAATGTTTTTTTTGCATTAGCGGCCATTTGTGGTCCTAATTAACATAATTAACTTTTATAGTAGAATTATTTTTAAAGCCTTTTACGTACAAATAATTATCTAAAGAAACAACTCATATTTGACTCTTTAATTGTTTATTTATTTATTATTTATTTACTTGATTTAATGATCTGATTACCAAACCGATGTATGAATGGTGGGGTACATTGGGGGCAATAAGGCACATTTTACTGAATTAAAATTAATCCAGTATTTTTTTTTTTTTTTTAAAGTAATTATTATTAAAGGTAAAATATATAAAAGGTTTAATTACCGCTAAAAAAACCCTAAAATAACCATTATAGATTAAAGAATGTGCCATTATTTTACTTATAAACTGCCAAATTTTACACTTCTATGAAATGAATTGTTTAAAGTGAATTATTTTATTTTATTTGAGATTATTTTATGTATAACATTTTAAACTATAACTTCAATCAGACTGCTTTAAGTATTTATCTATCCAAAAAATGTGTTGAGTTAAATATATTAATGTTTATGGGCATTTTTATACAACCTGAACAACTAGGGGTTAAGGGCCTTGCTCAAGGGCCCGGCAGTGGTGGCTGGGTTGGTAGTTCAACACCTTATCCATGAGCCACCACTTCCTCTTCATCAATGTGTAATAAATGTAGATATATCATATATATATAAATCCTTCCCTTTAAAACACACAACAAAATACTGTGTTAACATTGCTGAACTTTAGTGTCTGTCTTTTGCTGTGTAGGAGGCTGAGATTGCAGCCAGAATATTGTTGGACAGGGGACAGGTAAGACACTAATATAGGGTGAGAGAGACTAATATAGGGTGTTTATAGAATTAGTTACAATACACAATCCATTTTAACTGCACATTCTTAAGTGTGTGTGTGTGTGTGTGTGTGTGTGTGTTGTGTGGGGTTTAGGAGTACAATGTTGAGACCCCGCATGGTTTAATGCACGTGACTCTGCACGGCACAGGAAGCACCCGTCGGCCAGCCATACTGACCCTCCATGATGTGGGAATGGACAGTAAGTGTCTCTCTTTCTCTGTCTAATTGTTTATCACTCTATTATTCTTTCTCTCACTTAAACACACACACTTGTGCACACAGATGCACATACTGTGTATGCGGTATTCCTGGCATCTACATGTGTAACCTAAAGGGTCAGTCCATAATTATGGACTTGGATCAGACTTGATTTGATTTGATAAGAGGTTTAGGTTATATGTTGTGTTTAATGTTTTATAATAGCTGGAATTTTGAGCCGAACAGGTTTAAAGAGAGGCCAATGAAGCAGAACAATCAAGTATCACAACTACACAAGTCACTTTACTGTCGTGAAGGACTTATTTTATGTTGCGAGAGATACAAAAGGACTTACAAACATCTGAACTGTCTTTCTAGGGTTTTTCCTTTCCTTAAGCATCAGTATGCGACAGTAAATCACTGTTTTACTGCACCAAACCAGTGTGTTTATAAGATATTTATAGATATGATGGGTAAGATGGTATTTAAATAATAATTTAATGGAAACCCAATTCGGACAACATTTTTTTGTTTTATATATTACTGAAAATGTCCCAGTCTGACATCTGACAGTCGGGCTATTAAAAAATATCGATACAGCTGACTATTGGATTTTTTTTGTGTTATATTCCTTCAGCGTGTGCCAAATGACCTTTTCCTCCGGTCCAGTAGATGTCGCTGATACATACGGCCATTTTCTCCTAAGGAAAAATATATTTTTTTTTTATTTTGAAGTATTGCAATATGAAATATTGAAGCTATTCGATTGCACCACTGTTGGACCCTGCAAGGCCCTTAACCCCCAAGCTCAGTGTATAACAAGGAAATTGTAAGTCGCTCTCGGATAAGGGCGTCTGCCCAAATACTGCAAATGTAAATAATGGGAAATGCACATGCACATTTACAGGATTTGGTAGACAACCTTATCCAGAAGGACTTACATTTATCTTCCTTATACAACTGGGCAATTAAAGGTTAAGGGCCGTTTTTTTTTAAGGGTCCAACAGTGGTGGTTTGGTGGTTCTGGGAATCAAAACCCTAGTCATTCAGTCCAACACCTTAACCACTAAGCCACCACTTCCCCTCAGACTGTATCATCCAAAGCAATGCAGATTGGTCTCCAAACAGTAAAAAATCTTTGAATATTAATAATAAGTAGAGAACGAACGCGCAAACACACCTGAACAGACCCATACACCTGCTGAACATCCCTCACTCTGTATTTCTTTCTCAGGTAAAAGCTGCTTCTCAACTCTCTTCAAGTTTGAGGAGATGCAAGAGATTGTGAAGAACTTTACAGTGGTTCACCTGGATGCCCCTGGACAAGAGGAGGGAGCTGCACCTTATCCTACTGGGTAAACTGGGTGTGGCTGTGTGAGGGTGTGTGTAGGAGGTGGTGGTGGGAATCAAACCACGATCTTCCGATTGGCAGTCCAACACACAACACACCTGGTCCAGACAAACTAGCAGGTTATTCCATACTGCAACTAAGTTTCCGTGGTCTTGTCTGGATAGCCGTCTAGAAGACAAGGTCATCACTGGGAAACTGCCTCTGGGGCTTATTGTCTCTAAGTACTGATCCACCAACTGGATCCAACAGACTGAAACTGGTGGAAGTTGAGTTCGGAATAGAGTGTAGATGCCATTCGACTTACGACATACAAATACGTTGTGTGTTATTGGAGGCGTTCCCTCCAGACTCAATCAGGATTTTATGCAACCCCTACCGTGTGTGTGTGTGTGTGTGTGTGTGTGTGTGTGTGTGTGTGAAAGAGAGAGTGTTTTATAACGGGTGCTTTGTGATACTGTCAAAACATGCAACCGTATCCTTTTCCCGGTATGGCATCATTATATAACCAAGCATACTCTAATACTCCCTAATGACAACCTGTGTCTTCTCAGATATCATTATGTCTCCATGGATCAGCTGGCAGAAATGATCCCGTCAATCATTCAGTTCTTCAAGTAAGTTGAGTAGCCAATCAAAAATACTCAGCTAAGCATGGTGATTTATTATACTTAAGACAAAGAAAACCTTAAAAACAGCCCAAAAGACATTTGAGTTTATATACCTATATAAAAAAATGATTATTTCTGTAATATTTCAATTTCTACTCTAAATAAACTTTTAACTACATCCGCCATGTTGATACCGTTACATGACGGACGTCACTGCAGCGCAAATTTAAAGTTAGTTAAAACGAGTGCAATTTAACTACAAGAAATATATATATATATATGTTTTTATATATACAGGGTGTCCCATAAGTTTCCATACATAGAAAAAAACCCTATTTTTATTTATAGAATAAGTTTTACACGACTACAATCGTTTTGAAAACTCATTTGGACTCGTGTTCTCCACTGCTGAAGAAGCGCAGCGGGGGTTGATACACAACGACCTTCAATTGCCCCCGAAGATAAATATCAAGTGCCGTGAAATCTGGGCATTTGGGAAAATGTTTTTTTCTACGTAAGGAAACTTATAGGACAACCTGTATATTTAAGTGTATTAGGCTACTTAAAAATTGACACGTCGCTACTTCCGCATACAGTATGACGAGTCGTCTCCCCTGCGGTATTATGGGATAGCAAAATGTACATCGTATGCATACTTAAAAATCGGCCTGGGTGTAGTAAGTCATCCAGGTCCTTTAAAGGAACTGTAATTAGCCTACTAAGGATATGGATGTGCTACTCGCCTCGTGTATTTCGTTTGTATGCATTTCCATACTATGAGTACGGAAAGTACGCGACTGCAAACGGAACCTAAAGCTGGAACTGATATCACTATTGGAATAATTCAACTATAAAAATATTATTTTAGACGCATTTATGCTTTTTTTGTATTCCTGTCTCCTGAATCTTGCCCTAAATTGCCACTCTTTTGCCTGTGTGTGTGTGTGTGTGTGTGTGTGTGTGTGTGTGTCCCCTCCCGGTCTAGTTTCCGTACAGTGATTGGAGTTGGTGTTGGAGCAGGAGCCTATGTCCTTTCTAAGTTCACAGTAAGCTTTTCTCCATCTCTGGGTTTCCTGTTTTAGTCTCTGTCTCTATCTCACTCACTCTCTTTTTCACTCTCTCACTTACTCACTCACTCTCACTCTCTCTCTTTCCCCCTTTCTATCTCTGTCTCTCTCTTCCTCTCTGTCTCTTTGTCACATGCTCTCGCTCACTCACTCACTCTCTCTCCCTCTCTGTCTCTCTGTCTCTTTCTCACACGCTCTCTAACTCCCGCTCTCACTCACACTCTCTCTCTCTCTCCCTCTCTATCTCTGTCTCCCTCTCTCTTCCTCTCTGTCTCTTTTTCACATGCTGTCTCTCTCACTCACTCACTCACTGACTTACTCTCTCTCCCTCTCTGTCTCTGTCGCATGCTCTGTCTTCTTCACTCACTCTCATTCTCTCTCTCGCTCTCACTCTCTCTATTTCTGTCTCTCTCTTCCTCTCTGTCTCTCTGTCTCTTTCTCACATGCTCTCTCTCTCTTTCACTCACTCCCTCTCTCTCTCTCTCTCTCTCTCTCTTTTTTTTAGCTTAAAAATCCAGACTCTGTGGAAGGTCTTGTTCTGATAAATATTGATCCGAACGCTCGTGGTTGGATGGACTGGGCTGCCCAGAAGGTGTGTTTCTCTCTCTCCCTTTTTTGCGTGTTATATTTTGTTTGTTCGTGATGGAAGGATTAATTTTATGTTGATTTTTATTCTCTTTCTGTGTTTTCATACAGCTGAGCACACTGACCTCCTCAGTTGCTGACCAGATTCTCGGTCATCTTTTCAGTCAGGTGTGTAAGGGTGTGGGTGTGAGAACGGAGGCGTGTATTTCTGCAATGTTTTTGTGTGGTTGTGTGTTAATTATCCAACTCCAGAAGCGTGAAATGACCCTGTGTGTGTATGTGTATCTACTTTACCAGGAAGAGACTTCGTCCAACACTGAGATTGTTCAGGAACACAGGGAGCGGATGTTAACCGCCGCTAATCTGATGAACATCGACCTTTTCTGGAAAAGCTACAACAAGTACCCTTAGTTCTCCGTATCTCTTCTCTGTCTTCTGTCTTTTTAATGTTTCATGGAAGATTTTAGTTTAGGAGACCAATTATTGCTATTCACGAACCAGCATTATTTTGTCGCATTTTTTACAGCAGAGTGAAATTAGTTTGTTTGCAGATCCCCCACCTTAAGTTTTGGGGTCAGAGCGCAGGGTTAGCTATGACACAGCGCCCCTGGAGCAGAAAGGGCTAAGGGTCTTGCTCAAGGACCCAACAGTGGCCTGGTCTTCAGATCAACAATGTAGCGCCTTAACCATTTGAGCCATCCTTTATATCACTATAACATATTGGCTGGTTATTACGACTTAATTAATGCTTGTTACCCCATGACCGTATTTTAAATCCGTTGTTTTTACCCCAGACCTACCGGTCATCGGATGGCCATTTTCCCCCAGGTTTATATGTTTTTTGGGTCTATAAACTACTTTGATAAATTTTTCATTAGTAGTGCAAAACACCTGTTTTGCGACCTGTTTGAGTCCATGTTGCTTTAAATGCTAATGCGCTCTGCTAACCTTAATGCAGTGTTCATTATAAAGAAATTAAAGGATTCATTAAAATACAATGTTTTTTTTCCTGTCTTTCAGTCGCAGGGATCTGAGCATTGAACGCAACAACACTCTCAAGTAAGTCAAATAAATAAATAATAATAATAATAATAATAATAATAATAATAAAGATGATGATAATTTATAGGTTTTAGCTCAGTGTTTGTCAAACTGGTTCCTTCTGCAGAATGATACAGTTTTAAGAATGCCCCTTCTTATAATTAGGATATATTTGAAATATTGTAGTAATTAACACGAACTTAGTGTGCGACAACTTACTAAATAAATAAAACAACTAAAACACTAAAGTCACTTTTAAAGTAGAAGCATTAAAAATAAAAACCTGCAGCTTTTACACTGTTCCACTACCTAACAGTTTCATCGTTTTCATCAGAGTCTCTCCAACTTGCCTCTGCAAATCAGTGAACACTTTTGACTTGCGGATGGATAGATAGATAGATAGATAGATAGATAGATAGATAGATAGATAGATAGATAGATAGATAGATAGATAGATAGATAGATAGATAGATAGATAGAGGCAGAGACGACTTACTGAGATAGATAGATAGATAGATAGATAGATAGATAGAGATAGATAGAGGCAGAGGCACTGACTTACTGAGATAGATAGATAGATAGATAGATAGATAGATAGATAGATAGATAGATAGATAGATAGATAGATAGATAGATATAGATAGATAGATCGATCGATAGATATAGACTTACTGAGATAGAGGCATAGACTTAGATAGATAGATAGATAGATAGATAGATAGATAGATAGATGGATGGATAGATAGATAGATCGATAGATAGATAGAGGCAGAGGCACTGACTTACTAGATAGAGATAGATAGATAGATAGATAGAGGCAGAGGCACTGACTTACTGAGATAGATAGATAGATAGATAGATAGATAGATAGATAGATAGATAGATAGATAGATAGATAGATAGATAGATAGATAGATAGATAGAGGCAGAGGCACTGACTTACTGAGATAGATAGATAGATAGATAGATAGATAGATAGATAGATAGATAGATAGATCGATAGAGGAGGATGGATGGATGGAGGGATAGATAGATAGATAGGATAGATAGAAGGATAGATAGATAGATAGATGGATAGATAGATAGATAGATAGATAGATCAGATAGGATGACGATAGATAGAGGCAAAGGCACGATAGAGATAGATAGATAGATAGATAGAGGCAGAGGCACTGACTTACTGAGATAGATAGATAGATAGATAGATAGATAGATAGATAGATAGATAGATAGATAGATAGATGGATGAGGCACAGGCTGACTTACTGGTCATTCATAGAGCGGGATATTCTCCGCGCACTGACACACGGCTGGAGAATGAGCGGAACCTGCGCGCTGAACATTGCCGGCTGCTACGATGTGACGTTGTATATTTCCGGCTCGTATTTTGACCTTTCGAAAGTCCCTGTAAAAATCTGCGGGCTTCACACACCTTCCGCGTCCACCTTCTTATAACTCTGTGCTGTCCTCTAGGGGTCGTGCAGCCCGGTTTGGGAACCACTCATTTGGCCTTATTTAAAAGTTTTCTCAGTTTTTTTTCTCTCTCTCTTTTTTAGGTGTCCTGTCCTGCTGGTGGTAGGGGACCAGGCACCGCATGAGGAAGCTGCAGTGAGTCCTCGTACAAATTCAGTTCGATTTTAAAACTATATCTAAGTTTTACCTAGATATTTGCTGCCTGTTTTATGGCCTAGAATTACTTATTTTTAACCCTTATTTGTCCTGCCACGCCTGTAAGGGGGTATATCAGTATCACAGATTATAACTTTACAAAGAGAGTTTTCCTGTTCAGCAAAAGAAAATCACTTTAAGCTTTGTATATCAGCTTAGGGAGAAGTTTATTACAAACAATATAAACATTTAGACATTTGTTAGGGTAAATTCTTGAAATAGAGAAGTGGTGGCCTGGTGGTTAAGATGTTAGACTCCTAACCAGAAAGCTGTGGGTTTGATTCCAGCACCACTAAGTTACCATTGTTGGGCCCATGAACAAGGCGCCTAACACCGAATTGCTCAGGTGTATAAATGAGATAAATGTAAGTCGCTCTGGATAAAGACGTCTACCAAATGCCGTAAACGTAAGATAATTTAGAATAAGTTTATTTACACTTAATTTGGAGTTAATGTAAGTTAAAAATGGACGCTTACCTTTACAAAACTGTCAGTATTTGTGTTTAACTTTTAATATACGTAAGATTTTACATACTGGGGTTAAAATCCCTTCAGTAGCAGCGGAATGAGTAGTGCAGTGGTTAGGGTGTTGGACTACCACATTGAAGACTGGGGTTCGATTCCCAGCAACACCAAGCTACCAGCCTTGGCCCCCTAGGCAAGGTCCTTAACCCCCAATTCCCAGTTGTGTAACAGAGAATAATGTAATATGCTCTGGATAAGGGGCGTCTGCCAAATGCTGTAAATAAAAACCAACACACATTTGGTGGGAAGTGGTGGCTCATGGTTAAGGTGTTGGACTACCAACCCTGAGGATGTGGGTTTGATTCCCAGCTTCACCAAGCTACCACTTTCGGGCCCGTAAACAAGGCCCTTAACCTTTAATTCCCAGTTGTATATAAGAGATAAATGTAAGTCAGTTAATAAGGACGTCTACCAAGAAGGTCATGCTTTACACATGCAGTGGATAAAATTACAGTGAATTCACGCTAAACTTTTTCCCCCTTAAATTCCGGAGGCTAAAATTACTTTTAGCTGATTAAAAAAATGTTTAGCTGATTAGCAAGTGTAACAAAATGCTGTTAAAAAAATCTCCTGGTCAAAAAAAGGGAAAAAAATGGAACATGACAACTTTGTCTAGTTGGTTGATACAAAAACTTTACGGCAGTGTCTTAAATAAGATAGTCAGGCAACGCCGTAGCTATTTGTAGGACATTTCTTATAAATACAAGCAGTCAAGTCACACAAACAGAGATTTTGTGTTGTTTTTTTGTTTTTGTCCATCAGGTGGAGTGCAACAGCAAACTGGACCCGACTACCACCTCATTCCTGAAGGTGCCTTTAAGTTCATGTACAATTTTTTGTCGCAGTCGTAATTATTTCTTTCTTCTTAACGAATTCCTTTAACACTTTAAAGTCTGTATTAATATGAAGTTGTTTCCTCGTTGCTCGTTGCAGATGGCTGACGCTGGTGGAATGCCACAACTCACCCAAGTAATTGTTTATTTTTTTATTAAACTTTATTCCTGTAATAAACCTTAAAGACTCGAGAGAATCAGAATGCAAAGAAATGTCTGGTTTAATTCTTTCCAATTGTGTCTCTGCAGCCCAGCAAGCTGACCGAGGCATTTAAATACTTTATCCAGGGAATGGGATACAGTGAGTAGTTTACAATCACAAACCTTTATTTATGTTTATGTTTATAACCATTTAAATAGTGAGGTTTACCTGTCTGTCTGTGTGTAGCTATCTGTCTATCATTTTATCTGTCTTTCTGTCTACCTGCCCGTCTTTCGTGTGTGTGCTGGTCTGTCTGTCTGTCTGTTTGCCTATCTCTCTTTCTGGCTGTCTGTGTGACTGTCTATCTGTCTGTCTGTCTATCTGTCCGCCCAACCATCCATCTATCTGTCTGTACATCCGTCTGCCTGTTTTTTTTTTTTGTTTTTTTTTGTCTGTCTGTCTATCCGTCTATCCCTGTCCATCTGTTTGTCTGTCTGTCAATCTTTCTATCTGTCTATCTATCTATCTGTCTGTCTGTCTGTCTGTCCATCTGTCCATTTTTCTGTCGGTCTGTCTATCCGCCTATCCCTGTCCATCTATCTATCTGTCTGTCTGTCTATCTTTCTATCTATCTATCTATCTATCTGTCTGTCTGTCTGTCTGTCCATCTGTCCATTTTTCTGTCGGTCTGTCTATCCGTCTATCCCTGTCCATCTATCTGTCTATCTGTCTGTCTGTCCATCTGTCCATTTTTCTGTCGGTCTGTCTATCCCTGTCCATCTATCTATCTGTCTGTCTGTCTAACTGTCTATCTATCTGTCTGTCTGTCTGTCCATCTGTCCATTTTTCTGTCGGTCTGTCTATCCCTGTCCATCGATCTATCTATCTGTCTGTCTGTCTGTCTGTTCATCTGTCCATTTTTCTGTCGGTCTGTCTATCCCTGTCCATCGATCTATCTATCTGTCTGTCTGTCTGTTCATCTGTCCGTTTTTCTGTCTGTCTGTGTCTAGCTATAAAGAACACAATAAGGAGAATGTGATATTATTACTGGCAAACTGATATCCAATAAGAGAAATAGGAAATGCTTTCATTTAAAACAGTTAATTTAGTCTAGCAGTAGTAAATTTACCCTATAGAGTGGGTGGAGTCGGTCTTTCTACCGGGAAAGTGTGTGGGATCAGGCCAACTTTGTACAGGAGTGGGTTGGATCAGACAAAATATCTGTAGAACTCAGTCAGATTTGTGAGATGGGCGCTGAGATGGACCGAGAAAAGTATCTAATGTGCATTTTCTCTCTTTTTTTTTTATTTTTTTATTTTTTTTATCAGTGGCATCTTCCTGCATGACCCGTCTGTCACGCTCCCGCACCACCTCCCTCTCTTCATCCTATTCCCTGGACGGCTCCCGCTCCCGATCGCGCACTCTCTCCCAGGGCTCCGTCGGTGGAAACATGCCCTCTAGCCCCTCCAACACAATGGAGGTGTCTTGCTGAAGAGCAAGAGAAAGAGAAACAAAAAAACAACAAGAGATGGATGGATGGATGGATGGATGGATGGATAGATGGATGGATAAGTGGACATCCACTACTATTGAGAAAGTCATAGCAATCAGTCATATCCATTCATCATAGGCGTAAATAGAGGCGTAAATAGAGAGATAGAGATACTCGTCTTTCCAAACTAAATCTCATTCTCGTCTACGAATCTCATAGGAAGACAAGTGACACGGGGAGTGAGGGAGGACAAAAAAGGATTAAAAAAAAAAAACAAAAAAAAAAAACAACATTTGTCCATCCTAACATCTGTGGTGCAGGTAGGGGCATGTAGAGAGACCTGAGATGTAGTGCTAACCGACAGTAATACTTCTAACGTAAACTATTACATCGAATTATCTAAAAATAATAACGAGAATAATGTAATGAATAAACATTTTGCTTAATCAGATGTTGAACAATAGAGGAAACAACACCGTAGTGTAGCAATACTTGTCTGTTAAGTTCTTTCGGTTTACTACTTGGTGTGTTTGGAGTGGGGTGTGTTTTTCCGTTCTGTCTTATTCGTAATAGTCATGTGACTCTCCATCGCAACGGGTGTCGGATAAATATGGATATAAAATATGGTGGTTGTGTTTTGTTTGTTGTTTTTTTTTGGTGATCGCCAGCTCACGTCTTCCTGTAGACTTATTTACGAACTAATATGGAAAACTGTGTGTTTAGATAAAAAATGATGTCCAAAACCGCACAGTGGGAACTTTTTACCGGTAGCTTGTGGGTGACTATAAGAATCACGTGACTGATTGTTAAGAAGATAAAAGAGCTGAACAGACAAAACAAGCGAGTTTGCTATCGGTTTTATTTGTTAACAGCCGCAGAATGATTTGTTTTCGCAGTGTGACACTATCGTAAATGCGTCAAACGGGAAATAAGAAAAAAATAACAGTTTATTCGAGCTGATGTGTGTCAGACATACACATTTAAGCACGCTTAAACTCGACAATTTTAAATGCACTTTCTACAAAATCACGCAGCGATTTAATAGTTGCATCCTAACGCCAAATTATGGACTAATCAAATGCTTATATAGTCTCCTTAATTTAGCTAGTGACTTTTTTTAAGCTTACATTTTATTAAATTTAGAACAAATTCATTCATTTATCTATTCATCTTCTATACCCGCTTATTCCCTAATTCGGGGTCACAGGGATCTGCTGGAGTCCATCCCAGCCGTCTCCGGAAGGGTAAGAGGCAGGAGGGGGACACCCTGGACAGGTCGCCAGTCCATCTAGGCAACTTAAAATCACCAATCAATCTAACATACATGTTTTTGGACTGTCGGAGGAAACCAGAGAACCCGGAGTAAAACCCACACAAGCACGGGGAAACTCCACACAGAAAGAGCCCTGCCCTGGGAATTGAACCCGGGACCTTCTTACAGTGAGGCAACAGTGCAAACCATTAAGCCACCGTGCTGCCCCAAAATTTCAAATTGAATAATTAAAGTTTAAGTGTGTACAAATATTATCGAGCCAAAGATCATATAAACAAAATATAAACACGAATGTGGTGTTTAGGCTACGAAAATTAACAGTCGATACAGAAGTGGTTCTAATAATCTCACAATGTCTGATGGACCTCCAATTTGTTACTAAGATTAAACCTCCAGCGATGCCTTATGATGCAAATTTATTACTGCTACTTATAGAAGGGACTAATAAGCTGAAGAAAATTAAAACTGCCTCTTTGAATTGCATTTACATGTTCGAGGTCGACAAAAAACATTTTCGGACGAGGGTTTCACACTCACGATTTGGACCGTCGATATTATTTACTACATTTTCACTGCTCTACTGACCGTTTTTGGCTTATGTAATTGATAATAGTGTCAATTTTTTTAGCCGAAAAGCAAAGAGTTCTTCTGATTTACACACATTTTAATTTTCATATTAATGCCTCAAAAACACAATTGTTAAAACTAATTTTATCTCTTTTTTATTTTTAATTTTATCTTTATAGACGGCACTAGTTGCGCTTATTTTACAGTTTGTTGATGCAGCTTCGATGTCTAGAGATAAACATAGGAAAATAATTCAGCTCGAGAAATAAGGAATGAATATCGCATCGTTTGGCGTTACACAGTAGTGAAGGTGCGTACCGACAGAATTTAGACATGCATTCTAGAATATTGGACAAAGGTTCAGTTTGTCATGAAATATAGGAAGGTGTTTATTATAAGCTTTTTTTTTTTTTTTTTCTTATTTTTTAGGCTGTTCTTCAAAAAAATAAGTATTTTAACAATAATCATCTGCCAGCAAATCCACTGCCACCGATCTGTTACAGAAAATTACAAGAAGCTAAATCTGAGTTTTTTAATACATCCTGACGCACAATTTCTATTTTTTGGCTAGAAATATGATCCTTTTAACCTGGAAAAAAAAAGCCAAATCACAAATTAGACCTGTTTTTTTTAAACACTTTGTTAAAAGAGACTTTTGCTATGTGTATTTGATTGTCTTTATTGATGTTCTAGTCGTGTGCTGCCAAATCGCACTTGAACTAAGGCGCATCGTTGGCACATCAGTGCTTCCTCTGCATTTTCCTTTTAAGGGAATTTTAATCTAAAACTCAATTCAGAAAGTAAGTGAGGAAAAAAATAACCTTATTTAATCTTTATTTCCGTGATGTCCTCCTATGAGGTCAGGTATGGCACAGAACCGTAAACTTCTTCTGGAATAACTGATCCACAGATTAGCACCATAGTTTATATATATATTTACTGTGTTCTAGTTGCTAGATTACCTTCAATAACCTTGTGTTTTTTGGGCATTTTGCCTTTACTGATAGGACAGAGAGAGAAAGAGGAGGGTGGGACCGGAAAGAACCCGAGCCGGAATTGAACCAGGGGCAAACGTGCGTGTGGGTGCCGGCACCGGGTTAAAGCGTGCCCCGATTGTCGCTTTAAAACAATTTTAAAAAAGTGGTAGCTCAGTGATTAAGGTGCTGGACTGAAAAGATTCCCAGCACCACCAAGCTGCCACCGGTGGGCCACTGAGCAAGGCCCTTAACCCTAAAGTTCTGGATAAAAGGCGTCTGCCAAATGCTGTAAATATACATTTAAGCACCTGTTATTGTGTCCTCTGTTTGGTGAAAGTGGTTGGTGGTGGTGGTCATTTCTATATGATGAGGAAAAGTCAAAAAACAGTATCGGAACAGGGACGGTGTTTGTTTTTAGTCTTTGTTTTTGTTAAGAGTAGCGTTAAACGTTGGAGAAGAAAACCACTGCTGAAATGTATAGAAACGGCAAATGGTGTTACACAGTGTAGTGCTGATGGAGGGATACGGAACAAATGCATTTGTTTTGCTTTAACGAAAACCAGTAGAGAGAAAAGTCTGTCGTTTACACCGTGGGTTAAAAGGGGGATGAAGCGGAAGCGTCAGCGATTTGGGCTGAAACTTTGGTTGTACTTTTACTTTATATATTGTTTTTATTTTACTTTACTTTTTTCAATTTTTTTCTTTCTTTCCTTCTTTCTTTCCACCAGTCGTACCCTGTTCATGTTCAATCCTCTCTGTGTTTCCTGTTGTACAGGTTTTCCCGTCTCACACATCATTGTGCTTGTTCTCTTGTAACCATTTAAGCATTAAAGTGTGAAAAAAAGGGGGAATTAACAATAATATTATTAACAAAAAAAAAAAAAAAAAAAAAAAATACAGTATAACAGAATACAATCCAAGCTTCTTGTGTGGCTAATTTTGTTTAATGCTATAAGCAACCAAAAAAAAGGTATTAATAAAAAGGAAAATAAACCACGACGTCTTTCTTTGGCTCATTATTTGTATGTAAATATTTTTTTTATTTATGTTAATACAGCATGGAACAAAGTCAAACTAATATAAAAGAACATCGATGTCCTGAACGGGGTATTCAGGTGTGGGTGGTGAACAGGTCATTTATATGGTATTAATACACTGTATAAATTAAATTATTGGTCATCCCACGATGTTATGGTAAAAAAATCATGAATACAAGATTTGGAAAAACACATTTTAATTACCAAGTTACAAAGTTTATATATACAATAGTACAAAGTATATATTGTGATATTTTCACGCCAGAAATGATGAGAAAACTTAAAATTGATGGCATTAGAAGTTAATCAATATCGATAACTAGTGAAATAAGAAATTAGGAATGGCTGTTAACATGCTATAAAGTGGTGGACGCTGATTTACACCAAAATGGTTTCTTTCTTTCTTTTGTGTGTCAGTACATTTTTTTTGTGGGGAAGTGGTGGCTCACGGTTAAGGTGTTAGACTGCCAACCTGAAGATTGTGGGTTTGATTCCCAGCTTTACCAATCCACCACTGTTGGGCCCCTGAGCAAGGCCCTTAACCCCCGATTGCTCAGTTGTATAAACGTAAGTCGCTCTGGACGTCTGCCATAAATGTAAATGTTTTAATTTAACCATTAATTGTAATGATCTGGTGTGCACAATGAGTCAACAACCAGCGCCAGCTGAAAGACTGGGGTTCGATTACCAGCACTACCAACCACCACCACCACCACTGTGGGCCCTTGAGCAAGACCCTTAACCCCTTATTGCCCAGTTAAAAAAGATAAAAAAGACAATATAAAAGATATAAAAAAAAGTCACTCTGGGTGAGGATGTCTGCCAGATGTATCTCATCATCACCATCATCATCATCCAGTTTGTCTAGTATGACATGAAGAGATGGAACAAGCTGAGACAGACTAAATCCAGAAGAACAGTGGCAAAACCGAGCACAAGTGCACAAAGGATGGTCTTCCTCATTTGATAGCATTTTTAAACAACTGCTTGAAACTTTTACCGAGGCTAGTGTAGCTTTGCAGGTAAAAGCATCACGGAGACGTTTACAGTTTTTCGGAATTTAGTCTGTCTCCGTTTGTTCAGTTTCTTTGAATGATGATGATGATGATGATGATATGATGAGATTAGATTCATGTGACTGTATTACTCATAACTTGTTACCTGGATGTATTTAAGGCAGATAGGTAAGAGCCCCTTTCGAACACTTAAGGCAAACAGTCAGTAATCAGTACTCAAAACTATACAAAGAAATACACTCAAGAAATAAAGATTTCAGGCAGGATGAGAAAAAGCAAAACTTATCTTTTATTGCAGGAAGCTAAATCCTCAGCATCAGTACCAAACAGCGTCGGAGCAGTCAGTCGTGTGCGTGAGTGGGGAAGTGGTGGCTCACGGTTAAGGTGTTTGACTACCAACCTGAAGATTGTGTGTTCGATTCCCAACTCCACCATTGTTGGGTCCCTGAGCAAGGCCCTTAACCCTCAGTTAGATAAATGTAAATCGCTCTGGATAATCTTATTTAGTAAAACAGACGACCCATCCAGTGACCGTGGAAAAAAATGTTGATCGGTTCCAGATAATTATTGTTAGAATTTACAGCCTTTGGTAGACGTCCTTATCCAGAGCGACTTACATATAGCTTACTTATACAACTGAGCAATTAGGGGTTACGTGTCTTGCTCAGGGGCCTAACAGTGGTAGCTTGGTGGAGCTGGGATTGGAACCCAGCAATCTTCAGGTTGATAGTCCAACACCTTAACACCTTAATAAGCCACCACTTTTTTTTTTTGGCAATGTCTAATGTCTGTATGTCTGTCACATTTGTTCCTTTGTCCTCTTATAGTGCATTTTAGCATTTCAGTCAGTGTTTTATAGTGTTATGCTACAGAGAAGATTCACTAGATGGCGCTAGCTTGATTGAAACTAATACAAAGTAGAATTTTACAACTACAGTTTTTTAGATTTATTAATGATGTGGTAAATATTAAATGAAACCTTATTATAAGCCAACAAGTTTATGAATATTTACTAATAATGCTACTGCTTTGGATTAGCATAAATATAACTTTACTGTTATAATTGATGGATAATCCATTTAATTTAATTACATTTTATTAGTTTTGCGCTTTTAACAATAGACATTGTCTCAAAGCAGCTTTACACGGAATGCAGCAACAATAAAAAGTGTAAGTTTGTCCCTGATAAGCAAGCCGAAGGCGACTGTGGCAAGGAAAAACCTCCCTGAGATGAAGTGGGAAGAAACCTTGAGAGGAACCAGACCAGGGAACCCATCCTCATCTGGGTGACACCACATGTTATTGCTAATTACAACATATTGTAATGATCAAATGCAATGTAAACTGTAGCCTCGGGTCAGTGGAGCAGAGTGAATCCCAGTCCATCCTCGATGCTCCTTGAAATCGAGTAACCTGTTTACTGGTGCCTCAGGATCCTCGCAGGGTTCTTGCATCTTCTCCCTGAAGGTCTACCAGTGCTGGCACAATCTCTGGATACAAAATAAAAAAACAGGTGAAGAGAAATTAGCTAAGGCTGCTGTTTATAGTATTAGCAGGCACTAGCTATAAATGTGCTTTTAATCAGATATACTAGGGCATATTATTATGGGATATGTTATGTTTACGCCTGGCTGAAGAGATATGTCTTAAATCGATGGTTAAATTGGGAGATTGTGTCTGAACCCCGAACACTGTCAGGTAGGTCATTATAAAGTTTAGGAGCTAAATCTGAAAACGCTTCACTTCCTTTTGTGGACTTGGCTATTCTGGGGACTACCAGAATTCCAGAAGATTCAGATCTTAAGGAGCGTGATTGAAAGTAGCATGTTATAACACCAAATGGGAGCCAAAACTATTTAGCGCCTTATAAGAAAGTATCAACATTTTGTAATCAATCCTAAATTTAACAGGTAGCCATGATAATAATGTGGTTGTGTGTTCATATTTTTTTTTTAGACCTGGTAGAAACTCTGGTGGTAGAAATTCCAGACTAGCTGTAGGTTGTTTAGCAAAGATGTAAGACAAACACCTAATAATGCATTACAATAGTCTAACCTGGAGGTTATGAATGCACGAATCAGCTTTTCTGCATCAGATAAAAGACTAATATTGTGTCCAGGTCTTTCACTGATGAGCTAGTCGTGATAGTACATCCTTCCAAGTGTAAATTAAAGTGTGAGTGCTCCTGTGTGGACCAATAAGTTAATATTTCAGTCTAATCAGTCATTCAATCTTTTATGTCTTTTATACACTTAGTTAAGCTGGACATTTTTGATAATTCATCCGGTTTTGAGGAGATATTTAACCGGGTGTCGTCAGTGGGAACTAATCCCGTGTCTTCTAATGATGTTACCCAAAGGGAAGCATGTATATCGAGAAAAGCAGAGAACTTAATAAAGTGCAAGCGAAATATACAATTGACATTATATCAACATCGCGAAAGACACGTATACATACAAATATACGAATGTCAAGATTCGTCTGGATGCCTGGGGCTTGAATCCAGGTCCTTCCGGTCTCCAGAACAGCAACTTAGCGCCGTAACCATTTAAGCCACCACTTGATGTCTTTATCACAACCGTTCGTCTATCTAAACATTCTGGAAAGGTTATTTTTGGACAATCACTGATAAATAACTATTAATAGAATGTTCTGGAAAGGTTACCTACAGAAAAAAATATATATTATAACATTACCATTTTGTGTTCAATACAAAGGCTGAAGTTATGGGATGAGATGTTCTTACAGTACAGGACTGGAGTTGGACTGACAAAGACAAAATGATGATTCAGTATTTTGCTTTATGGACCATATTTAGAGGTCAGTCAAACAATGCTCTCTTTAGACAAGGGCAAAAGAGGAGATTTCTTGTTGTAGCCCGGGCAAATGTAGCCTTTAAAAGTTCGTAAGGTTTTATATATCTATATAGCTTGCTGTTGGTGTCCACTGAAGTTGACGTCATGCGCCATTGTAGCTTATTCAAAGACGTATGTCTTGGATTAACACTGAAATCCGATCTATCCGCTTACATGACAGATGCTAATGCACGAATCCGATTCATATCTGATTTATTCCCATATTTACATTTACATTTGCAGCATTTGGCGGACGCTCTTATCCAGAGCGACTTACATTTATCTTATGTATACAACTGAGCAATTGGGGGTTAAGGGCCTTGCTCAGGGACCCAGCAGTGGTGGCTTGGTGGAGAACGAGACCTGAAATCGATCTAAAAATATCGGAATCCATGTGCTTTTTTTTTTCTGCTAACACGATAGTGGAGGTGATTCTTTCAAAATTTCAAGCAACCAATCATAACCATCTGATGTCATCAGTGTCTGATGACCAAACCATTTTCAAATCTTTCCCTTTTACATTAATTTGTTAATATAAATGTATTAATTCAATAAAAAAAAAATGAAATACTTAAATGACATCTGTAATACGTGACATGCTGTACCGAACAAGTGCATGCAGGATGTGTGATCATTTTCCTCGCATTCAGGACCAAAAATAAATGTGTCTGTGCAGTAAAATGAATTTATAATTAAATAAGTTTAATAGTTTTAATTTATAGTTATAAAATTCTGGCTTGTGATTTAATTAAACAAACCTACGAATGTTGCTCTATTACAGTTTCACAGCTTTGCCATTCCAGAGCATTTCGTTCATTAGTAATTGTTTATGATTCATTAATTCATTAATGTTTATTTTGGATTATTATAATTAATACAGTCTAAATTCACTAATGTTGTTTCTGGATTATTATAATTAATTTTATATATATTTACATTTACAGCATTTGGCAGACGTCCTTAACCAGAGACATTTATCTCTGTTTTTTATGTACATTCGAGCAATTGGGGGTTGGGGGCCTTGCTCAGGGGCCCAACAGTGGTGGCTTGGAGGTGGTGGGAATCTTTCTAATATTAGTCCAACACCTTAACCACTAAGCCACCATGTCCCACACCTATAGGTTTGTCTAATTTCATGTTGTGATCCAATGTTAATCGTCATTATTAGTAAATTGTTCCAGAATTAATGAATGATCAGTTTCAGCCAATCAGATTTTTTTTTAGCATTTAGTAATTTAAAATTATTCAGTTTGTTTGTGGACAAAAAAAGGGAAAGATTTAATAAAAAGGCGGGTTTGGTCGACACACACTGATGACATCAGATGGTTATGATTGGTTGATTGCACTGTTGATTTAGGATTTAAAAGGATATAAATGCAGGATCACATCCTACTTGGCAAAATCAGGTCCATCCTTACACGATCGTGAGTCACATTGATGAAAAAAAAAATAAAACATTGTTGGGTCACTCGATGCATCCAGTGTAAATGCGACCTCTGACATGGTTTAGTGTTAAAGTGTAAATATCTTTATTTTGCCACATATACTTTCTACAGCAGAATGAATTTTTTGTTTTTGTTTCTTTGCATATCCCATCTTGGATGGTTGGCGTCAAAGCACAGGGTCAGCTATGATACAGAGCCCCTGGAGCAGGAAGGATTAAGGATCTTGCTCAAGGACCCACCTGGCCATCAGAGCCACAACTCAGTGCCTTAACCAGTTGAGCCCCCGCTGCCCCTAAGTGCTACACATTGCTACAGGACTGGTTCCTTAACTGCTATAACTGCCGATGATGACATCTGAGAATGCGAACTTTAAGACTAAGCCTACCTTGCCGAACAGGTCCACATATTTTCCTTCACGTGTTGCTTGTGTTTTTTTTGTGAATTGTGAATGTAGTCTGGCACGACTCAGCGGCAGAGATACAAGTTCTCTTTAGTGGCTCCACAGTAAGCTGCTGGTTTTAAACGCTTTTAAAGGATACATGGTAAGATTATACAAACATTACACAGAGATTAAGACTTCTGGAGGGCAAATTTATTGTATTAATCAACATGAACATTCTTGTACGTTTTAGGAGGTAAGAAATAATCACGGTAGGGGCAACGAAGGCGTCTTAGAAGAGCAACAACCTGTAAGTAAACTAAGATGCTTAGTGACTCGAAGGGTAATAGTAGAGGTAATTTTGCCCCTACTGTAACTCTAACCCTTTGCTGGTTTTACGTTGAATTTCTTTTGATACTTATCGTTAAAGTAAGAGACATATTTTGGTGGATGAACAAAATCTACAGCAACAAAAAATAAATCTATAACCATTTAAATAGTGAGCTTATCTGTCTGTGTGTGTGTGTCTATCTGTCTGTCGTTGTGTCTGTCTGTCTCTCTGTCTGTTTGTGCATCTGTCTGTCTATCTATTTTTCTATATTTTGTCCTATATACTAACAAAAAAAAAGGTTACAGTGATTAAATCACAACACATCATAATTTATATTCATAAATGAGATTGCAATGGCTATCAGTTATAAACGATTCCTCGATCTTAAAAAAAAAAAAAAAACGTGTCGCGTAACGCAACGCTTTATGTGGCATCATTCTGTCAGCAAGACTAATGAGTGACTAATCTCAGTGAATTTAAACAATGCTTTTGTGTTTTAGTTTATTGAACTGAATGTTAAATGTGCTGTAGTCAGTTTGAGTTCGGTGTGTGAATAACACACTCAAAGGACAGCGTATGTATGCGACCATACAAACCGTATTATAATCATATAAAGAGGTTGGACAGGATTAGAAACGAGTTCATCAGGGGGGCGGCTCATGTTAGAGGTTTTGGGGAGAAAGTCAGATAGGACAGATTGAGGTGGTTTGGACATGTACAGAGGAGGGATAGTGAATATATCGGTAGGAGGATGTTAGAAATGAAGCTACCAGGCAGAAGGTAAAGAGGAAGACCAGAGAGGAGGTATATGGATGCGATAAACGAGGACATGAAGTTAGTGTGTGTGAGTGAAGAGGATGTAGAGAATAGGGTTAGATGGAGACAGATGATTCACTGTGGAGACCCCTAAAAGGAACAGCTGATAGGAAAAGAGGAAGGAAGGAGAAGAAGCAGCAAGAAGATACTTATATTTTAGTATATAAGCTGTTTTTGTGCTTCCTAAAATTGAAAAGGGTGCTGTTTCAACATGCTTATTAAATATTCAGGTTTTCGATAAATTTATATCTTTATAAATTTACAAAACTGCTACATGACCTGCAATGAAATGCAGTCTATACGAAGCAAACACATAGAATGGACCCTTTGACTACATTTTGATGGACACAGATTTATTAAAAAAAACAAAAAAACAATTAAACATATATTTTTTTAAAACATGGACAATAAAATGTGCTCTATTTATAGGAACCTAATGTTTTAGTCAGCCTTGTTATTTCAACTGGTATTATTGGTAATAGTGGATTTTATTTATTCTAATTATTTATGTAATTTTTGTTTTCTCATAAAAAAAAAAATCATGGATTCTGGGTAGCTAGCGTCGGCTTGGTGGTTAAGGTGCTGAACCGAAAGAGTGGGTTTGGTTCCCAGCACCACCTGAGCAAGGTTTTTAACCCCTAATTTCTCAGTTGTATAAAAGAAATAATTGTAAGTGGCTCTGGATAAGGAAGTCTGCCAAATGCTGTAAATATTAACTTGGTTTTAGAGGAAACAAGCTTGGCTCATTGTGTCAGTAAATTTACAACACAATTTACAAAACATTTTTTTTTTTTTTGCCATAAGTACCAAAATTCCATTTGTAAGTGACTCATAAGTTTTCTCCACCTGCTTTAAGATGTCTGAAAGCAAAATATTCTCCAGACAATTATTTGTGATTCAGTGAATCGCAGTCTAAACATGTAGATTCTTTAGAAATGACAAGCCTGCTGTACTATTTCTAAGAAAGTTGGGTTGGTGACAGCAGTGCTAATTTTGCTATTATGCTATTACTTAAATCATAATTATATTATTGATTATTAAATAATAACTTTCCATTTTTTTCAAACAGAACGGGCGTCTAAAATCAGAAAATCCATTTCTACATTCAGCTCAGGTAAATAAATGGAATTTTTTTTAGCGATATGCTGTTTTTACATTACTTTGTGTTAAAAGGTGGTTTGAAGTTTCACATCAGTGATGGAAACAGCAAATTCCGAAAAAAAAGTGTTTCTGCTCGCCGAAGGTGACTGAAAAAGGGGGATAAAGTGAATAATTGTGAATAAAAGGTAGATGGAAACACATTTGACGATAATTTCTGACATAGCAAATATAAAAACCCACATAATTAATCGGGTGTTTCTGCTTTTTTTTACTGTTGGCTAACAATACGACAGTTAACCGCTTGAACAGATTGATGAAAACACTTCTAATTCGCATTGCCTTGCTAAACTGAACTGGACTGGACTGGACTGGACTGGACTGGACTGGACTATGCTGGACTGGACTGGACTGGACTGGACTAGACTAGACTAGACTGAACTTAACTTTAGTAGTACAGAGATGAATCCAAGACAAGGACCAAGAGGACAAGGGACTATTTATACTTAACAAAAGAGGACACATGTACCAACCAAAAACAGGACAGAACTGAAAATGAACATAAAAACAAGAACTTGAAACACTACTAGAAAACACGAAACAAGAAACACGAGACCCCCAACCTGAAACACTTTACCATGTTTACAAATTTTTTCAGTTGAGAAATAGATTGCACAAGTCTTAAATATCCTGTCTTTTTTTAGTCCAACTTCATTCCAGGTACATGACTGTGTGTAATGGTGGGTGTGCTATGGGGTGTGATATCATAGTTGTAAAATGGCTTTGTCATTGTTATCTTCAGACAACAGTCAACAGACTCAGCACAAACCTGTTTTGTACTCAAGCCAAAGTAAGTTATAAACATTTTTTTTCCATTCCTTTAACAGTTAGAACAAATATTAATGTTCTAAATATGACTCTAGGATTCCAATGGAAACACTATTTCCAGGGAGAACAACAAAGACTTAATGTTAAGGCATGGACAAAGTAATGGATGGTCCCATTTTCCAGCACCTTCTACACCATCCCTTGAGAATGGCTGGGCTGTTTTCCCACCTCTTACTTCAAGCCAAGAAACAAACCAAACTTTCCCCAGTCACGAATGGGACACGGTCCAAGATACATACTCGTCTAAAACTCGTCTAAATCCTTTTATAGAGAAAAACAGTGTTTTCCAGAGTATGATGGCCAATGCGAAAACATCAGACAAGGACGATTATCTTCTCAAATACATACTAGACAATCAAAAGAACAATGAGGAATCCATTCTTTCTTCCATTGCGACCAATCAAATGGATGTTTTTGGAGACTCATCTAGTTTTTTACTTCCTTCAGTAATACAAAATGACATTTTCACAAACACTGATGTTCAAACTCCTAAGTTCAGTGTACAGAACAAAAATATCCAATTATTTCAAAATCCTCCAGGTTCCGTCCAGAATGGTAATTTTCACTCTTCTGATAATTTTGCTTTGCAGTTAAAGCCACAGGATGGCCATTTTAACAAAATGTTTCTGCCGACAGAGCTGAGTCATGGAATATTTCACGCACCATCCACATTATCTTCCCCTCTTAATGCATCAACTAATGAAGAACCGGTAGGAACGTTTTTGTGATTTGATTGTCATTTAATAATCAAACAGGGAGCTGAAATTGTCTGCACACTAAAAAAGAATACAATCAGAATAAATAAAGGTCTATCAAAATATATCTTAGTATTCGTCTGCAATAGTGGAAAAGTGACTAAAGTGCTGTCTTAAAAAAAAGCAGACCAAAGGTGCAGATGTTTCAGCTCATGCTTTTTTAGCATGCTGTCCTATATAATGAGGTATAATGGTCCAACCCAACAATTGCCATTTACAAAAAAAACCATGGACGATCCATCTCTTTATTAAATATAGTTGGGGTTAATGATTTCAACTCAAAAATACAAAAGTCCTCCATTTGTAATATTTTTCTATTACAGTCAGTACAGCACAGTTAATACCCATGAACCTGAAATCAAACAATAAATGTTTTGCAAACTTAAAACTGGTGAAAAACTGAAAAATAGAAAGTGGTAATGCAGTGGTTAAGGTGTTAAACCGCTAATTGGAAGATCGGGGTTCAATTTGAATTTAATTCCAGCTGTTCTTTAAGGACTAATGATTTATGTTGTTCACACACACACAATGTAACCATTTAATTCCTGCTCCCTGTTTTTCCACCCAAATGAGGATGGGTTCTCTGTTGAGTCTGGTTCTTCCTAGGTTCCAAGGTTTCTTCCTATTTCCATCTTAGGGAGTTTTTCCTTGCCACCGTCGCCCCCGGCTTGCTCATCAGGGACAAACTGATTTCTGTCTCATTGTATATAATTTCTTCGATTGTGTAAAGCTGCTTTGTGACAATCACCAGTGTAAAAAGCGCCAAACAAATAAAATTGAATTTCCAGCACCACCAAGCTGCCAGTGCTGGGCCTGTGAGCAAGTCCCTTAACCCTTAATTGCTCAGTTGTATAAAAGAGATAGATGTAAGTCGCTCTGGATAAGGACGTCTGCCAAATGCTGTAAATGTAATAAAACTCATAATAGATCCAGTCTGTATCCAGCCCAGTTGGTGGATCAGCACTAGATGGCCATCCGAATAAGACCACAGAAACTTTTCTGCAGCCTGGAATAATCTGCTGTTTTTTTTCCAGTGTGCAGAATATTTCACCTTCCTGTTTTGACCACACCTCTTTTGTTTTATGCATCTAAGAAATAATTAGCTTTTTTTGAATGCACACATTTTACGTCTCATCATTTAATTCCAGGCGTTTCCCTTTGGCCTCTTTTTAACAACATTTTTACAGATATACAACTAATATATACAACTAATATAATGGGTTTTTTTGCAGATTGTTAAAAGACAACCCCCCAAACCAGCCCCACGCCTTAAAGCCCCTAAGGGTCCTAATCAGGTAAGCATATAACCAGGCATCATATTATATCATCTGATACATGCTCGTCCAGTACCACATGATTCTATGTCGAGTGTTTGTCACATCACTTTTATACAGAAGTATGATTAGGATGATTGACCTGAGTATTGAAAAAGTATGGGGGTTTTTTATAAAAGGTGTCATTTTTTAAGCTCATAAATGCATTTACAAGTAGTTCATGGACGTAATGCCAAGTAACTCGGTAACCCTAACACTCATAAGACTTATTTTTTTACTTTCCTTGCATGCCAAAGTGCATGACATGTGTCTCAGAGTTTGCCTTTATAGTTTTCTTACTCAGTTGGCATCACATTCAGTACTAAATAAACAGCAGAACTTTCCTTTCTATGTGACAAAAATGGACAATGTATTTCTAAGTAAACCTGTTGTTTTTTTGTGATGTACAATTCACAATTCCCCAGACCGTCAACCATGACATTTTCTCCACACCTGCACCTGCTGATCAGAAACCTGTACACACTCTGTTTACACCTACCCTGGGTTCACCTATTTCCATACCTGCTGTCCAACGAGCTACAACAAAAATCCAGGTAAATTACTGTTTTTTTTTGATTATTGGATTACTAGTGTAATAATAAACACCAAACCCAAAGTTGATTGTGAATAAACGAGCAGTTTGAGTTCATCCTACAGTTGCTTAAAACTTCTGATGTTCTTCTCTAAAATGATCCGTGATACTGTTAAAACTTTACAGTGCTTCAAGGATGAAAGTATGGGAAAATGTGTACCAAAGTCATTTTTGAGTGTTTTTGGTTGACAGGATACCAAGCTATTCGATGAATCAAACCCGAAACAAGTTTATGAAGATGTTCTGTTTATCGGGCAGGTAAGTATTTGTTTTGTGTGTGTGTGTGTTTGAAGCCTTAGGCTTTGGGAACATTAGTGTATTGACGTTCTACATTTGCACTGTTTTTTTTTTTTTTTTAGGAGAAGTGTGTGGAGGACTGGCCAGAGGACAGCCCTGAGCTGAGCCCTGACTGGAAACCTGTATGTAAATCATTCATTTCCACTTTATTAGAGAGACCTTACTGAAAATATCTGCTTATGGTTGACTCAGGGCAAAATTACAAAAAATAGGGCATTTTACAAAAACAAATAATAATAATTAAAACAGTTGTGTGTTTACAAGCCTAAATGAAATAAAGTAAAATTATATAAAAAAAAATATCTTTAGGTTTCGTTTTTGTCAATTTATTTTATACGCAACAGGGCTGTGTGCCTTCGTTTCCCAGTAAAGTATAGATGAATAATCGCACTAAAAGATGATTGGACAGGCAAGGGTTAACAGTGGATTTCATAACATGCATAACAATTTCTATTGGCTGCCTGTCTGTGCTGTGTCATTTTGAGTCATGTGACTTAAAATAAAAATAAAAATTAATGTAAAAGTATGATTCGTGGTAACATATCAGATTTTTTTAAATTAGTTATGTCTGTTTGCTTAGTTGCGTCATATACTAGTGCATATATAGTGTTTTATAAAGCATTGCATTTAAAATACTGTCCCAAAGTAAGTGTTTTTTTGGTATAAAGCTAAAGTTAAAGACCCCTCACAATTTCGCGTGCCTCCTTGCTGAAAAATCAAATTTTTTTGAGATGCAGAGGTCTGAAAGTTTTATTTGAAAAAATGCCATTTTTTTGCTTTCCGCCCAAAAGACTCTTTAAAAGTCTTTACTTAAGCCAATAAAATAATTGCACATGGACATTCCTGGATAAATAATCCACTGGCAAAAGTTCTGACAGGGAAACAAGCTTTTCTTAATTTCTCTTGAGACATGTACGTGCTGTCCCTATATATTATGTTAGGTTATTTTGTGGCTTGCTACAGTTTAATAAATAACAGTAAAAATGGTGTTTTTTTTAAGCATGAATTTCTAAATGGCAGCTGAACCTAAGCGGAATTCAATACCACAGCATAACGAAATATTACAGCATATCTATTATTTAAAACATTATAAAGTTTACAGGAAGAAATTGGAACAAACAGAAAGAAACAAATGGATGCCACATTTACAGCTGTCACCTAGATGTCATATCAGTAATCACACAGCCTACGTAGATGCTTATGCTGTACTTTACGCAGGTGCTGAAGCGGTATTTCTGGTTTCTCTATTCGGCTAAATAAAAGCTGTACAGTCTATGGCTGCCGTAGTGTCAGATTCATTTACGCTGTTTGTGAGCCGTTAAGTACTTTTGATCGTTTTTTTTAGTATGAACTAATGGTCACTCTGCAGAAATCCACAGCTTAGGTGAAAGAATCTTTCCACAGGACAACTATAAGTCGTGTACTCCACGAATCTGGCCTTTATATAATAGTGGCAAGAAGAAAGCCATTGTTAAAAGAAAGACATAAAAATTCCCGTTTGCAGTTTGCCAAAAGCCATGTAGGGGACACAGCAAATATGTGAAAGAAGGTGCCCTGGTGAAATTAGACCAAAGTTAAACATTTTGGCCTAAATGCAAAGCACTATGTGTGGGGAAAAGTAACACTGTTCATCACCCTAAAGCATGGTGGTGGCAGCATCATTCTGTGCGGATGCTTTTCTTTAGCAGGGATGGGAAGCTGGTCAAAGTTAATAGAAAGATGATTAGTGTTAAATACAGGGCATTCCTGGAAATAAAACTGTTAGAGGCTGAAAAAGACTAGAGACTGGGAGGTAGATTCACCTTCCAGCAAGACACTGATCCTAAACATACAGCCAGAGCTGCAATAGGATGGTTTTATATAAATAGTGTTTATGTAAAGCCGGAATGTATGGTGTGTACACTTAACCCTAATCTCAAATCTGAATATGGCCCATTGTGACTATTAAATGTTCAGTGTGTTTCTTTTTATAACATTTTTCGTAACATTACGACGGTGTAATGCAGTATTTTTAATATACCATAATGTATTATTGTACTTTGGTTCTTTTATCAGGCTGGAAAATTTAAATTAAGAAGGGAGTTTTTGAGGGTAAGTTGATTCTTATTGGTGTCGAAATGATAATTTATTTTTATATACACATACACAGAAAAACACTATTCCTTTCAATGTTCTCTTTAGATTTCTCAAGAATCTGAGGAACTTTTAATCACAGACCCTCCTGAAAAGAAATATGTCAAAAAAGTTAGTTAAGATTTTATTCTCTTTAGAAATAATATTTACAGTGTCACTGCTTTTATTTAAATTCTTTTTTTTTTTTTAGAAAAAGGGGTTAAGCATCTCTAGAGGAGGGTCAAAGGTACAGAAATATTTTAACTTTAGAATATGACATTTTTGTAAGAGTGGCATGATAAACTGAAGCATGTATGAATTTCAGAAAAAGTCAGTAGATGATGCGAAGGTTCTTCAAACAGCCACAGTTCGTCAGGAATCAAAGGTACTGGCTAAAATACATGGAGATTTTCTTTATACAGTCACAAAAAATGCATATGTTAATATCAGGTCAGGTTTGTAGTTCATTCCAAAGGTGTGTTCACCAGGTTTGAGGTCAGGGAACATGTGTCAAGATAATTCACTCCCTTAAACACTCCTACTTTTTTTGAATATTACAGCTCAGATGTGACTCTAAAATCAACATCATTCAGAGTAGATAGCTATTAGCGGGTTTTTTGTTTTTTTTTTTTTACTATTTTCCTGTTAATATCATTGTGAAATGATGTATTTACACTACGTAACAAACGAACTATTTAGCAAAAACAATAAATGCTGGTAAAAATTATTTTGAGTTAGCCTGTTTATAAATTTTCGTGGGGGCAGCATGGTGGCTTAGTGGTTAACACGGTTGCCTCACAGTAAGAAGGTCCTGGGTTCGATTCCTTTTAAATGTTCTCCCTGTGCTTGTGTGGGTTTACTCCGGGTTCTCCGGTTTCCTCCTACAGTCCAAAAACATGTATGTTCGGTTGATTGATGATTCTAAATAGCCCATAGGAGTAAGTGTGTGTGTGGCCCTGTGATGGACTGGCGACCTGTCCAGGGTGTTACCCCTCCTGCCTTTCACCCTTTCAGAGACGGCTGGGGTAGACTCCAGCAGATCCCCGTGACCCCGAATTAGGGAATAAATTCTATTGACAAAAATTTCATTTACAAACAAAATATCTTAACACCTGGGATACATGATAAATAAGTATAAATAGTGTGTGTTACTGTTTCTCCTCAAATTTCAATGTCCTTTTTAATGTTTGATCTTCAAGGCTATGGATCTGATGTACTTTCCTGAAGACATTACGCCACCAGGTGCTACTTCTGGTAGTTACTATTGTTCAGAAGCACCCAAGGTAAATCGCACCCAACATTTATTTAAAATACATATCGTGTTAAATTGCTGCTCAGTTTTTACCTGTTTTATCTTTGAAGTAATGTATTAATTATGCCTTTTAGAGTTACAATAAGTCCTTACAAAAATTCCAGGTTCCAGAATGCTTCTTTATAGCCTCGCTTACATGGAGCGTTGTATTCCAATTACAGTTAGTTTATAAATCCAATCCGAATATAAGTGCCTCCATGTTTTAAGTTTTAATCATGTTAATAGAGGTGGGATGAACCTTTTCACAACATAATCTAATGAAAAACTCGTCCATGTATACTGCTTCTTCCGATTGTTTTGTTTGTACATCCTGATCAAGATTGACGTTCTCTCCGTCGCTTTATAAAATAGTTTAGCGACAGTCCATATTAATATACACACACACACACACACACACACACACGATTAAGAGCAACACAATGCCCATAACTAGTGTGTTTAACTGATCTAGCTCATCTTTACGAATAATACATTTCTTACAGTGACAGAATAGCTGTGTGAATGTTGAACAATTACCTAATGGTCATATTTGGATCAATATTTTTATTATTTATTTGGATACTATTATTTGTCATGTTTTGTTTTATTTTGTCTAGGAAAAGTATCCTAACAGCTTGAATGGTGCTTATAGTGACCCTTTGCCTTGGGGCACAAAGCAGATGGTAAAAAAAATACACAATTTATACTGCATTTTAAAAAAATTAATAAAACTCCATTTTCATACTCTATATTAACTATATAATAAATTAAATTCCATGTGTTTTTTATTATTATTATTTTTTTTTTTGTTAAGAAGCGTTTATTGTGGGCTTAGTGGTTAGCCAGTTCTCCGGTTTCCTCCCACAGTCCAAAAACATGTATGTTCGGTTGATTGGTGATTCTAAATTGTCCACTGGAGCGTGTGAGTGTGTGTGTGTGGCCCTGTGATGGACTGGCGACCTGTCCAGGGTGTCCCCCTCCTGCTTTTCGCCCTTTTAGAGATGGCTGGAATAGTCTCCAGCAGATCCCTGTGACCCCGAATTAGGGAATAAGCCGGTATAGAAGATGAATAAATGAATGAATGAACTTTTATCATAAAAGATCAAATCAGTCACTTTTTATTATCATAAAAATGTATTTGATTTTTTTAAATGTGTGAATTAATAATGATTGTATTTTTTCTCAACAGACTAAAAAAACTAAATTCATAGTTCCTCATTTGCAGTACAGAGGAAGCAAGGTGATTTCAATTTCAAGTTGTTTTAATAAGCAAAATTAATAAGGTAAAGATTTAAATGTTTTGCTTCTCCGGCCAAAAAACTTTTTGTCCAATTTTTAAATTTTTTTTTCAATTTGTCCAGAAAAAATCTGTCGGGGACATTTCTGAGGATGGATCGCTGTACTTGCAAGCCTCTGAGGTTTGTACTGTGATCTATTAATAGCACATAATGGGCTTAAAAACAATTAAATGATAAACAAGAGGTTGAAGTGATTGACATCTTTTTCCCCCTTAATAAATTGTCTATCAAACTATTAGAAAAATTCAGCATTAAAAAGAAATGACATCATCATGAGGACAATCCTTAGCTTGGATTACTGTCTGTGTGGAGTTTATATGTTTTCCTAGGTGTTGCGAATGAAAATAAATAAAGCGTAACATTGTTTAGGGTAGTTAGGGTATTTCTGTAGTATGCCAGGTTTTAGGAAATATAAAATATGTCTGATTGTTGTTTTATCAGAGTGAAAACATTCAGGGAGTCATTTAAAGAGAATATGAAAAACGGGTGTACAGAAAGATCCAGTGATGAAAAGAATACAGACCAGTAACTATTTCACTCACCCGTTTTTAAGCTTGTGTTATATTATGTGTCCTGATATATATATAAAAATATTTCTTCTGGACAGAAAAAGCCAACAAACTTCAAACCCCATCCGTCTTACCAACTATCCAAGGTTTGATTTCAGTGCTCTGATGTAGTATGTAAATTTAATATAGTAAATTTTTTCTTTAATAAAGAAAGATGTATATAATCGGTACTGCTGCTTGTGTTTTTTTTTTTTTTTTTACAGGATTCTATTGAAGAAGATCTGAAGAAGATGAATGACCTTTCATTTTTGGAGGATTCAAAGGTATTTTAGAATAAGACATCTGGGTGTATTTATATACAGTGAGAGGAAAAAATATTTGTACGTTTGCCCAATAACAAATAAATGATCAGTCTATAATTTCTAATGGTAGGTGAGACAGTAAAAGGCAGAATAACAACAAAAACATCCAGAAAAATGCATATGATACATTAATTTGCATTTTAATCAGTAAAATAAATATTTGACCCCTTTACAAAACCAGACTTGGTACTTGTTGGAAAAACCCTTGCTTGCCACCAGGTTTGCCCACATCGTAGGGGTTGGTTTTTTTTTTTCGGATTTTGGGATTTTCTTTGGGATTAAGGTCTGAAGGCTGGATAGGCCACTCCAAAACCTTGTCGTGCTTCTTTCCTTGGCCGTGTGTTTTAGGTCATTGTCGTGCTGGAAAACCCATCCAAAACCCATTTCTAATTGTCCTGGCTGAGGAAAGGAGGTTCTCACCCAAGATTTGACAGTACATGATCCAATTATTCGTCTTTTTGATGTGTTAAAGTTGTCCTGACCACTTATGAGCAAAGCACCCCAAATCATATTGTTCCCATTTTCACGTTCGATGGAGGAGATGGTGTTTTTGGGATTATAGGCAGCATTTCTCCTCTTTCAAACATGGCGATATTACACATCCATTAAAACACTCGATTTGATTGATCTTTATAAATTGTGGGTCAGTGGTGGCTCAAATGGTGCGTTGCTGATCTGAAGACCAGGAAGACCTGGGTTTAAGCCCCACCACCAGCAAGCCAACCACTGTTGGGTCCTTGAGCAAGACCCTTAACCCTTCCTGCACCAGGGGCGCTGTACCCCCCTGCTGTACCCCCCCGACCCTGCGCTCTGACCCCCAACTTACTAAGATGGGTTATGCAAAAAAAGAAATTTCACTGTGCAGTAAAAAAGTATATGTGACGAAATAAAGGCATTTACAAACTAAGCAAGCCAGAGGCGACGGCGACAAGGAACTGAAACTTGATCGGTAGAAAAAAACCTTGGGAGAAACCAGGCTCAGTCGGGGGGGGGCAGTTCTCCACTGACCAGATAAACCTGTAGGTTACCCATTACTGCAGTAAAGGTTCTGTGGTCTTGTCCGAATGGCCGTTTAGAAGACAAGAGATCACTGAGAAACTGCCTTATTGTCTCCAAGTGAAGGTGGCGCCGGTGAGCTCGGAATAACAAAGAGCAGACATATGTTAGTGTAGATGCCATTCGACTTGTCATATACAAATATATTGTGTGTTATTGGTGGTGTTCTCCGGTTCCGGTTGAACTGATTATTGCAGCCTGAATAATAAAAAGGTGTGTATTATGTGTAGGGCAGGTTAAAGAGATGTGTCTTTAATCTAGTTTTAAACCGACAGACTGTAACTGCCTCCCGAACGGTGCAGGGTGAATTATTCTAAAGTTTACCTCCTATATAGAGTTCAAAAATGTTGTATTTGATGTTTATAATAAAAAATATTGAAATATCTGTTTTTTTAAAGAAAAACTTAAGAGCTGAGGAAGAAAACCGTCGTTTGTCCGCTGACTTACTGGTACGTACTGTAGTACAGTAGGAGTTAATAATGATGAAATACTTTAAGATTTCTTATCCCAATTGTACTTGATTAGAATTTGGCAAATACTAGTATGTTTGGATGTTTAGGCGGAGTACCAGCGGGACGAATTCTCTCCAAAATCTCTGGGCGGCAGTGGAAAAAGACCAGAAATACAGGACGGTCGAAAGGTACGTCCCTAATGTGGGGAAGTGGTAGCGCAGTGGTTAAAGTGTTGAATCGCTAAATTGGAGGATCCGGGTTTGATTCCCAGCACCCCAATCTGCCACTGCTGGGCCCTTGGGCAAGGCCCTTAACCCCCAATTGCTTAGTTGTATAAATGCTGATGATGTAATACTTGTCCTTCTCTCATTTCTGTTTTCGAATTTGTTTTGCTTTATCGATTTATTTTTCTCTCTTTTGTTTTTTTTTCTGTTTAAACAGAAGAAAATAAAAAGATTTTCAGTTCCTCAGTTGTCTTTGAAAGGATCTAAGGTACTGCTTTATTCTGTATTTTAACACTTTTTTCGATTGTTCAGCCTTTAAATATTCGTTCACACGTTTGTTTTTAGACGAACCTGGAGAACGATATACCGCGGAAAGCCAGAGACGTTAAAGGGTCTGAAATCAATGTATCTGAAGACCATCAGGTAGGACGGGACTTTTATTAACAGGTTAATGAAGTCTTTTTTTGATGATGTCAGTAAATCTGATGTTTTAAGTATTTTTAAGTATTTTTTCCAATATGTAGGTTGTAAATGGTGCAGAAAAAGGAGCAGATCTTTTTAAAGCAGGAGACGTTGCAGATGACTATTGGACGGAGAAGCGTAACACGGTATCTGTTTATCTATGTTTTCATTTTCCAGATCAACTTGTGTTTGGTGGTCTAAAGCAAGTAATTTATGCATTTTTTCATGTGTTTAGAACCTAAAAACAAAGATGCTGAAAAAGAATCCAATCAAAGAGTCAAAGGTAAATATTTTACATACCATATACCGTGTGAGTGATTCATATCGCACTGCCAAATCATACATTTCTTTTATAAATGGAGCTGGTGGGGGCTTTTAATAGGGTGGGGCGCTGATCCTTTTGTTTTTGGTTTCTTTACTATCAATTAATGAACAAGCAATGGGCAAATGCCCTTTTAATGCCCTTTTAATGCCCTTTTTAACCTTTGATCTTCAAGGCTAAGGATCAAATGTGCTTTCCTGAAGACATCGAGCCACCAGGTGCTACTTCTGGTAGTTACTATCTCTCAGAAGCGGCCAAGGTAAAGCACACCCAACATTGACTTTAAATACATATCAGTTAAAGTCAATTTTTTGGCAACAAATGTTCTAATAATAAGAAAGTACTTTTCGGTTAGCGGTCCATATCGTAAAACATCAGGGTGCCAGGTCTTTCTTCTGTTTTTAGTTTCTACCAGCTTTTACTTTGACTGATTGCTTAAAACAGTTTTAAAAGAAAAATAAAAGTGCTTTTCTGTCTGGCTGACTAAATCTTTTACTTTTAAATATGTACCTGTATGTGTGTACAATATAATATGATTCTTTATCTATTTTTTAGGCTGAATGGATGTCCTCCCAGAGGGATGTGAGGCGAGTAAGAGCATCAGACAATGACGAGGAACCAGAAGAAGTGAAGGAGGAAGGGGACGGGGTGAGTTAAACAGCCATTTTGTTGATATATTTGGTAGAACACAGTTACATCACTTTGGGGCCAAGAAATCTTGTATATATGTCACCTTTATTTGTAAAGCACTTTTAAAAATTGTTAAGATTGTTTCAAAGCAGTTTTACAAAATCAAATCAGAAACGACGATATTACACATCCATTAAAACACTCGATTTGATTGATCTTTATAAATTGTGGGTCAGTGGTGGCTCAAATGGTTAAGGCGCTGCGTTGCTGATCTGAAGACCAGGAAGACCAGGAAGACCTGGGTTTAAGCCCCACCACCAGCAAGCCAACCACTGTTGGGTCCTTGAGCAAGACCCTTAACCCTTCCTGCACCAGGGGCGCTGTACCCCCCTGCTGTACCCCCCCGACCCTGCGCTCTGACCCCCAACTTACTAAGATGGGTTATGCAAAAAAAGAAGTTTCACTGTGCAGTAAAAAATAAATAAAGGCATTTACAAATTAAGAGTCCCCTACTAAGCAAGCCAGAGGCGACGGACTGAAACTTGATCGGTAGAAAAAAACCTTGGGAGAAACCAGGCTCAGTCGGGGGGGGGCAGTTCTCCACTGACCAGATAAACCTGTAGATTATCCATTACTGCAGTAAAGGTCCTGTGGTCTTGTCCGAATGGCCGTTTAGAAGACAAGAGATCACTGAGAAACTGCCTTATTGTCTCCAAGTGATGGTGGCGCCGGAATAACAAAGAGCAGACATATGGTAGTGTAGATGCCATTCGACTTGTCATATACAAATATATTGTGTGTTATTGGTGGTGTTCTCCGGTTCCGGTTGAACTGATTATTGCAGCCTGAATAATAAAAAGGTGTGTATTATGTGTAGGCCAGGTTAAAGAGATGTGTCTTTAATCTAGTTTTAAACCGACAGACTGTGACTGCCTCCCGAACGGTGCAGGGTGAATTATTCTAAAGTTTACCTCCTATATAGAGTTCAAAAATGTTGTATTTGATGTTTATAATGAAAAATATTGAAATATCTGTTTTTTTAAAGAAAAACGTAAGAGCTGAGGAAGAAAACCGTCGTTTGTCCGCTGACTTACTGGTACGTACTGTAGTACAGTAGGAGTTAATAATGATGAAATACTTTAAGATTTCTTATCCCAATTGTACTTGATTAGAATTTGGCAAATACTAGTATGTTTGGATGTTTAGGCGGAGTACCAGCGGGACGAATTCTCTCCAAAATCTCTGGGCGGCAGTGGAAAAAGACCAGAAATACAGGACGGTCGAAAGGTACGTCCCTAATGTGGGGAAGTGGTAGCGCAGTGGTTAAAGTGTTGAATCGCTAAATTGGAGGATCCGGGTTTGATTCCCAGCACCCCAATCTGCCACTGCTGGGCCCTTGGGCAAGGCCCTTAACCCCCAATTGCTTAGTTGTATAAATGCTGATGATGTAATACTTGTCCTTCTCTCATTTCTGTTTTCGAATTTGTTTTGCTTTATCGATTTATTTTTCTCTCTTTTGTTTTTTTTTCTGTTTAAACAGAAGAAAATAAAAAGATTTTCAGTTCCTCAGTTGTCTTTGAAAGGATCTAAGGTACTGCTTTATTCTGTATTTTAACACTTTTTTCGATTGTTCAGCCTTTAAATATTCGTTCACACGTTTGTTTTTAGACGAACCTGGAGAACGATATACCGCGGAAAGCCAGAGACGTTAAAGGGTCTGAAATCAATGTATCTGAAGACCATCAGGTAGGACGGGACTTTTATTAACAGGTTAATGAAGTCTTTTTTTGATGATGTCAGTAAATCTGATGTTTTAAGTATTTTTAAGTATTTTTTCCAATATGTAGGTTGTAAATGGTGCAGAAAAAGGAGCAGATCTTTTTAAAGCAGGAGACGTTGCAGATGACTATTGGACGGAGAAGCGTAACACGGTATCTGTTTATCTATGTTTTCATTTTCCAGATCAACTTGTGTTTGGTGGTCTAAAGCAAGTAATTTATGCATTTTTTCATGTGTTTAGAACCTAAAAACAAAGATGCTGAAAAAGAATCCAATCAAAGAGTCAAAGGTAAATATTTTACATACCATATACCGTGTGAGTGATTCATATCGCACTGCCAAATCATACATTTCTTTTATAAATGGAGCTGGTGGGGGCTTTTAATAGGGTGGGGCGCTGATCCTTTTGTTTTTGGTTTCTTTACTATCAATTAATGAACAAGCAATGGGCAAATGCCCTTTTAATGCCCTTTTAAATGCCCTTTTTAACCTTTGATCTTCAAGGCTAAGGATCAAATGTGCTTTCCTGAAGACATCGAGCCACCAGGTGCTACTTCTGGTAGTTACTATCTCTCAGAAGCGGCCAAGGTAAAGCACACCCAACATTGACTTTAAATACATATCAGTTAAAGTCAATTTTTTGGCAACAAATGTTCTAATAATAAGAAAGTACTTTTCGGTTAGCGGTCCATATCGTAAAACATCAGGGCGCCAGGTCTTTCTTCTGTTTTTAGTTTCTACCAGCTTTTACTTTGACTGATTGCTTAAAACAGTTTTAAAAGAAAAATAAAAGTGCTTTTCTGTCTGGCTGACTAAATCTTTTACTTTTAAATATGTACCTGTATGTGTGTACAATATAATATGATTCTTTATCTATTTTTTAGGCTGAATGGATGTCCTCCCAGAGGGATGTGAGGCGAGTAAGAGCATCAGACAATGACGAGGAACCAGAAGAAGTGAAGGAGGAAGGGGACGGGGTGAGTTAAACAGCCATTTTGTTGATATATCTGGTAGAACACAGTTACATCACTTTGCTTACATGAACCCCTCCATCAACCCATAAATTAGTTATTAGTTTTTAGTCCCTCCTGTGCTGAGACTTTCTAAGAAACTCACAGTAAAGTGGCAGTTTTAGTCTGTCCTACAGACATAATTAACTGACACCGATCAGTCCAGTCCTGAAAAAGACTCTGGGACTGGTTCTGATGTGATACACATGGTGATGGAAACATGACAACTGACTCACATTTGGCTTATTGAGTCGTTTGTTCATTTGTTTTCCTTAAAATCTTTTAGGGATGTAAAGTTTAGTTCAGGATGTCAGGGGCCTAATTTTTTTTTTACTTTGCTAGCGATACTGGAGCCACATGTTAAACAAAAACCACCAATTGTTTTGAACTAATTAATCCTAAACAAATACTGGCAGTATGTCTAAGATATGGACACGCACACACACACACACACACACAACATGATCGGAAACCAGCATACACCAGGCTTCAGAATTGGAAATTGTGATTACGTGATTTAACACAACCTGAGGTCGTACTAATTTTTCAACGTGAACAATGACTCCACATGTCATGACTCCTCAGCCATAATAATAATGAACACTGAAATAACATTATTTCATCACAATTAACAAGATCATTAATCATTTAAAATTTTGGGCTGATAGGGGAGGGAATGGGAAATACTTTTCTTCTATTCTATTTCTACTTCTATTTTATTTGTGCTTTGATTTGCTTTTCTGCTCACCATGGTTGCAAACAGCAATTATGTTATTCAACATAGACTTCCTGGTAGCATGACGCATCTTAGCATGTAGTATCTGTTAGCAGCTTCTGATCTCTCTCATCACCAAGGTGTTACCACCTGCAAAACACACAATGTTTCTATTGTTTTTCTGCATTTGTTCTGTAGACTCTCTGCTCTACTCCAAATCCCAGGAGATCAATCAACACTGATGACACACACACACACACACACACACACAGGAGGAGTTTTTAGAGTATGTATTTTAACTAATTCAGAACTTTTGGGTTTGTATTGCAGGATACTGACAGTCTGATGGAATGGTGGAACACAGTAGAACGTAAGGACTCTTTATTTTTCTGAAACTGCTAAATCTTAATGCATCACTTAAAATAAACGTAAAAATATTTACACAATTTATTTAATTCCAGTTTGGGACGAACTGCCAGATGAGGAAATCAGCTTAAAAGAGAATGAGACTAAGTAAGTGACTTGTCATTTATTCACCCTTTAATATTAAAATTAATATATATATATATATATATATATATATATATATATATATATATATATATATATATATATATATATATCTCAGTTAAACAGTTAAACATAAAAAATCTAAAAGTCTAAAAAAATAAATTCTTGGCTGTGGTGCAGGCACCCGGGTGCCTAGTTGCGCTCCGGTGACCCAGGTTCGAATTTTAGCTCTGGTCCTTGTGGTCCCTTCCCCCTCTCACTTTATCTCCCCTATTTAATCTCTGTCTGTCCTATAAATAAGAAAAAAAAGCCTTAAAAATAGCTTTAAATTAAATCTTACTAAAATAAACACAACGCAGTATTATCACCTGTGCAAAAATCTGTCCATTTGGTGTAATGAATCAGTACTTTTATTTTTAAAAAAACAGCATTAAACTGGCATGTTAAAAAAAGATGCATAACATATTATGTCAGGTGCGGCGGCCATTTTGTTTTTATGTAGCGTTTGACATCACTATTCAGATTCACATTCTAAGGTCGGATTCTGCTACATTCATGGATGTTTATTGACATTAACATTTAGATGACATATTTCACTGAATTAGTGGGGTTTTTTTTATCATTGGCTTTTTTGTTGGAATTTTATGGATCAATGGCTTTATAGGTGAATTTTTTTTAATATAATTTTGGTGTTGATGATAACCGATGTTTATTGTATCTTAAAATGGTTTACATTATTTAATCCCAAAAACACGTTTAGCTTCCTCGAGTGCTGTACAACACAAATATTTCATTCATGAAATGCAGTGTCCCACCAGGAGGACGGTGTCCCATTGGAACAGTTTTTAATCCATACCGAGTATATACAGTATAAAAAGTTTTTTGCAATTCGATATATTATTTATCGTCCCATGACTAAACTTAACCCTTTCTTTTCTTCTCTCTAAATCAGATCTTTTACTGAGATTGCTGATAAAGTTCATCGTGGTCTCAAAGTTTTCTACAAAGTTTTCACTGAGCAAGCTGAAGTCCTGTACCAGCACGTGTTGAGACTTTACACCATCGGTTATGACATCAGCAACTTCCACCGTCGTGCTAAAATTGCCAATATTACGGGTGGCACAACCACAGCTGTGGGTGGTGTAGCAGCTATCACTGGCCTGGCACTGACACCTGTCACATTTGGAGCTTCTTTGATTGTATGTGCTGTTGGGTTAGGAGTAGCAACGGCAGGTGGGATCACAGCAGCTTCGGCCACCATCTCAGACAATGTCCATGATATGAGCGTAGGTTTTCTGTTTTTGTTATTATTGTTTTACCCTAAATATGAGACTTTTTAATTGACACACCCATTTTAAATAGTTATGAATTCATAAAATGCAGTAAGAACAGCTGCTTTACTAACAAGATTTATTTCTGTTTGTGACCGGATCTGTTACACTATAATTGCATACGTAGTTGCTGTGCTAATGTAGCATCAAGTGTAGCGAAACTATGTACCATACAGTAAAAACATTGATGTTTACTATCTGCCTCTTTAACCAGGACCGTAAGAAGATCGAGGTTGTGGTACAGGACTACGAGACCCGACTGGCAGATTTACGGCGATGTCTGCAATTCGTGGCTGAAGGTTTGCGCAGAATGCGCTTCCACCCTCTGTTAAGCCGTAATAACTACTACGCCGGCGACTGGGAGGTACGCCGAGCCCTTCAGACCGTTAGCCTGGCTGGAGATCCGGTAGAGTACGCCGAGGACATTGTGGAGAGGTCCATGGTGGCTTTAAACAGTGTGTGCAAAGGCATGGATAATTACTTTTTCAAGGATTCGAAGGAGCTGAAGAAGGGCTGCAAGAAGGAAGTGACGATGCAAGTGAATATGTTAGCTAAGGTGCTGCACGAAGGCTTAGTTGTACTTAACTCCATACGAGATCAGTTGATGGAAACTATGGGGCCTGTTTAGAACCTGAAATTGTGAAGGGATGAGAATTTAAACATTGTTATCCAAGTGTTATTTAATGGCTCATCACCTGCTACGCGATTCGACGCCGTTCCTTCTATAATTGTATCGTATTATTTTAACCTACAGGAAGATGAGATTCCTGATAAGGAAGTCAGAGCATATAAAAGTTGTTTGTTTACTTAAAAGTAGGACTATTACACCATTCAAAACTGGACAGCTATTTGTGTGATTTATTATATTTCAGATGTAGTCTCGCTCTTTCAGTTTACCCCAAAGGTGTAGGATTGTTCTTCCACTCTACCTATAACACACTATATCTTCATTAATCGCAGAGGGTTTACACACATGCTGGAACAGTGTTTGAGCATTTTAGTTCCTGTAAAGAAATACAAGTATTTTCTGTAAATGTAATGTATGTAAATGCTTTTATTTTGTCACATATATTTTTTCAAAGCACAGTGAAATTAAGGTATAATTTTGGCTTTTTATCTCATTATTAGCACTTAAAAAAGTCATAATTTGGACTTTTAATTTTTTTTGGTAGCAAAATTGGGCTTTCTAAAAACCTAAATTCCCTTAGTATATTTGTGTGTGTTTGTGTGTGTGTGTGTGTGTGTGTATAAACCTGAATACACACAGACTCATGGAGACTCGTGTCACACTGGAGACCAAAATTTGAGCCCCATGGGTACAAAAGCTTCTAAATCATACAGGATGAGATTTTTTGAGAAAGTAAAACCTATGAAGAGTCCCCACAACCTCACAAGGATAGCTAACCAGACATGTGTGGAAATATAATATAAATTTCTATATTAATTTGGGATTACATTTCTATATTAATATGAGATTATATTTCTATATCAATATGAGATTATATTTCTGTATTAATTTGAGATTGTATTTCTATATTAATCTGAGATTGTATTTCTATATTAATTTGAGATTGTATTTTTATATTAATCTGAGATTATTCGTATATTATTTTTCTATATTAATCTGAGATTATAGTTCTATATTAATCTGAGATTGTATTTCTATATATTAATTTGAGATTTGTATTTTTATATTAATTTGAGATTATATTTCTACAGTTCTATTAATCTGAGATTATAGTTTTCTATATTAATCTGAGATTTCAATCTGATATATTTCTATATTAATCTGAGATTATATTTCTATATTAATCTGAGATTAGTATTTCTATATTAATCTGAGATTATATTTCTATATTAATCTGAGATTGTATTTCTATATTAATCTGAGATTATATTATTTCCTTATATTAATCTGAGATTGTATTTCTATATTAATCTGAGATTATAGTTTCTATATTAATCTAGATTATATTTCTATATTAATCTGAGATTATAGTTCTATATTAATCTGAGATTGTATCTATTTATATTATAATTATTTGAGATTGTATTAATTTATATTAATCTTTGAGATTATATTTCTATATTAATCTGAGATTATAGTATTTTTATATTAATCTATATTGAAATCTAATTTCTTATATTTCTATTTAATCTGAGATTATAGTTCTATATTAAATCTGAGAGATTGATAGATTATATTAATCTGAGATTATATTAATCTGAGATTATAGTTCTATATTAATCTATATTATATTTTATATATAATCGAGATTTATATTTTAATCTGAGATAATTTAATCTGAGATTTTGTATTTCTATATTAATCTGAGATTATATTTCTATATATAAATATTAATCTGAAATTATTTCTATATTAATTTGAGATATATACAGAGATATATATATATATTTCTGTATAAATAAACACGCCTAATAGTTTAGTCCGAATCCTCCAATGAGCCGCTGCAGTGACGTGTGAAGGTCGGGACTCAAAACTTCTCCAACCGGAAGTCACAGATTCTTTTTTTAACAAGCCGTAAACAAACAAAAAAACTCAAAGAAAACTTAACCAACGACCCGGATTTTATCTATATTTAAAGGTTAGTAGATTTATTAATAGTTTTTAACTTAAGACACAAGCTAGTGAAATTAGAACGTTGTACTTGGGCGGAAATTTGGAGCTTTGTTTTGTGAATATGTGTCTGAAAAGGAGAAGAAAAATAACAATAATAATTATTATTATAACACTAAAAACGTTATTTGCAAGAAAAAAAGATACAAATGACTTTGATATTACAGGTTAACTTTATTATCGCCCGCGGGAAATCGTGTTCTTTTTACGCCTAAGTTAGAGGACACACATGGGCGTTATTTAACGGGTATCAACAAATAGCGCTTCCGGATTTAAGAGACTGCTCGTGATTGAAAGCTAACTAGCCAATCCGAGCACAGAACAGCAATTCTACTAGCCACTCCTAGCATAGAAGGCGGGTTCAGTTAAAATATGTGTGAATATATATATATATATATAATATATATATATATATATATATAATATATATTAATTTAATTATATCAGATATAGGGTTAGGGTTAGGGATTATATATTCAATCAGATATAAAATCATTTGCTATTGAAAAAAAAAAATCCCTTAAAAAAATTACCTTAAATAATTAAGGTAAAATTAGTGTGTGTGTACATTTGGTTAAGGGCCTTGCTCAGGGCCCCAACAGTGGTGGCTTGGTGGAGCTGGGAATCGAACGCCTTAACCATGAGCCACCATACACTCCATACACTTATTCCATACATATATATATATGTGTGTGTGTTGTGTTTTATATATAATACAACACACACACAATATATATATGTTATGGAATAAGTGTAATGGAGTGTATGGGTGGCTCATGGTTATATATATATATATATATATATATATATATATATATATATATATATTATATATATATATATATATATATATATATATATATATATTATATATATATAATATAATATATATAATATATATATAATATAATATAATACCACACACACATACAACAAAATCCTCTACAAGTTATTACAATGTTCCTGCACACACCCATACCCAATTGTTTCCACTTTTCATATAGCAACCAGTTTAAAGGTGGGCCAGTGAACAGGTGAGTAGAGTTGAGATATACAACAATGATAAGGCAGTGGCATGGAATCATAAAAAGTAACGCACATTGGTGTACTCCAAAAAGTCAAAAGGAACTAAGAAAAGGCACATTTCAGATGTTGAGATGGGGAAATTCATTACAGGAAAACCCAACCCCCCCCCCCCCCCGGAATGGAAGTTCCTAAACTACACAAATGGTTGGACATCCTGTTTTATAGAAGGGAAAGAGTTTTTTGCTGGTATAAAGCAGCAGAGCACCGATGATGTAATCCTGATGCATCATCTTGCTAATATTAAACATTTTTTATGGTTTTATTAGTCATGCAAACTTTTGCATAAAGCTATACAGAATAGTTTATAGTTCCAAATTCCCATCCCATCCGTGACCTGTGGGATTAGCGAAAAAACGCCAGCCTCAACGCAGCAGTGAGCAGTTTAAGTGTGAACCGGATACTGGATAAAAACAGCTTTTTATACATCTTATTTATGGGAAACAAATGTCCCCATAATAATAGATGTACACTTTTCCAGCTCTTCTGAATCAGGCAGTATGTCCTCTCGTATTGACACTAATAAAGACAATAAACCCACTGACCCCAAACAGGTAAGTAGCAGCTGAAAGAACGACTGATGGAATATTTCTACATCGCAGAAAAACAAGATGATATGTGGGTTCTCGATGCTTTAAATGCTAGCAATAACCAAACAGGAAGAAATATACCTTCTATACCCGTTTATTCCCTAATTCGGGGTCACGGGGATCTGCTGGAGTCTATTCCAGCCGTCACTCAAAGGATGAAAGGCAGGAGAGGTACACCCTGGACAGGTCACCAGTCCACATCAAACACCAATTACCCTAAAATAGATTTTTGGAATTTGGGAGGAAACTGGAGAACCCGGAGTAAAACCACGCAAGCACATGGAGAACATGCAAACTCCACACAGAAAGGCCCCTGCAAGGGGAATCGAACCTGTGACCTTCTTGTAAGCCAACAGTGCTAACCACTGAACCACCGTGCTGCCCAGACCAGAGCTAAGTTTTATAAAACACAGTTTTGAAATTTAAGAACATGTCCACCTGATTTAAGAACATGTGTCCACCATTTTGATAATTTATTGATAAGTAGCAGATGTGCATTTTTGGCAGCTACTTTATTTTGCTAATTGATGTATAATTGCAGAACCCTGGTATGATGAGTTGGTTAATTCAGAAGGTTAACCCATTTAAGGCATCCTCAAAGGTAACACACACACACACACACACACACACACAATGTTCTGTTATCATGTATAACTAATATACATACTGTAATGTAAGGACACGTATTAGTATAAGGATCTAATTGAAATATACCTGTCTGACATTGTGCAGTGTTCTAGTACATCTGAATCAGGCAGCAGGTCTTCGAACATCGACACAGGTGGAGATGATAAACCCACAGAAGACAAAGAGGTGAGATTCAGATTTGGACGCAAACAAGTATTGTGTGATAAAAGATCTAAATTGGGACCTTTGTGGCAACCCCATGTCCCGATTATAGGAAAACATAGGAATGTGTTATGTATTTTGTTGTACACCTGATGGTGGAACAGATTTTATCAGGAGGATGCTGAGGGTCAGGGTTCGATGATGTGGGACGGTGCAAAGGTGGGGGATTTTTAACAGCGTTCTAATATCAATTAGTCCAAACAAGACAGTTTAGCATATCACAGTACAGGGGTGTCCTATAAGTTTGCATGCATTGGAAAAATAAAAATAAAACTATTTATTTTTTATAAAAAAACAATTTTTATTTATCTAATTAGCTCAACACATTTGGATGCGTGTCCTCCACTGCTAAGGAACACGTATAAGCACAGCCGGAGTTCTGCTTGTAGTGGCAGTTGGTGATACGTTCCTTTAGATGATTTATGTTTTGTATCTCTTCCCAGATCCCAAGATTTTTCCACACTTGATTTTTATCTTTGGGGGCATTTGGTGTATCAAGAAGAGATACAAAACATAAATCATCTAAAGGAACGTATCACCAACTGCCATTACAAGCAGAACTCCGGCTGTGCTTATACGTGTCCTTCAGCAGTGGAGGACAGGCATAAAAAATATATTTTTCCTATGTATGGAAGCTTCTAGGACACCCTGTATATGTAAATACTTAGAACTCATGATTACAAAAATATAAAAAAGAAAAATAAGCTCCACGGCACAAATCCCTAAAATCCGCGCTTGTTTTCTCATTCGAATATTCTAATTTTAATGTTATAATATAATGATTTCTGTCTTAAGGTCACAAACCACATTTGACCGAAAAAAAAAAATATTTTCAACAGTTTAATGAATGAAGCTAAAATAAAACTTAAACTAAAAGCTGTTCTGAATCAAGCAGTAAGTTTTCACTTATTGTCGCTCTTATTGAAAGAAATTAAAATCCACACATCCCAAACAGGTGAGTATTTTTACAGCTCTAGTGTGACTGAGTGTGTTTCCGTGTTGAAGATAATTTTCCATTCATTTTTTTTTTTAATGTCTTAAAGCAGGAGTTGGCAACCCGCGGCTTCCGAGCTGCATGTGGCTCTTTCATCCTATAGCTGCGGCGCTCTTCTGTGGCTTTAAACAAAGAAAATGATCCGACCGAATAAATAATGAGTATTTAATTTAAATTAATTTGATTTAATTTTACTTAAGTCTTTTTAGCATAGTCGCAAAATTCTAAATTACAATCTTTTAACATTAAAATAAAATGTTTCATTATTTTTGTCGCTCAAAATGTGCGTCACAACCCCCGCAACATGAAATGTCGGCGATGGACATGAAACAGTGCGTTTGGAGTCCTGTCGATCTTCGGATCCATGTGCGCATGTGAGAAGGTCTTCTCCAGTATTAACTATATAAAAAAAACAAACATCGCTCACGTTTTTATAGCCCACAGTTTACAATCCTGATGTGGAGACGCTGTGCGCCGAGGTTCAGGAGCGAAAATCACACAAACCATCTAAATTAAATATTTTTTTTTATTAGCTATTAATTTGCAAACAAATATTTGACATTGTTCAGTAAAATAGTTCTTTTATATTCGGGTTAATGGCTGACCGCGCGATTAAAAAAGATGCCGGCACACAGGAGCGGAATTCGGCTTTTAATTACATTACTATGAATACAACACATACTAGTTTTTATACATTTATGCCTAAAGGTAGAAAAGGATATATGCAGCGTTATATTAATGTTAGATGTCAGAAAGGCTTTGTGGCTCCCAATGTTTATTTTTTGGAGGAAAAAACACTATTGTATGTAACACTATTGTATGGGATGTTAATATAAAATAAAAAAAAACAAAACATTTTTGTCTGTTGAATAAGTTGTGCACACACAGAAAAAACCAATGCACACTTTTTTGAAGTAACCAAGAAACCAGAAGCATTAAAGCTCTTTGTCCGGTCCTCTTAAAACACATAAAGGAACAGTTTTAATTTTTTACTTTAAAAAGAAAAAAAGTTTTCCCTTACATGCAACAAAAAATACTACCAACCTATTAAATATTTTTTTTTTTGTAAAAAAAAAAAAAAAATCTGTTTATGCTGTACAAATGGAGTTGTGTGGAATGTGTTAGGACGAGTGTGTTAATATAAAGCTTGTAGTCTGCACTGTCGGAGGTGCTGACCAATCAGAATCGAGAATTCAACAAAATTACATATGTTTCTATGTAGAAACAATAAAGGGTTTGTGGGTAGATTCTTTAGTCCAAAAGGACAGGATTTAATTCTATTTATAAAGAGCTGAACGGTTATAGACCCCCTTACCACTATGTTGCTATGATGATGTGTATGTATGATCATTTGTTCAAATTCTAATGCATCATAACACATCATAAGAACCAAACTATTTTCTTTTTCAGGAATCAACCTTAGCATCCGGTACATTAACAGAACCCGAGTCTGCGAAGATGCTTGGCTTTGAATGGGACCATTTTAAGGTAAATGAATGCGAGGGTCTTAACACCATGTGTCACCATAATACTATAAATTGTAATTAGGTACAATTTATACCTGGGCAGCACGGTGGCTTAGTGCTGGAGTTTGTATCTTCCCCCTGTGCTTGCGTTGGGGTTTACTCCGGGTTCTCCAGAGTCCAAAAACATGTATGTTAGATTGATTGGTGATTCTAAATTGCCCATAGGAGTGAGAGTGAGTGTGTGGCCCTGTGATGGACTGGTGTTGCCCCTCCTGCCTTTTGCCCCGTTCAGAGACGGCTGGGATAGACTCCAGCAGATCCCCGTGACTCCGAATTAGGAAATAAGCGGATATAGAAGATGTAAACCTAAATGCCTTTATTTTGTCACATATAGAAGAAGTATATTCAATACATTGTCATTGTGTGAGGTACGTGTACAGAGCCAATGAAATGCTTTTTTCGCATATCTTATCTTAGTAAGTTGGGGGTCAGAGCGCAGGGGCAGCTATGATACAGTGCCTCTGGAGCAGGAAGGGTTAAGGGTCTTGCTTAAGGACCCAACAGTGGCTGGCGGTGGTAGTGGGGCTTGAGCCTAGGACTTCCTGGTCTTTAGATCAACAACTCAGCGCCTTAACCATTTGAGCCACCACTGAATGATGAATGAATGAATTTCAACCAATTGGCATAAAACATCTAAATCGGATATTTACATTCACAGCGACTCTTTTATACAACTGACCAATTGGGGTTAAGGGCCTTGCTCAGGGGCCAACAGGTGGTGATGGAACTCAAACCCCGATCATACGCTACCGCTTCCACATATACATTTCTTTACACACACATGTACAAACTTTTGGTTTTTATTATTGTTTTGTGCCTTGACAATCTATATATTGTCCTAAAAATGACATAAACAGAATTGTTGATGATTCTTCGCAGTTATTTTCAAATCTTACTTTTTGCCCAGATTGTAACTAAATGGGTTTTGTGTGTGGGATTAAATATATTACTAGTTTGGGATGGAACATGTTGTGTTAACTTGTGTTTCCTAAATAAATGGTGTTTGATGTGTGTAAATTAACCATGTAAATTAATATTTACTAGTTTGGGATGTTACATTTGTGTAGTTCACTTTTTATTTACACCCACTTACTTTATTTACAACTATATATTTTTTAATGCAATAACATTGTTAACCGCTGGAATTACGGCTGAATAAAATAAATCTGGTTTTATTACCATCTAAGACGCTTTATTTGCATACAGAATTTCTCCGCTGAGATTCCTGTTAAAGCGACAAAGAACACTCATTGCGTTATTTCTTGTTTGCTAGTCACTACGTTCTTTTTGTAGCCGTTAGCATGTAAAAGTCTTTATTTGCCTACAGACGGACTCTACAGAATTGCCGTCAACCAGCATAGCTAGTCCTCTGCAGAACGATGAGGAGGAGGAGGAGGAGGAGGATGACGTACGTATTATTAACACTTGTAATACATATTGTTATAAACACTTGTACACCTCCTTTATGCTTATTCGTGCAATTACACTTAGAATATTGCACATTTATGCCTCAAAGTCCTGCTCTTGGCTAACCGGGGTGGAAGATAATGTGCTGTTTTACCGTCTGAGCTTATCTGCCACAATGTTTGGCACGTGCTGTTGCAGGGCTCGCAAATTTTTAGGGGAGGAGCTTTTCAGTTTTTGGTAGCCTGAAATGTAGAATATCCACAAATAACACTTGTATATAATTACAATAATCAATACAAATATTGGTTTGGTTCTAACTGAACAAAGTATTTTAGACCCGGAGACATACAGCATAAATACCCAACATATACTTTTTTACAGCAGAGTGAAATCCTTTTTTTTTCGCATTTCCCATCTTAGTAAGTTGGGGGTCAGAGCGCAGGGGCAGCTATGATACAGCAGGAAGGGTTAAGGGTCTTGCTCAAGGACCCAACAGTGGTTGGCTTGCCGGTGGTGGGGCTTGAACCCAGTGTGTTTCTGGTCTTCAGATCAACGGCTGGTGGTGGTGGTGGGGCTTGAACCCAGGTCTTACTGGGTGTTTTAGATCAGCAACTCAGCGCCTTAACCATATGAGGCACCACTGCCCCAGTCACATGGTAATAGCTTGATGTAATGCAATGCTGATGAGTGAAATAGATACTCCCCCCCTGTGAGACAGCCTGCTGGGCAGGACAGGGAGACATTTTGGTAGCATGACTGGAAAAAAAAAAGATACAATAGCTCCAGGCTATCAGGCTAGTTGTTGTTTTTTTTTTTTTTTGCATAGCATAGCATCATAGCTTAGCAGCTATCCTTCTCTGACCGCACTCATCAGCATTACATCAAGCTATTACCATGTGACTGCAATACATAAGCAGGTGTTTATGTGTTAATAAAGGAAGCCATTAAATTTTAACAAAAATATTTCTGTATGTCTGTTTGGTTGCTTTCAGGATGAAGAAGGTTTATTGGAGTGGTGGAGAAATGTTGAAGGTCTGGTAAAGATCCTGGCGTCTTCTTACTGGTGGGTTTAATTCTACATACGTGGCTGATTTGATGTGTGTCTGGATGATTTTTAGGTTGGAACGAGTGGAACGAGGCGACGGATTTTGAAGCGGATGACGCAGAGAAGTGAGTGTTACTGAGCTGTAGCTTTATATTCTATCTAATTTATGATCTCTTATTTTTTTGTAAGAAGGTGTTTATATAATATCATTCAAAAATAGGGTTACGCTTTACATTGCAGTATCATTACAATATCATTACAATACAGTATCGGTTACACACATTACTGTATCAATATGTTTACAGTATGTGCTACAACAGACACGAGTGCAAGGCGACCGAAATCTGTTTATGTTCTTTGTAATTTTGTGTGAATATTTTATATTCTATAAATTCAACACAGAGTTTACGGCATCATAATTTCCCTCCTAATGTTCGCTGACCAGTGTGTGTATGCGATTCTATTCGATTCGATTCGATTTGTTCTATTCTGACCTATTTTATTCTATTTTTTTGTTATAATCCATTTTATTCTTTTTATTTGTTCTTTCCTACTCTATTATATTCTATTTTCTTTTTTTTATCCTATTTAATTTTCTATTTTATTCTATTCTTTCTGTTATGTTCTACTATCTTCTGTTCTATTTTCTATTCTATTCAAATTTATGTTCTACTCTATTCTTTCTATTATTTTCTATTCTATTCTGTTCTGTTTTATGCTGTTCTATTTTTATTTTATTCTCTTTTTTTAGTTTTCTATTTTGTTCTGTCCTAATATGTTCTGTTTTCTGTTCTATTCAAATTTCTATGTTGTCCTCTGTTTAATTCTAATTTCTGTTTTATTCTACTCTGATCTCTTCTCTTGTCTCTTCTCTTCTGACCTATTTTATTCTACTTTTGTTATATTCTGTTTAATTGGTTATTCTATTCTATTTCTATTCTTTATTTTATTTTCTATTCTGTTCTATGTTCTATTCTGTTCTATTTTCTTATTCTGTGTTTTATTTTTATTCTATCCTCAGTTTTATATTCTGTTCTGTTCTATTATTTTCTTTTTCTCTTCTCTTGTCTTCTCTTGTTTTCTCTTCTCTTGTCTTGTCTTGTCTTCTCTTCTCTTCTCTTGTTTTGTTTTCTCTTGTCTTGTCTTGTCTTCTCTTCTCTTTGTCTTGTCTTTCCTCTTTTCTCTTCTCTAGTCAGAGGGAGTATTTTACAACGATACAATGACAATAAAGTCTCTCTTACTCTTTACATCAGTACTTTCTATCATACAGTGAGTCGTATCAGCTTAAAGAGGAAATAAAGCTTCGGTTGTTCCGTTTTTAACTTCTGCTTTGCAATACTTTATTGTTGATGTCCTGTCCTGTTCAGAGTCATCGAGGCAGCTGCGGATCGGGTCTTCAGTGCTGCCCGCCTCTTTGTTTATTTATTTAAACAGCGAGAAGCATCGTTGTATATGCGAGTCGTTGAGTTGCTGGCAGTTGCTGATGCAGCAGACAGCTTCCACAAGAAAACGGTGACCGCTAGCATCGGAGGAGGAGTGGCTAGTGTAGCGGGTAGCATCACCACCATCACAGGACTGGCACTCGCACCTTTTACTTTCGGTTCATCACTTATTGTAACCGCAGTGGGCATCGGCGTTGCAACAGCAGGTGGTCTCACATCAGCTTCCGCTAATATTACAGATACAATGCACTCAAGGACGGACCGGGTAAAAGTGGAGCAGATCATCCTTGGCTACCAAGAGGAGATAAAGGACCTTAGAGAGTGCCTACAGTTCTTGCAGGTGAAACATGGTGTTGGGTGCATGTGAACAAATAATAATTTTATCTGGTTTAGAAGCTTAAGAACTATTTCTTTAATTAATAAAACTAGATACTTTAATTACTAAAATTAGATACTTTAATTAACAAAACTAGACACTGATGCTTTAATTAATAAAACTAGACACTGATGCTTTAATTAATAAAACTAGATACTTAAATAAAACTAGATACTTTAATTAATAAAACTAGATACTTTAATTAATAAAACTAGATACTGATGCTTTTATCTATAGCTTTAATTAATAAAACTAGATACTTTAATTAATAAAACTAGAGACTGATGCTTTTATCTATAGCTTTAATTAATAAAACTAGATGACAATATACTAATTAATAAAAACTAATAAAACTAGATACTGATGCTTTTATCTATAGCTTTAATTAATAAAACTAGATACTTTAATAAAACTAGATACTTTAATTAATAAAACTAGATACTTTAGTTAATAAAACTAGATACTTTAATAAAACTAGATACTGATGCTTTTATTAATAAAACTAGCTTTTTATCTTAGATCCTTTAATTAATAAAACTAGATACTTTAAATTAATTAAAACTAGATACTTTTTAATAAAACTAGTAATACTAGATAGCTTTTATTTAATAAAACTAGATACTATTTATTAATAAAACTAGATTACTTTATTAATAAAACTAAGATACTAGCTTTTTATCAACTATATCTTTAATTAATAAAACTAGATACTAGATAATTAACTTATTAAACTTTAATAGATACTTTACTTTTAAATAGATACTTTAATTAATAAAACTAGATACTTTAGTTAATTAAAACTAGATACTTTAATTAATAAAACTAGATACTGATGCTTTTATAGCGTAACTTATATAGCTTTAATTAATAAAACTAGATACTTTAATAAAACTAGATACTGATGCTTTTATACTGATGCTTTTATCTAATAGCTTTAATTATAAAACTAGATACTGATACTTTAATAAAAAACTAGATACTTTAATTAATAAAACTAGATACTTAATAAAATAGTACTTTAATTAATAAAACTAGATACTTTAGTTAATAAAACTAGATACTTTAATTGATAAAACCAGATACTGATGCTTTAATTAATAAAAACTAGATAACTGATTTGCTTTTATCTATAATATAGCTTTAATTAATAAAACTAGATACTTTTTAATAAACTTAGCTTAATAAAATAGATACTTTAGTTAATAAAACTAGATACTTTAGTCAATACTTTAAAAAAACTAGATACTTTAATTGATAAAACCAGATACTGATGCTTTAAACTATAACTTTAATTATTAAAACTAGATACTGATGCTTTTATCTATAGCTTTAATTAATAAAACTAGATACTTTAATTAATAAAACTAGATACTGATGCTTTTATCTATAGCTTTAATTAATAAAACTAGATACTTTAATTAATAAAACTAGATACTGATGCTTTTATCTATAGCTTTAATTAATAAAACTAGATACTGATGCTTTAAACTATAGCGGTTGTGATTTTATTCCTACTGTGGAGTTTGGTTTATTATATGGCTTGCTATGACATGTCTTATTTCTTTTTTTCCTAATGCCCCCGTGTCTTACTTTAGACAGGTATGGAGACTCTGGAGGAGTGCAACTTTCAGGAGTACATGGATAGCATTTCTAAGCGTGCAATGAATAAAAATGTAAAGCATGTGGTTAAAGAGGGCGGCCGTGCTGGCAAAGCATTACTGATCAATGCTGAAAGCCTGGCGAACACCGTACAAGTGCTCAGCACTGCCGGTGGGGTTGCCAAAGCCACTCAGGTCCTCAGTGTCGCCAGCGGGGTCATGTCCGGCCTCTTTCTGGCCCTAGATGTTTTCTTTTTAGCCAAAGACTCCAGGGAGCTGCACAAAGGGGCCAAGACACAATTTGCGGCTAAGATTAGAGACGTGTGCAAGGAGCTTACGGACGGCCTTGTTGAGCTGAAGAGGATTAAAAAACAACTGCAGACTATTATAAGTAATGCAGAGGAAGAGGAAGAAGATGAGGGAAAAGAAGACAACGAAGAAGAAGAGAAGGAAGACGAGAAACACTAGTAAGCACAGATGTAGAGAGTAGAAAAAATGACCATTTAGTAAATAAAATTTTGTCCAGCAGTAATATGCAATAAATATTTAAACACTGTATGGTCATTTTCACACAAATACTAATTAAAGATGATTTATTTTGCAGTTTGTTGGTGGATGTACAGTTTTATCCCAAATCTGTTTTATAGTTTATGTATATTTTATATATAAAAAGGTGCAACTATTGTTTTTTTTTCTTTCGTATTTATACACTGTTCTATCCCTACTCCCTATTTTTATCTTTTTTTCTATGCTGCTGAATTTCACCCAATGTGGGACAAATAAAGGTATATCCTATCTTATCCTATCTTATCCTATCTTATTCTATCTATCTATCTATCTATCTATCTATCTATCTATCTATCTACTGTATATATAATATATATATATATATATACAGTCAAGCTTGAAATTATTCATACATTAAGATTGCTGTAATAGCCAATAAAGGTTTTTCTATTGATTATTGCGAAGGGTATGAATAATTTTGGACGTGCCACTTTTTGTTCAAATGTAAATAAAAGCTGAGAAATATTTTTTTCCACAATGATGCCTCTTGTACATCGTCTTATTATCTTTTGGAAGAAGCCTGTGTCATTTCCAGTCAAAAAAAAAAAACTTGGTTGAATAATAATTTAAAAAAAATATATATATATATATATTTTTTTTTTTTTTTTTTTTTTTTTTTTTTTTTTTTTATCTAAGGATTTGGACTTGAAATGTCAGGTCTCTATCAGGCTTGCCAGGTGTGTAGCCTTGCCTGGCCACCGGAGGGCAACTGCAAGACTTTTACTTCCATTTTGTAGGGGGTTCCTTATTGTGTTCAGCTGTTTCTTGTTTAGTTGATTGTTTTTCTCCAATTAGTTTGTGTATTTATACTCAAGTTTGTCTTGCTTCGTTGGATGGTACAGTCAAAGTTCAGGTTCGATGTTTTATGTGTCATGTCATGTCAGTTAGGAGGATTGCATTGTTAGTCTCGGGGACTGGCTCGGGGATACACAGTCTCCCCTCCCTGTGTGCCAAGGTTCAGGTCTTTTATACATGTAACAAGCTAAGATTAAGGGCACCTGCTTTAAAAGAGTCCCTTTAAGAGAAACCCCTTTAGGAGAATTTCCGTTTAAGATAATCCCCTTTAATAGAATGCCCTAATAGAAAATCCACTTTAAGATATTTTCCCTTTAAGGAGAATCCCCTTTAAGGAGAATTTCCCTTTAAGATAATCCCCTTTCATATAATGCCCTAATAGAGAATCCCCTTTAGAGATAAGAGAATCCCCTTTAAGAGAATCCCCTTTTAATATAAGCCCTAATAGAAGAATCCCCTTTAATATCCCCTTTAATAGAATGCCCTAATAGAAAATCCACTTTAAGATATTTTCCCTTTAAGGAGAATCCCCTTTTATAGAATGCCCTAATAGAGAATCCCCTTTAGGAGATCCCCTTTAAGAGAATCCCCTTCAAGAGAGTGCTCATACTTTCAGCTCTTTACCTGTGTAAAAGACACCTGGGAGCCAGAAATCTTGCTGACTGGTAGGGAAACATTATGTTATGTCTGGATTTTTTTATGTTATAATGTCTTGCACAGTAAAAAATAAACCCTCCATTAACATTAGACTAAACTTTTTTTTAATATACAAAATCATCAGGGGATCGAATAGTTTTTCTTTTTACCCTGCTGTAAATATTATAATAATAACTACTTTAATTGCTAAATAATTTATCGACATCTATTGATCAATTTGGCCTTAATAAAAGGCATTTAGGTAGTTCCTTTTTTTCAGTAAGTATAACTTTTGCTTTAGCTCTTGTTAAAGAAATTGTGTGTGTAAATAAAAGGAGGCACAAAACACACCTGTAGTCACTCTGCCGAGATGTTTTGCATAAATTTAACTTTAAGCAAAGCATTTAAATTTCGAATAACCACTAAGCAGGTGTTTACACAAGATCACCATGTAAGTGCTCCTAATGGGTATAGAAATGTATAAATATAATTGCATCCCATAAATCTCCTAAAAAGTTTATATTTACCATTTATAAACCATATATACCACAAATAATCAAGTACTGCTGTCATATATATATATATATATATATATATATATATATATATATATATATATATATATATATATATATATATATAAAAAGCTATTGTGTATTGTTTTTCCTAGTGTATGTCATGTACTGCTGTTATATATAAGCTATTGTATAATATATATATATATATATATATATATATATATATATATAGATATATATGTAGTATATATGTTATGTATGTATGTATGTATATGTGTATTGTTTTTCTTTGTAACCTGAGTTTTAACTCATCTGCATTTTGCAGGTAAATCACCCTTTTGTAAAAAATTTGCCTTTTAAATAAAGTAGGTAATAAAATACCGGCAGTAGCTCAGAGTTCAGAGTGATGAAGTTCTGAGCTAGCACAAGCAAGGTAAGAAATCTTTTTCAAACCCTGGTTTAATTTCACTTGTTTAATTATTCTATTTTCTTTTTTTCATTTGGCTGTTTTTTTCTTAACTTTTTTCAACTTCCGGGTAAATCTGAAGACCTGTTTTTTCCATCGAAAGCGAAAATGGTGACTTCACAGAGGTTCATGCTCTCTTTTCTGGGTAAAAAACTAATTAAAATGTCAAAATAACATTAAGGAAAGTTATAAATAAACGTCTTAGTTGTAAAAAAAATTAAGATTTTATATTTTTTGTATGTATATATGTAGTAATATAAAAGATATTGAGACATTTATATATATTCCTTTCACACTACTTTAAACTTTTTCCTAATAATTAATTGTATATAATTGTTTTATATATATATATATTTTTTTTTTCCTTTAGGAAAATTCATTTTCTTATTGCTGTTTGCTACCGACCCATCAGCAAGGTAAAATAAAATCTGTATGTTTGAATGTAAAGCACATTCCGAAATCACACTGAGAATCTTTGAAAGGCTGGAAAGTTAAAATAGAAGTTTGTACAACAGTAAACATTAAAACCAAGAAAATGTTAAATATATAAGAAATGATATAATATCTGCATAGGGTCTATATTGCAAAAGCAGTTATGTGATATTCACATGTTTACTTCATTGTACAAATTATATAAATTAATAAATAAAAGTATGTATTCTATTGTTTAGACATTCAGATTATTTAAATTTTAAATACTGTAGATTATAAGGATTTTCCAGCTAGAATCAAGGGGGAAGGTGTAGAAGACGGTGGTGAGACAGCTATGATGTATGGTTTAGAGACGGTGGTGAGACAGCTATGATGTATGGTTTAGAGACAGTGGTGAGACAGCTATGATGTATGGTTTAGAGACAGTGGTGAGACCAGCTATGATGTATGGTTTAGAGACGGTGGTGAGACAGCTATGATGTATGGTTTAGAGACAGTGGTGGGACCAGCTATGATGTATGGTTTAGAGACAGTGGTGGGACCAGCTATGATGTATGGTTTAGAGACAGTGGTGGGACCAGCTATGATGTATGGTTTAGAGACAGTGGTCAGACAGCTATGATGTATGATTTAGAGACAGTGGTGGGACCAGCTATGATGTATGGTTTAGAGACAGTGGTGCTGAGAGAGAGACAGGTGGAAGAGCTGGAAGTAGCAGAGCTGAAGATGTTAAGGTTTTCTTTGGGAGGGACGAGATTGGACAGGATTATGAACCAGTTCATCAGGGGGACGTTGGAAATGAAGCTACCAGGCAGAAGGTAAAGAGGAAGATTTCCCACCCCTGGTGTAGGGAATAGGGTTAAGTGGAGACAGATGATTCGCTGTGGCGACCCCTAAAAGGGAACAGCCGAAAAGTTTATACATTAAAATGCGACAATTCATGTAAAGATTTTAAAGATTTTGCTTTTAATTAAAAATGATTAAAATTAACCAGAAATAGTTCCAATTAAAAAATGCAGAATAGAAGCATTTTCACTCGTGTTCTCAGACCTTCGAACCCCATGCAAGGCTCGCAAAATTTCTCGACGGCGGGCTAGCGATTTTGTGAGCCCTGCCATGCGTCTGTTTGTGTATATGTGTAATATGTCATTTATATAATAAATATATTCTCTTTTTTCTTTCAGTCAACGTGGCCTCAAAAGGAGTAGTGACACAATCTTCTTCACTTGTTCCATACTTTGCTTTTTTAGCCACCGATGGAAGAAAAGACAGTAACATAGTCATGGGCTCGTGTTCACACACAGATAACGCTGACCCATGGTGGAGGTTAGATTTGTTAAGATTGTATAAAATTAGCACTATAGGCATTACTAACAGAGGGGACTGCTGTTCAACACGGATAAATAACGCAGAGATTCACATCGGCAACTCTTCAGTTAACAACGGCAACAGTAACCCCAGGTAGAAGTTTTAAAAATGAATTGATTTCAAATATCAGCTTAAAAAAAAAAAAAATAGTTTATTTATAGAACTTTATTAACAATTGCATATAAAGAATCTTTAGAAGAATTTTATTTTCTACTAGAATAATTTTACTAAAATTATTAATATTGGATACAACTAAAAAAATATTTCAAAAATATTTTCATTTCCTTCTCTCTCTCACCCTCTCCCTCCCCTCTCTCTCCCCTCCTCTCTCTCGCCTCTCTCTCTCTCCTCTCCTTCTCTCTCTCTCTCTCTCTCTCTCTCTCTCTCTCTCTCTCTCTCTCTCTCTCTCTCTCTCTCTCTCTCTCTCTCTCTCTCTCTCTCTCTCTCTCTCTCTCTCTGGCTCGTATTTCTTCAGCTGTGTTGTTATTTCTAGCATCCCTGCTGGTGGCACTGCTAGCTACAACTGCGATATGATAGGCCGCTATGTCAACATTTTCAAGCCTGGTGTCGATGCCGTTATTTCGCTATGTGAAGTTGAAGTCTACGGGGTTCCAGGTTGCACTTTCATATATAATACAATACAAATACACAAAACGTCACACATAATTTTTGCTTAATGTTAATACTGTTTTGTAGTCCCTGATTTGAAGTATGCAGTTTTGAAGTTGAAGATTAACAGCAGTGAGAACCTCAGGCACCCTAGAATAAGGGGCGACATTTTAGAAAAGGTACGTGTTTATTAGCCACACAATAAAGATTGCTATCCCTTTATGATTATTAAAAAAAAGCAACATGTTTTATAATTCAGTTTTCCTTTTTCTATGTGTATGTAAAATACACAACAGCAGAGCTAAAGTCATCTCTTTTTTTTTTTTTTTTTTTTTTTTTTTTTTTTTTTATCCATAGATTAATTCAACCATTTTCCAGCCAAGTGTAATTCAGGTTAGTTGGAAGATGAAGCCAACGCTGGAAAATGTCCCCTAACAAGCGGTAAGGAAGTTTGCTACTATTGATATTGCTTTTCCTCAACCCCTTACTGCAACAATCTGCAGGGTCAAGGACATATCGAACCCCGTTACCTATATATATACTGTATGTTCCTGCCTTCAACATAAAAAATCAGTAGGAAATACTACCTACTGACCAAGTTTCATGATTGTAGCAGAGCTAAAGATGTTGAGGTTTTCTTTGGGAGGGACAAGGTTGGACGGGACGAGGCAGAAGACAGAGGAAGATCAAAGAGGAGGTATATGGATGCGATAGACGAGGACATGAAGTTGGTGTGTGTGAGTGAAGAGGATGTAGAGAATAGGGTTAGGTGGAGACCCCTAAAACCCCTAAAAGGGAACAGCCGAAAGGAGAAGAAGGCTAAACGGGTAAACAAGTAACAGTACTTTAAAATCAATCCTAAATCTAACTGCAAGCAAATGTAAGGACCCGACGACCGGTGTGATGTGATCAAATATTCTGGTTCTAGTCAGAATCCTAGGGTCTTTTTAGTTAGGTGAGTCAGAAGGGCGTTATAATAGTCAAGTCTACTGTGATAAAGGCATGTATAATATTCTTCAGATCCAGACTGGAACCGAAACCTTGAATTCTAGTAATAATCTTCTTATTTAGTTATTGGCTTGCCAATTAGTTCTAACTCCAGAGTTATACCAAGATTCCTGACATGATTTTTAGGTCTAAAATTAAGGTATGCAGTCACCCTGCGAATTTCATCTTTGTTTCCATATGCATGCCAATAACATCAGTTTTCCAGCTGTACATTTCAGCTTATCATCGTTATTGATAAGTTTATTGTGATTCGATATAATATTGTTAATCAGCCCAGCCCATTCATTTGTGTTTTTTAAATGACATTGAATAACGGTTTTAATGTCACTTATTTACTTATTTTATCTGAGGATTCTGCCAATGATTTCGAATTAGCTTCTTTGTTTATAATTAATTACAGGTGGCAGATAAACCCTGGAAGATGGAAAAAGAAGCTGCGGGGTCAGAGAACTACAGAAAGAAATAAGTACACATGTATACGTTTTTGGTTGTAGCACATAAGATATCTACAGAGATGTATGTATGATTCTTATGTATTCTTATTCCTTTGTACTTTGTGATTTGTTGATGTGAGTTTAATGCTTATTTCATGGTCAGCCTTTAGCATTAATAAGCCTGGGTTTGGTTTATTTCGGTAGAAGAATGCCACTTGCATGTCTTTTTAATAACTATGATAAATGTAATTAGTAGCTTTCTGGTGAATATAACACTAAAATTAGCCCGGGTGTTATGAACTGTCCACTCATCTGTACCCATTTACAGTTTCCGTTCACTTAACTCTTTGGAAATGCCCTTTATAACCGTTACTTGGAAGCCTGTGTGTAATCCGACCAAGTTTTAAATGCTTACTGTCAAAGATGTTCCGAGGACTGGCTTGTTGCAACAGATCTCAAGAAAGCGTGCTAGCGGCCATGAGGGAATTCAGAGAGAGCAGTTATTCAGTGTTGGCCAGTTTCAAAGGCTATTGGGCCTCATGGCATCGGCGCCAAACACAATATCTTTTGTCATATGAGAGATCTACAGTGGTGGCTCAAATCCAAGGGTTTTTTCTAAGGGGCAATCCCTCAGGAATGGTAAAAGCCTTCCTCCATCCGAAGTGCCATCAGTGGTGCTCGGTCCTATCAAGCTGCAGACCATCTGTCCTCCTCCGTTTCCAGGACCAAAAAAGCTTTAAACCTAGGTGACTTCCTGAAAGGGGACATCCCCACGAGCCGCTGTGTTACGTGCCATACCGCCAACGTCCCTGTCACACCTACCGAGGTGCAGTTCTCTTCGTGTTTATCTAGCATTACTTCCCAGTTCATCATGTCACCCTCTCGTAACGTAATGCTTTCTGTTTGGTCGGATTACACAGGTTCCTCAGGGCAGAGGTTGTTACACAGCGTTCCCAAATTGTTTTAAGCCATTGTCTTGTTTTTTTCCGGGAACCATGGTCACATGTATAACCTGGAGACATTTTCTTTTAAATAATATATAGTGCTAATGCTCATAAATGTTTCTTTTCAATGATAATGATTGTTATTATAGTAACATCTGCTTTTAATACTGACAAAATATAACATTTAGAATGGCTGTCATCTCTCGGCTAATTTAACATTATAAAAAAATTCCCAATTATCACACTAGTTTAAAACATAAAGTGCTAAGATGATGCAGAATGATGTTATATATCCTCTGTAAATTATGTTTGTTTCAGATTTTTATTCAGAAAATGAATTTACGTCTTATTAAAGCAGTGTATCATTTATCATAGGCTATTTGTGTGTGTTATTATTACTCAATACAATTATTATTTGGATTTAATTATTTTTTTTACGTTAATTTTGTGTACTTTTTAGAAATTACCCGATTCTTGTTCCGAGCATTTCAAGATTTCACATTTTTAGATTTTGACTCACACAAGCATGAGGGGTATTTTAATAATCTGGAGCTATTATTAATTAAGAGCTCTGTTACATGGGGTGGATGTGAGGTAGTAGCAAATAATCCGAAACCTAAAACAAATACGAAATCTGCAGAATGACTGTATGCTAAATCAGACCTCTAGAACATGTAAGACAACACTTTGAATACAAAACAATAGGTTGTTTGCACATGGTGTCATTGCTTTGTGGATATAAGGCTTGATGGTCAAAAGTTATAATTCTAAATAGCAATAGCTAGCAGAAGCTCAAAATGTTTTACGATCTTTACAGATGTGCAAACGGGTTTGAGGAACTGAGGAAAATGGATTTTATTGTGAGCTTTTATCGTTGCTCATAACGAGGATATTTTGGAGTATTTGACAAAAAAATTCATCGTGAATAGTGAAAAATAAATGTCTTTAGGTAATCAAAGGTAGTTAAAGTTAAGTTACTTACATTTGCTATGTTTATGTTTATATAAAGTAAGCATTTCCGCACTTGCGTATAAATGCGGCGTGTCCCACCACGCAGTAGCCCCGACTACGGGGAGACTTAAACCGGTGGGCTGAACACAGCTGAGTGGGGCCACATATATTTTCCAGCTCATTTATGCAGCGCATCTTCAATTTATTATAAGTTTATGTATTATTATATTTATAACAACACATACTGCAAGCAACCCTAAACTATAATGACTTTTCCATTTAGTTCCGTGACAATTCGGCCCATTAGGCAGATCTTTAAACGTGTAAAATAAACAACTGTAAACTGCCTTGCTCAGGGGCCCAGCGGCATTAACCTGGTGGTCCTGGGAATAATTGTTCAGCTCACGTGAAATAATAGTGTATTGCAACTAACAGTTGCGTTTACCAGTTAAGAATCCGATGCTGTAATGCGCACATCTGGATCAAATACATCGTATAGCAAATATATAATGGATTCGGCATTACAGTCACAGTTTCCAGAGATTTCTTACCTGATGGTTCTCTGTTATAGTTCTAGTGAACGATTTGTCTCTTCTCTAAGCTGCCTACATGGTGATTTATATAGTTTATTTGAAAGGCAAATTCACTTTCTACTTTAAAAATGCAAATACATTTGGCTCAGAAGTCATCCTATAGGAAAGTTTCATGAATTTGTGTTAGTTTAGTTGTAATTTGCATACAACAGTGGGGATTATCCGCTTTAAGCAATGGGCGGATATATAACAAATTAACCAGCAATCCTGAAATCTATGTAATGATGGGTTTATTGTTTGTTTTCTTAATTCTCCTTTAGGGTAAAGCATTTACAGTCTTCTTCTTCTTCTCCTTTCGGCTGCTCCCTTTTAGGGGTCTCCACAGCGAACCATCTGTCTCCCCCTAACCCTATTCTCTACATCCTCTTCACTCACACCCACTAACTTCATGTCCTCGTTTATCAGATCCCCATACCTCCTCTTTGGTCTTCCTCTTTACCTTCTGCCTGGTAGCTTCATTTCTAACATCCTCCTACCGATATATTCACTGTCCCTCCTCTGTACATGTCCAAACCACCTCAATCTGGCTTCCCTGACTTTCTCCCCAAAACCTCTAACATGAGTCGTCCCCCTGGTGAACTTCCTAATCTTGTCCAATCTCGTCCCTCCCAAAGGAAACCTTAACATTTTCAGCTCTGCTACTTCCAGCTCTGCCACCTGTCTCTTCCTCAGCGCCACTGTCTCTAAACCATACATCATAGCTGTCTCACCACTGTCTCTAAATCATACATCATAGCTGGTCTCACCACTGTCTCTAAACCATACATCATAGCTGGTCTCACCACTGTCTCTAAACCATACATCATAACTGGTCTCACCACTGTCTCTAAACTATACATCATCTGCTGGGTATTTTCGCAGATTAACACAACAGAAAGATGCACTTTGGGCCATTTTTGCATGTCTCTGACTTTTTACTTTGCTTTTACAGACAGACTTCTGAAGCAGAGACCCTGTTGTCCCCATGCTGTACATCACCCACAAGCTCATGGTGCGAGAGACCAGGTTCATCACAGTAAAAAAAAAAAGAGTGTCAGGTCATTGATTAGGAGATCTTTACTCTACGATATCTGTTAGCACATGTCTCTGCTTTCTGCTCGGACAATGTTCTGCTCCAATGATGGATAAACGGTGCCAAGACAAAAATCACTCCTTGCTATCTGTCTCTCCCACAGAAAGCGTCCTTTAAAATAGTATAAACTGGTTGTAACACTTTAATCTACTTTAAGGGTTTTTACTTGTTTGACCAGTATTGGTATTTTGCATGAGTTTTGCATTAGGCTACTCAAAGCACCTTGATCCAGTGCTCTCTGGTTCTTCTGGATGTTTTTTAAAAAGGCTAAACTTATTCAAATGGAAGTAGTGCCATAAGTTAAATTACACAGAAACAAATAAGAGCTTTGGATAGTATTACATTCAAGAAATGCATCTTATTCAAGATATTCAATATCTTCTATACCTATTTATTCCCCATTTTGGGGTCACAGGGATCTGCTGGAGTCTATCCCAGCCGTCTCTGAAAGGACAAAAGGCAGGAGAGGGACACCCTGGACAGGTCCCCAGTCCATCACAGGCTATTTTATTTATTTTATTTTATTTTTGACAGTCACAGGATCTTGATCAGAACTCCTTCTTCATAGGAGAGGATGTAGGAAAATGGACAAACTTGATAAAGCACTGTAATTTCATTGTAACTGCATTTCATTGGCTCTGTACATGTACAATGAGAATAAAGGCGAATCTAATCTAATCTAATCTAATCTAATCAACACTGTAAAGCTAAATCTTTACAAATTCGCAGGTGGCTAAGCTACAAGCGAATAAACTTTTTCTCCGTTTTTCATAGAATACCGGAATCTGAGGCTACAATGGATACTAAATTAATGAAACTGAACGGCTTAATACTGAAAAATTGTTGTCCGATTTGATGAATTTGAATTTATGCTTTTTCTGATTTGTTTTAGAGTTAAAATTAGCATCAGTACCATAAAAGAGACTGCGCTCCTCCAAAAAAAGTCTATGACATAATTGAGAGGCGGGTAAAATATTGGTATTTTACAGCAGTCAATGTTTATTATATAGTCCATATATTTCTATAAAACTGTGGCCAACGATCTTTAATTGGAAGCATAAGTAGTCCAATTTTCTCTTTAATACCTTATTCAGAATTTATGTGCAATTTATTACTCTTTAGATCGCGTTACTGGGCCCCTGGGGGGTAGAAGGGCAATAAAAGTAAAGTATGTCATCCCTTCATCATGAATATCAAATTGTGTTAAGTCACATTTATTTTTATCCTCTCTTTTCTCCTTTTTCACATTCTCTCTTTTTCTCCTCTTTACATTCGCTCTTTTCTCTCTGCTTTTTCACATTCCTCTCTTTTCTCCTCTTACATTTTTCACATTCCTCTCTTTTCTCCTCTTACATTTTTCACATTCCTCTCTTTTCTCCTCTTACATTTTTCACATTCCTCTCTTTTCTCCTCTTACATTTTCACATTTTCCTCTCTTTTCTCCTCTTTGCATTTTTCACATTCCTCTCTTTTCTTTCCTCTTCTTGCATTTTTCACATTCCTCTCTTTTCTCCTCTTTTACATCCTTTTACATTTTTCACATTTTCCATTCCTCTCTTTTCTCCTCTTGCATTTTTCACATTCCTCTCCTAATAAATGAGCTTATTTTAATACGTCCTAAAGAAACCTCATGCAGAATTCATGCAAAATGCTGTTTTGAGGAAGTGGTGGCTCAGTGGTTAAGGTGTTGGACTGATACCAAAAAGACTGGGGTTTGATTCCCAGCACCACCAAGCCACCACTTCTGGGCCCCTGAGAAACGTAAGAATTTTTTTTTTTTTTTTTTTATGAAAAATTTTTAACCGAATTGGAAGTTTTATTGCATAATGTGTTTTTATATGTTGTCCCAGACAGTCAGTCGTCTGAGGAAAGTTTATTTGCATTTGTAAAAAAAAAAAAAATGGGCATCCTAAACAAAAACACCAGAAAACAAAAATGATTAAAAACATGTTAAAAAATTACAGTTTAAAATAAGAATAAAAATAACATGATTTCTGAACTTTAACTGGGTAAAAACAAAAGAAAATGCCCCCCTTACTTTGAAAGATATATGTGAGTCTCTTTAATCCAAATTTAGCAAGTGATGCAAAACCATCCTAACTGGCATCCAGGGGATCTATAGCTCTTTTGCAGGTGTTAAGCTTTAATTAAAAAGTGCAATTAGAAATCCAAATTAAAATGTGCCATTTGGAAAATAAAAGTTGCTTTAGATGACCTTAAAATGACATGAAAGCTTATAGAAAAACAACATTTGAATGCAAACTTGAATAAGGTCAAGGCTGAACTAAAAGTCCCAACCAGCTTAGCATATACAAAGAGGAAGCAAATGTTAGGCTAACAGGCAGATTTATTAGAGTTTAAAGAGTCTCTGCATCCACTGCCTCTCCAAAGTTTCCCCTAAATTCATTTATCTTCTATACCCGCTTATTCCCTGATTCGGGGTCACAGGGATCTCCTGGAGTCTATCCCAGCCGTCTCTGAAAGGGCGAAAGACAGGAGGGGGACACCCTGGACAGGTCACCAGTCCATCACAGGGCCACACACTCACACTCACACTCACTCCTATGGGCAATTTAGAATCACCTATCAAAGTAATATACATATTTTTGGACTGTGGGAGGAAACCGGAGAACCCGGAGTAAACCGACACAAGCACGGGGAGAACATGCAAACTCCACACAAAAAGGCCCCTGGCCGGGAATCGAACCCTTACTGTGAGGCAACAGTGCTAACCACTAAGCCACCGTGTTCCCCAGTTTCCCCTGAAATAATATATTTATTTATATTATTTTTACGCAACTTACATTTATCTCTTTTTTTATACAACTAAATAATTGAGGGATTAAGGGCCATGCTCGCGTTCCCAACAGTGGCAGCTGGGTAGTGCTGGGAATTTCGAACCCCCCCATCTTTTTTTACATTATTATACCTGACACAAATAAAATAGATAATGAAAGTTAGAACGTGTTTTAATTAGTCCATACATAATCTAGTCTTTTTGGCTGCCAGACAGGTTTAGTTGCAGCTCATCCACATTTAGTTTGACATGCCTAATGCAGAATGCATGCAAAACTCTAACCCTAAACACAAGGAAAAAAAAAAACCTTTTTTGCAGGTGTTTTCCAAATAAAAATAAAAATAGGATAATTTGTCCTTAGCTGTTTTAGATTCATTTGGAACTATAAAATATAATTTGGAATATAAAATTGCTATAGATGGTCTAAAAAGTGCATGAAAGCTCAGTGGCATTTGATACCTGGCCCTTCAGTGGGGATTCACCCGACCTCTTGATATCACCACTAACGTGTCGCAATTAATCAACACTAAAGCAAGAAACCCTGTTAGGACTCCAAACCTCTACACTACAACCGCAACTGTACCACATTACATAATCTGGAGCAGTTCAGAATCAATATTTATCTAATAGATATCATAAAAACATCAAATAAAATATATATATACATTTTAAGTCAGTGTTACCGGTCGGCGGCGCTGGCCTGGAAGTGGTGAATAAACTCTTTCTCAGGCTGAGACAAGCTAGTTATCTCTGGGGTTAACCGGACTCTCCTCATAATGTCTAACTCTGGAATTTTTTTTTTTACATCATTTGGCCAACAGACGCCCTTATCCAAAGCGACTTACAACTGTGTAATTGGGGGTTAAGGGCCTTGCTCAGTGACCCATAGTGGTGGCTTGGTAGGGCTGGGAATCAAACCATAGTCTTTTTGGTATCAGTCCCACACCTTAACCACTGCGCCACCACTTCTCGCCTTACAAATGTGTTTTTTAAGTTTGTCCGAGACCAAGTTATTTTCTGCTCCTCCGTCAGCCGTTGCAGGCGTAAAAATTCTAATTCAACTGTACAATTCAACTGTTTTCTAGTCTGTGCTGGGCTGTAAGAATTGACTCTGATCAACCAATCAGGGGACGGAAAAACGCTAACGTCATTGTCCACCAGCTAGCAGTCTTCGGGAGGCGGGTTTAAAAATCTGATTGGTTAAAGAAACAGTCTTTAATAATTTTAACCAATTAGCAATCTGCCACTACTAATATAGTTTAAGTTCCATGAGCAGCACTACTGATTCTGAAGACTTTGGCAGATTATATTAACATGGCAATAAATAGAAACTGAAATCTGATTGGACAAAAAATCTCACATCTACATACACGTACTGGAAGCAGTGCAGCGAGAGAAACGCTACGAAATGAAGAGAATAAACTGTTGGAAATAAATTAATACAATTTAATGGAACTACTATTAGAATTTAGGTAAATACAGAGAAGGCCTTGCTGACACACTGACTGCACACCACTGTGAAGGCCAAGAGAACAAAATTTGAATACATACTTGAATAAGGTCAAGGCTAAAATAAAAGGAAGCAAATTTTAAGGTAAAATAAAGATTTATTAAAGGAAGAGTTTAAAATGTCTCTTCATTCGCTGCCTTATATTTAATTCGATGAGCGGGTTAGTCGAATGCTGGCACATATTTTTTAGAAAGATTTTTCTCCATCTACACATTTTGACAGTTTAAATGGAGATTATTATTATTAATACTGTATCCCATTACTGACATAATTGCAAAAGTAATGATTTAAACCATAAAAGTCTTAATTTTAACAAAAGTAAATTAATTTAATTTTTTTTTTTACATATTTATATATTATTTTATTTATTATATTTACACACATATATAAAATATTTTAAATATTTTTTGTGCTAATTATATTTCTTACATAGAGCAATGTAAGATCATGTGGTTGCTTCTGCTTGGTGCTGCGCTCGAACCTAGTGACATTTTCATAAGCTAAATAGTATTTTAGTGTCTTTATATTCATTTGTGGCTTTTAAAGGTAAATACAAGAGACTTGTTTAGCCATCATTTTATCTGGACTAGCTGTGTGTCATATGTATTAGACACAAACAGCTAAATGAAAAGGGACAGAATCATGCTGTTAGTCTGGTATGATAGTTCTAATTATTATTTAAAGCATTTTATTACACGACCAGCTAAGTTTGTTGTTCGCTTGCTTTCGTTTAAAATTAAAATAAAAAAATTATTTTTAAAATTGAAAGTACACACTAAAAGTGTTTTAATAACTAAAAATGGACAATATAAATAAAATAAAGACGCCTGTCTCCACACATAAAATAGGTCCATACCATTTGCCTTTGGATTGCAAGATCACACGCTTTATTCAGAACACCGTTCTATTGTGTAATAACGTATGGAGCCATTTTAGGTCTTATACCAGCCTTATTATATTCACAAGGTGCTGCAGATGTTCTTTTGAGATTCCGGTTGGGACTCATCCTGCTGCCCAGTCCTCCTGTTCTTAAATTACAATCAGGGATGGAACCTAATTTGGTTTCGCCTGGTGTTTTTGACATGTTTGACATGAACACAATTGAAAAAAAAACCAAACAAACACAAACGTCACTGTAAACTTTTTGTCACTTTAACCAATATTGCAACTCTTTTTTCTCCTTTTTTTACCATTCTGTGTAAATACTGAAAACAATCATGCTATGATCATTGACATTACTGAGCCTCTGTTTTGATGGTCAGTGTATAAATACTAACTAAACCCTCATCTGTCCCTGCATGATTTATATACAATGTAAAAGCCTTTATTTTGTCACATATACTTTGCAAAGCAGAGGAAAATTTGTTCCTTCGCATATCCCATCTTAGTAAGTTGGTGGTCAGAGCGCAGGGTCAGCTATGATACAGAGCCCCCCCGGAGCAGGAAGGGTTAAGGGTCTTGCTCAAGGGACCCAACAGAGGCTGGCTGGCGTTGGTGGGGCATAAACCCAAGTCTTTCTGGTCCCCAGATCAACAACTTCAGCTCCTTAACTATTTGAGCCACCACTGCTCCTAATGTGCAGCTACCAGATAAACGAGTTTAGTGCCAGATGATGAGCTTATTTTAATACGCCCCAAAGAAGCAAATAGGAACTTTGACATAGCTAAAGCAGACTTCATGCAAAATAGTGTTTTTCTTAAAAAAAAAAAAAAAAGAAAAGAAAGTTTTCTGCATAATGTGTTTTTAAATGCTGTTCCAGACAGTCATCTGAGGATAGTTTATTTGCATTTGTAAAGAAATAAATGTGCATTTGCCTTTCGGGTAGGGATTTAAGCAAATGTTTAAAAATAAAAGAAACTTATAAAATAAGAATTAAAAATGTCATAAATTTCTGAATCTTAACTGGGTAAAAACCAAAGAAAATGCCCCCTCACTTCTAACGATATATGTGAGTCTCTTTAATCCAAATTCAGCAAGTGATGCGAGACGATCATGGCTGTCATATAAGGGATCTATAGCTCTTTTGCACAGATTTTTTTTTTCGAATATAAATAAAAGAAATTGGGGAATTTGTCCTTAGCTTTGATTAGACAGTGCAAAAAGAAATCCAATTTAAAATCTGCAATTTGGACAAAACATTTGCTATAGATGACCTTAAAGGACATGAAAGCCCATGGAAAAAAAAAAAACTTTTTGAATGCAAACTTGAATAGGGTCAAGGGTGAACTAAAAGTCCCAACCAGCTTAGCATATACAAAAAGTAAGCAAATGTTAAATAAATCTAAGAGGCAGATTTATTAGAGGAAGAGTTCAAAATGTCTCTGCATTTGCTGCCTAGATTCGTTTTTTTAGCTTTACAATATCCTAAAAAAAAACAAATAACTTATAGCATTCGAGAAACTTAGACGATTTCATGTAAAACCTTAACGCTAAACACTTTCCTAAGTATCTATGCAGTACGTTTACGGTAATATTTAATTAACAACTCTGAGTGTGTGTCAAATGACTTCCTCATAAGACACATAAGCTCATTGTCTCAGAAGCAAACATAATGAAAAATTGACATATTTTATCGCGACCCATGTGTCGTAACGATTGCCAATCCACAGCTTAAGATAAACCCAATGCCTACCAATTATTTTTAGATGTTACAAAAACCTAATTGACGTATTTGCATTTGGTAACTGAAGTTTGTTTGCCTGATAAATAAGTCGAATAATATAAACCCCGGTGGACAGCTCAGAGTTTAAAACACCAAAGAGAGCAAGCGGAGACTGACTGATCTACGGCAAACACGGTGAGCAATCTCTCTAAACTACACCTTTATTTGGCTTAATACGTTACATATTTGCTGTTTGATGCAAGTGATATAACAGGATGTGCACAATAAAAGAATGATTTGTGTTATCCTTTCAATTTGAACAGAAAATGGTGAATTCACAGAGATTCAGGTTTCTTCTTTTAGGTAAACAATGATTTTAAGTACAGTTTTTAACTTTAATACATTACACTGGTACCTTGACTTACGAGTGTCCCAACTAAAGTTTCAGAAAATACAAGCAATTTTTTGCTTTGAGTTGCAAGCTAAAATTCGGGTTACAAGCCAGCTTCTGATACCCCACCGCTAGTTAGCGTACATAACATCCTCTCAGCATCCCGTGTCTCACTCGATAGCTGGTCAGACGAACGCTCGGTTACATTGGCAAGTGGAGTCGTCTGATCTCCAGGGTAAATGCTGTACAATTATACTTATTAAAACCAGTTTATTGCAGTACATTCGACCGTATTGTTTTTTAGCTTATATATATATATATATATATATATATATATATATATATATATATATGAAGATATATTTAAAATTTTTTGTATTTCTTTCAAACAACTAAAAAATTAAAATTTCTTTAAAACTTTTTTTTTCTTTGAGTAAATTCTCAATTTCATGTATAAATAAAATATTAAATTGTACATTTTTCCACAGCCATAAATATTTTCTCATTGCAGTGGATGCCGACCTTTCAGCAAGGTAAAAACATTTTACACACATACAGAAGTGTTGTAATGTGTGAGGTTGTACAACTTCAGTATTTTATATTTTCGGTAAACAACGAAGAAAATGTTTCATATTTTCTAATGTCTTTTGATATTGTCCATGATTTTACTCATGCTTAAGTTCCTCCATCAGTCCATCAAGAATCTTGCATGGAAATTTATATGAAAGTAAAATTTGACATAGAAAATAATAGGAATCTTTTCCAGATTTTGCTTTTTACTCTATAATTTTATTATATTTACATTTGCAGCATTTGGCAGACGTCCTTATTCAGAGCAACTTACGTTTATCTCTTGTATACAACTGAGCAAATCAGGGTTAAGGTCCTTGGTCAGGGGCCCACAGTGGTGGCTTGATGGTGCTGGGAATCAAACCCCAGTTTTTCTGGTATCAGTCCAACACCGTAACCCAGGGGTGGGCAATCTCGGTCCTGAAGGGTTGTTGTCCTGCAGAGATCAGCTCCAACTTGCCTCAACACACCTACCTGTAAGTTTCAAGTAAACCCAGCAAGATCTTCATTAGTTGATTTAGGTGTGTTTGATTAAGGTTGGAGCTAAACTTTGCAGGACACCAGCCCTCCAAGACCTTAACCACTAAGCCACCACATCCCTAACTAAATAAAATCTTGTATTTAAATCAACAAATAAATACATGTTCACTTTTTCCCCTCTAGTCAATTTGGCGTTGCGAGGAACAGCGACACAGTCTTCGATAACCGGTAGCAACTACCACGCTAAGTGTGCAATTGATGGCAACAAAGCATCTAACATCCTTAGCTTCTCATGTACTCACACACAATTTGAGACCGACCCATGGTGGAGGGTAGAGTTGTTGGCAGTGTATAACATCAGCAGTGTAGTCATCACTAACAGAGGCGACTGCTGTTCGGACCGGATAAATGGAGCTGAAATTCGCATTGGTTACAACTTAGAGAACAACGGCAACAATAATCCCAGGTAACAATTTTAATAATAAAATAATCAAAACAATAAAAATGTATTTTTAAAAAGATCTGCAAAGAAATAAATTAATTGACTTCTAGAGACTTGGTTAACACTTACATGTAAGAATGGCTGTTTATTTCTTTTGCCACTTTTGCTATTTGATGACAGTGAATTTAAAATGGCTTCTAATGTAATGTGAAATTTATAATTATTAATAATTGTTTTATACATAATTGTGTTTAGTTTGAAATATATATAATATAAATATAAATAATATAATAAATATATAATGTTGCGTTCCGGTAGAACCGGTTTCACCTCCAGATACCCTTTATTCATTTGAACTTTCTGAATAAAGAATAAAGGCTATAAAAGCCTTTAAAAATAAAAAATAAATTTACAATAAAAATAATTGTTGGAAATTTATCAAAACTGTATTTTTGATATGCAAGAAAGTGGTAGCACATTGGTTAAGATGTTGGACTGCTAATTGGAAGATCCGGGTTGGATTCCCACTGCTGACACTGTTAGGCCCCTGAGCAAGGCCCTTAACCCCTAATAGCTCAGAAAAGAAAAAAAAAATTAATAAAAAAAAAGTAAATTTATAAAGTCAGGTATTAGCAACTCTAAAAGTGCTTGATTTGGCATGTTATTACTATGTTATAAACATCTTTTGCGCACAGTTTTAGGCTGGTGGCAGTTAAAAAAGCTTAGAAACTTTTAATTTATTTTTATATTTAACATTAACTTAATAAACAACCATCTATCGTCTCACTTTCTCTCACTTTGCAGATGTGTCACAATCACTAGCATCCCTGCTGGTGCCACTAGAAACTTTACTTGCCATATGATCGGCCGCCATGTCAACATCTTCTTTCCTGGTGTTAACAGGGTTGCTACTTTATGTGAAGTGGAGGTCTATGGGGTTCCAGGTTACACTTTTATATTCCATTCACAATTGTATATACAGTAAAAGTCAAAATAACTTTTAACATTCGCTAAATATCAACATTTTTATAGTCCCAGTTTTTAGGAAGGTATTTTTGAAGGTAAAGTTTAACAGCAGTGTGGATCCCAACAACTCTACCATGAGGGATGATGCTCTTCAAAAGGTGTGTTATCAGTATGTCATTTATCGGTATGTTACCTCTGTATTTTATTATCCTGTTCTCGTTAGCACTGGAATAATTGTATATATTACAGCATTGCTTAAAACATTAAAAGTAATTTTTTCTCCGTAGATTAAATCTGCCATTGAGCAGCCATCAGTACATCATGTTCGTTGGACAAAGGAAATAGAACTGGAAGGAAGCACTTAACGAATGGTAAGAAAGATTAGCAGAGTTCTATTATTTATTGTTAATGCTTTTATACCTACTTTAGCGAATTCTGTATAGAATTCTATATTACTATATAGAAAAAGTCTTGGTTTTATAACCTCCACATCCTGTATGTGTGAAGTATTGGGACATTTGGGAGTATTCGGGGGCATTTCTTATTCAACAGCAATAGTATTTTCGACTTTAGACTCTAATGTTGGGTGAGGTGGTCTGAGGTGCATACTTTTAAAATATCTACAGCTTAAGGTTCCCACAATTTATTTCCAAAGCAAAGAAGGAGAAGAAGATAAAAAAAGAAAAACTAGAATGAATTTGTGATACTTTTCAAGGTTTTCAGAAGGTTTTAAATTCCAAATTGGGATTTAGTACCTTCATTTCTTGTACCCCTAAATAACCCCTAAATAATCTCTATATATAATAAAATTATTCTTAATTAAGCACATACCCAGCTGACACACGTTACCAAACAAAAAAAATGCTTTTTAACCAATAATTTGTAATCAATAATCAATAAACAATAAAAATAATAAAGATCTTAAATAAAGATCTAAAATAATGTTTTTGGTTATGAAAAGGTTTTAAAACCATTAGTTCAAACACTAGCATGCTTCACATTTAAATTACTTAAATAGACTTAGCAACATCTATCCATCCACCCATTCATCCATCCATCCATTCATCTTCTATACCCGCTTATTCCCTAATTCGGGGTCACAGGGATCTGCTGGAGTCTATCCCAGCCGTCTCTGAAAGGACGGAAGGCGGGAGGGGGGCACCCTGGACAGGTCGCACACTCGTACTCACTCCTTTGGGCAATACAGAATCACCAATCAACAAATCTAACATGCATGTTTTTGGACTGTGGGAGGAAACCGGAGAACCCGGAGTAAACCCACGCAAGCACAGGGAGATTTAGCAATATTTTAATGACTTTTAAAATCGAAAATGTGAAAAAGAGCAGTGGTGTGATTTGTAAATACGCCTAAATCTGAGTGTTCTTAAATCCAGAACCTCCTGTTCCCTTTCAGTCGGTCTCACTGACATCACATCGGTGAGACAAATAATTTGTATTGTTGTAACTAAACAATACAAACCCAAAATAGGTCTTTGACAACAGATAACGTTTTGCAAATTGGTGTATTTCAGGATGACATGCAACCCCAGAGACTTTTATAGGCAAATGTATATTTCCACCCCACTGAGGATGTGTCATCTGCAGCATCCACCTTCCCTGTGCTGCCTAAATCTGACTAAGCAGGAAGTATACAGGTCAGTAGATGAACAGCAGTGAGCAGCGAGATAGATCAGATAGATCAGGACGTTTATGCAGAGCATAGAAGGGGCAGCATGTGTGGCGATTTACTAGGGATTCCTAATTGATTTACGATGTGACATCAGGGAGAATGACTGAAAGGAAACGACTCAGTTATGTATGTAATCTTTATTTACTGAAGCCTGGAACGAAGACGGGGAAAGTGGTGGCTCATGGTTTGGACTACCAAACTAAAGATTGTGGAATTCTGAATAAGGGCGTCTGCCAAATGCTGTAAATGTAAATGTATGATGTCACGTCTCATTGCCACAGGTGCTGTACCACCGCTTGGAATCCAGGGCGGTAGCTTGGCTTCGTGGTCATTTATATTCAGGCTGCAGTGTAAAGCAGCTGGATGTATTTATTGCATGTTAATGTTCATTGGCTCATTTAATCACACTCAGAGTAGATTGGTCTCGCTAGCAGAATTCCTAATTTGTTACCAACATCATTTCTCCGTCTCGTTCCGTTTCATTTTTACTTATTTATTACATGTTTAATTTTATGACATTACTAAGTTTACTTTTTTTATCAACAGTTACATGTGACAGAGGAACCATTGATAAAGAAGAGGAAGAAGAAGAAGAAAAAACGGTCAAATAACAAAAAAAAACAAAAACAAAAAACCCATCAGGACACGTGTATGGTGATCCGGTTTAGCACGTAGCACATCTAGCTAGATGATGATATTTAATATAAAATAGATTTATATATGCTAGAATTATTGCTATGTAACTTATGTATTAAAAATTAGTGCTGTGTAATTTTAAGATTAAATTCTTATTAAGAATAAGATTTACCTTTTACATTAATATTTAATAAAACCCTCAGTGTCCTTCAAACGACTTCCTCCTCTTATGTACGTACGGACATTTCTCAAAAACAAGCATGGTGGAAAAAATAAGGGCGCCTCCGGCTTTGCATGTGAATTTTAATTTTAGCTATTTGTTTTACTTAAAAAATAAATTTTTTTGAAGTATTGCAATATGTATTGTATTGCAATATGCTGTGATGTACCAGGACCCATGTGTCGTGATATTTATCGTATTGTAAGGCCGTTATTAATACACAGCCCTATTCAAAACTCCACCTAGATTGCTAGTTTAGCATTCTTATTTTTATTTACATTTAAAATTAATTTATGGTTTAAAAGAAAGTAAATTTCTCTCAATAATTATAATAGAGAAAACGTCCAACTAAAAAAGTGACTTTTTTTTGTAACATAACTACACAACATTGTTGTAAGGAATTGTACCTCTTTACATCTGTATCTGTTCCTCTTTACAGTTGTTTTTACAGTAATACCAAAACTATTTTTTGGATAACGGGACAAAACCAATTACTCTTACATGCTTAATAGTGCTAATACTCACAAATATTTCTGTAAGTTGATTTTCAAATATATTTTATTATATTATTATAAAAGTTTTTCATATAGCACAACAATTTAAGAAGAGCTAAAATTTCAGTCTTTCATGGCGTAGTGTGTTACCAATTGTTTTCTTGGTGATTATGGTCCCAGCTGCCTTAAGATCATTGACAAGATCCTACCGTATAGTTTTGGGCAGTAAGTGGGCAAGCATACAAGATCAGCAGGGGATCAAATATTTTTTTTCCTTACTGTATATAAAATTATTTAGTTATTATAGTTGCGATTTATTCAAAGCAATAAAAGGACAAAAATAAACACAATAATCACCACAAATATTAACCCAAAACAAATTTAAGGTAAGCATTAAAAGTCTGAAGTACAACATATATTCGTCCCCTTGCATCGGGATGAACAAATGGAACCACAACACCATCTCCTGGAAAATGCCTATAAAAGTACACAACAGTATTTACTGATGATACTGGATCACATGTCAAAGATGGCGATGGTTGCACTGATTTACAGATTTCAACAGTGATGAGCTGTGAATTTGCTACCTGGGCTTTCAGTGGGGATTTACCAGACTGATACACCTCTTAATACCACCACTATCACGTCGCAATTATAGAAACCATCAATACTATACAAAAACACAATATAACACGGTGTGGAATTACAGACAGAGAGACGTTTCATGTATTGAGGATGAAACCCATTTTTATTAAAGCAAGAAATCCCGTTAACTCCAAACCTCTACACTACAACCGCAACTGTACCACCTACAACATCTGGAGCAGTTCAGAACCGATATTTATCCTAATATTAATATAACATCACAAAAACATTAAAGATATCAATAAAATATATCAGACATTTGAAGGCTGTAAGTCAGTGTTACCAGTTGTCGCACTGGTCTGGAATTGGTAAACAAACTCTTTCCTGCACTGAGACAAGCTAGTTAGCTTCAGAGTTAGCCGACCTCTCCTCACAATGTCTAACTTTATCTGAAAAGTCCGCCTTAAAAACGTATTTTTAAGTATGTCCGAGACCAAGTTAATTTCTCCTCCTCCATCAGCCATTGCGGGCGTGAAAATTATAATTCAACTGTACAGACGTGTTTTGCTAGTCTGTGCTAGGCTGTAAGAATTTACTCTTATTAACCAATCAGCGGACGGAAAAATGCTGACGTCATTGTACGCCAGATAGCGGGCTTCGGGAGGCGGGTTTAAAAATCTGATTGGTTAGAGAAACAGTCTTTAATAATATTAGCCAATTAGCAATCTGCCACTACTAATATAGTTTAAGTTCCATGAGCAGCACTACTGATTCTGAAGACTTTGGCAGATTAGATTAACATGGCAGCACATAGAAACTGAAATCTGATTGGAAAAAAAATCTAACATCCACTGCAGCAAGAGAAACACTATGAAATGAGGAGAATAAACAATACAATTTAATGGATCAAATATGAGAATGTAGGTCAGCTTCTGAAAGTGTTTATGCAGCAGAAAAGGACTTACTGACCCTGACAGCACGCCACTCCTTCGGGTATATAGCATCCAGCCTTAAGCAGTTTGACATATTACGTTGGATGATATTTTTCTGCTTGCAAATGAAGTTGGTCGGACTGCAATAAAAATGATTACTCGACTCATCTCAAAACTGTTTCTTCAAATACCTTTTTGACACCTTTCTCAGAAAGCAACCCCTGCTTTTAGTTCCAACACGGCATTAGTTCGGACACACCATTTCTGTAAGAACACTATAGGTTTGGCAGACAGGGGGCAGACGAGGTCTATGGTTTTAAAAGAGAGGATAGGAATGTGTCAGTTGCTAGGGAGTCGGGAGGGTAGAAAGGAAAAAGAGTCAGAGTTAGAAAACGGAGAGATTGATACATATATAAAGTCTGTTTATCATGTGTCTCAGTCTGAAATGGCTCAAATGATTCAGAAGAAAACCACAACTTTGTGATCAAGCATGGACTATGAAGAAAGAAAGAAGGTACACACCCAAACACACACAGACAGATGGTTCTAGAATAGTACTTTGCATAAATTTTGCATGACCTACATCACTTGAAGTGCCTGATTTAAAGCCTGACTATTTATTAAGAACACCACACTATTATTGTCCAGGACCGCCAGTGTCAGTGTCTTTTATTGCGTATTTTAGGTACACATAGACATTATCGGAACCCAGTCTGGACTGTTTACACATACAAGGTGTCCATATCCAGAAAGACTTACATATACCTCTTTCATACAACTAAGCAATTAGGGGTTAAGAGCCTTGCTCAAAGGCCCACAGTGGTGGCTTGGGGAATCAAACCCTAGTCTTTCTGGTATCAGTCCAACACCTTAACCACTTGCCACCATTTTTCAGGTGGGTTCAGCGAACCCTGGTCAAAGAAAGATGTTGTAACATGTCTAAGAGATGTTGAGGTTGAGTTGGATTATTACAAATCAGGAAAAAATTCTTATGGCAAGCGGGTGTGGTGAAGCAATGCCTAAGGAGAAACCAAACACTGCATGTACACTGACTAAAGGTTTATAGAGAACACCATACTATTTCTCTATAGGGCTTTTGCAGTGTGGGGAAGTGGTAGCATTGTGGTTAGGGTGTTGGACTATAACCTAAAGAACTGGGGTTTAATTCCCAGCACCACCAAGCTAGATCTCTTGCCCCTGAGCAAGACCCTTAACCCCTAATTGCTCAGTTGTGTAACAGAGAATGCAAACTCAGCAGTGCACTCATGCGGTGGTCTCTGCTTTTGAAGACAAAAATGATTGCCTAGTGGTTAAGGTGTTGGACTGATACCAGAAAGACTGGGGTTCGGTTTACATTTACATTTGCAGCATTTGGCAGACGCTCTTATTGTATAAAAGGGTTAAATGTAAGTCTGTCTGTGTAAGGGCGTCTGCCAAATGCCATAAACGTGTTGGACGCACCCATACAAGTCTCAGATTACACATCATCCCAGAGACAGTCTGGACTGTAGACACAAGGCAGCTTATTGCTTAACACAGCAAAAATGAGGATCATGTGACAGTTTTGCCATATTTAACTGTTTAGTTTCAGTGAGTTGGTGCCCACGGTAGCCTCGGACTGCTGTACTTTGTTAGCAGACAGGCGTGGAAGCTAATTTGGTTGTAGCTTACCCAGCTCATTGGATTTCACACGTGTTTCGACATGCTTTTGTGCACAGAATTAACTCTTAAATAGTCTACTGTATCTGTGCGCTAATCATTTTGGTCATTCTTCTGTCTTCATGAAATCAGCTTTGGCACTTTTTTGTCCCGTGTGACTTGGAGTACATTTTCTTCGAAGCTGGTTTAAATATAAAAAATGTAAAATGTTTATTTAGTTAATTTAAATAGAATCAGACATTCAATTACTTCATACAGTAAAAACGTTTTTAAAAGTACGGTATTATTTTAAACCATTTACATTTATGTCATTTGGCAGACGCCCTTATACAGAGCGACTTACAATAATCTCTGTTATACAACTGAGCAATTGGAGGCCTTGATCAGGTCCCAGTGGTGGCAACTTGGTGGTGCTGGGAATCAAACCCTAACCTTCCAATCAGCAGACCAACACTTTAACCACTTCTCCCTCAGACAATATAGCAAATTGCTACATATTTGTGTAATATAAATATATATATATATAGATAGATAGATAGATATATAGATAGATATATGGTGTAGAAGACAGTGGTGAGACAGCTATGATGTATGGTGTAGAAGACAGTGGTGAGACAGCTATGATGTATGGTGTAGAGACAGTGGTGAGACCAGCTATGATGTATGGTTTAGAGACAGTGGTGAGACCAGCTATGATGTATGGTTTAGAGACAGTGGGGAGACCAGCTATGATGTATGATTTAGAGACAGTGGCGCTTAGAGACAGACAGGTGGCAGAGCTGGAAGTAGCAGAGCTGAAGATGTTGAGGTTTTTTTTCAGGAGGGACAAGGTTGGATATGATTATGAATGAGTTCATTAGTGGGACGGCTCATGTTAGATGTTTTGGGGAGAAAGTCAGGGAAAGTGAGGTGGTTTGGACATGTACAGAGGAGGGATAGTGAATATATCGGTAGGAGGATGTTAGAAATGAAGCTACCAGGCAGAAGGCAAAGAGTAAGACCAAAGAGGAGGTATATGGATGCGATAAACGAGGACATGAAGTTAGTGGGTGTAAGTAAAGAGGATGCTAGGTGGAGACAAATGATTTGCTATGGCGACCCTTAAAAGGAAACAGCCGAAAGCATGAGGAGAAGAAGAAGAAGACTGTAGAATAAAAACCTGCATTGACATTTAAAACTGAGATTGAGGTTATTCGTGTTTGTCCCTATTACTGATACTATGTTTAGGGGGGTGGTAGAGTGTTGAACTGCAAACCGGAAAACTGTGGGTTTGATTCTCAGTACAACCAAGTTACCACCGCCGGGCCCCTGAGCAAGGCCCTTAATCCTTAGTTGCTTAAATGTATAAATGAAATAAATGTGAGTTGCTCTGGATAAGGGCGTCTGCCAAATGCTGCAAATGTTAACGTTTCATTATTTCATTACATCATTGTTGGCAATTGCCCTAAATGTTAATTATACGATGCTTTAATCTAGTCTAACAAAGGAGACCCAATAAATAATACCGTTGTCCTTTCAGGTTAAATAATATATCAAGTATTTCAAGCAGGATAAAGTCATATATTTCTGTTTCTATAAAATCCAAATGCATGCTTTCGCTTCATTATTTTGGAATTTTCTTATAGACTGACGTCTGAGCCAAACGTATTTGCGTGGTTGGAAACGTAGTTGCATTTGCCTGTTAAATAAACCAAGTTATCATTTAGCAGATCATCCAGTAGACAGTCAAGAGCCTGAAAGGGTCAAAGAGTTTTGTCCAGAAAGGTAAGAAACTACCATAAACTATAACTTGATAAGTCTAAATGTATTATTGCTATGATGTATATAATATAATTGGAGACACATATTAAAAGTCTGACTCTTAACTGCTGAATTGCCTTATTGCATTTAGAACAGATGGCAAATTCACCATGCTCCATGCGTCTGTTTTTGGGTAAATACTAATTACATGCATTAAAATTCTATCTATCTATCTATCTATCTATCTATCCATCCATCCATCCATCCATCCATCCATCCATCCATCCTATCCATCTATCTATCTATCTATCTATCTATCTATCTATCTATCTATCTATCTATCTATCTATCTATCTATCTATCTATCTATCTATCTATCTATCTATCTATCTATCTATCTATCTATCTATCTATCTATCTATCTATCTATCTATCTATCTATCTATCTATCTATCTATCTATCTATCTATCTATCTATCTATCTATCTATCTATATCAATTGAGAATAAATAAAACTAACTAAGGGTTAGTGTTAGTTGTGATACGCTAACAAGTTTTGTTATTACAATTTGAAATAATTGTATATATTTTGCACATCAATAAAAGTATCATGATGTGTTTTGGCACAGGGATTTGTGTTCTCTTATTGCAGTGGAACCCATCCTATCAGAACGGTAAGAATATGTACAAACCTATATTTAAAAAAAATAGGAAATTTTCTGAAAAAAAAACTAATCAGTCCAGATTTAAGTTTTTATTTTCATATTTTAGGTCACTTAGATCCTGATTTAAAAGTCAAAACGACAAAACAAATACAGAAACAGTTTCTAGTTGCATTTCTGGACGTAGAAATGCGAACTATTTTGAGGCACCGTCATTTATGACTACATGTTTATTACTGGAATGTTTCTCTGATTCGACTTAAGGACTTGATGGTCATGCAAACTCAGCAGTGCACTCGAAAGTGGTGGCCTAGCGGTTAAGGTGTTGGATTGATACCTCGGGTTCAGTTCCCAGCACCACCAACCCACCACCTCTGGTCCCTTGAGCAAGGCCCTTAACCCCCAATTGCTCAGTTGTATAAAAGAGAGAAATGTTTGTCATTCTGTATAAGGGCGTCTGCCAAATGCTGTAAATGGTAAAAGGGTCATCAGATGAGAAATTTACCACACATTGATATAAAAGAAATAAATGTATGTTGCTCTGGATAAAGACGTCTGACAAATACCAGAAATTTTTTTCTGATTTAATAAAAAAGCTGACTAAATTGACCAAAACAGTACTGTATCAGTTCACACGCAGGCTTATCGTCCTGTGTTTTGTTTAAACCAAACATGAGCGGTGCGGCAAGACGCAACACTAAAACCTACTTCAAGCTGTTGTGGTCGCCATCATGTCCATTATAGACGTTACTATCATCAAGTAGCTTAACGTTATTAATACAAACCTAGCAGACTCATCGACATTAGTATCACCTGTATTAGAAAGAGAAAATCACTTTTTTTTCTCTCTTTTCCCTCTCTTCCCCCCCCCCCCCCCCCCCGGGATTTCCTCCTTTGCTCGTACATAAAACAACCCGCTGGGTTTCATTATTACCTTTGGCTCTTGTCTGGTTCCTCATGACAATACAAAGGAGAAGATAGCGAATCTCTGAGAGTGTACGCTTTAGTCGCATTCATCGCGAAACGCCAACAAAAGGAGATTTACAAAGATTCAAAGAGGGAAAAAAGGCAGGAACATGAATATTTTGCATATTTCAGTTCAGAGAACTCGTAAAAGTGCATGTCATATCTGATGACCACTTTAACCTTCACGCAACAAGATATTCACTGATTTCCTGAATCTTTTTATGGTATTTTAAACTGTAGATGGTAAAAGACTGACATTATTTGCCCTGAGAAACATTGCTATGAACTGACTGACAATCCTTTCACAAAGTAGTAAGACATGAAGGGGAATTTTTCTTTTGTATTTAATCTTAAAATCCTCACTTGTTATCAGTTGTCGAACTTTCAGAACAATGACGGTATGAATTTTTCAGCGTTACTTACATTGTTTGTCTAAAAGTTGCTTGTAAGTGTATAATATTTTTATAATTACAGCTGGAATATATACATACGATCTTTTCTTTCTTTCTAGTCAATTTGGCCTTAAAAGGAACTGCATCACAGTCTTCCAACTATGAAAGCAAATACTATGCTTCTTTTGCCATTGATGGAACGACATCATCTGATTTTAGTGATATGTCATGTGCCTGTACAAATAACGAGATGAACCCATGGTGGGAGGTGGATTTGTTGGCGATGTATGACATTAGCAATGTTAGCATCACTACCAGAGGCGACTGCTGTCCAGAGCGGATAAATGGAGCTGAGATTCACATTGGCAACGTCTCGATTAACAGTGGAACCAAAACTCCCAGGTGAATTTTACTGAAACTTAAATAAAAAGATCAGTATACAAAAGTGTGTAAACAAAGCTTGTTGCTTACATATCTTGCGATTTGTGTCATGTTTTTTTTGTTATGTATTTCCAATGCATTATTACATTTCACTTAAACTGATCCTGACAGGATGTGACTAATATTTCTTCATGCATAGATAAATATTAGGCATTTGATAGAAAGGCATCAAATAAAGGGCAGGAGGGGTAACACCCTGGACAGGTCGCCAGTCCATCACAGGGCCACACACTCTCACTCTAACATACATGTTTTTGAGCTGTGGGAGGAAACCGGAGAACCCGGAGTAAACCCAGGCAAGCACAGGGAGAACATGTAAACTCCACACAGAGAGACCCCTGCAAGGGAATCAAGTGCTAACCACATTAGTGCTAATCACTAAACCACATTGCTGCTGGTGTCAATCAATTTTCTGTAAATTTGGTAATTTAAGTAACTAAATAGATAGATAGATAGATAGATAGATGGATGGATGGATGGATGGATGATGGATGGATGGATGGAGGGATAGATGGCTAGGATGGATAGATAGATAGATAGATAGATAGATAGATAGATAGATAGATAGATAGATAGATAGATAGATAGATAGATAGATAGATAGATAGATAGATAGATAGATAGATAGATAGATAGATAGATAGATAGATAGATAGATAGATAGATAGATAGATAGATAGATAGATAGATAGATAGATAGATAGATAGATAGATAGATAGATAGATAGATAGATAGATAGATAGATAGATAGATAGATAGATAGATAGATAGATGGATGGACGGACGGACGGACGGACGGACGGACGGACGGACGGACGGACGGACGGACGACGGACGGACGGACGGACAGACAGACAGACAGACAGACAGACAGACAGACAGACAGATAGTAGATAGATAGATAGATAGACAGACAGACAGACAGACAGACAGACAGATAGATAACAGATAGATAGATAGATAGTAGATAAATAGATAAATAGATAGACAGACAGACAGATAGATAGATAGATAGATAGATAGATAGATAGATAGATAGATAGATAGATAGATAGATAGATAGATAGTAGATAAATAGATAAATAGATAGATAGACTAGATAGATAGATAGATAGATAGATAGATAGATAGATAGATAGATAGATAGATAGATAGATAGATAGATAGATAGATAGATAGATAGATAGATAGATAGATAGATAGATAGATAGATAGATAGATAGTAATTACATTACTATCTACTGGTCAGAAAGCTTTGTACATCAGTATTAATTTGAACTTACAGGTAATGTTAATAGATTACCTATGCCTCTATCTATAGTTGTGCTGTTGCCTTTAACATTCCTGCCGGTGCCTCTGTACACTACTCCTGCAATATGAGAGGTCGTTACGTCACCATCTCCATTCCTAATGTTTCCCAGTTCCTCACACTCTGTGAAGTGGAAGTTTATGGGGTTCCAGGTTAGATCTTTATTTTTGATTTACAAATTATTTCATATCATATAATGTGAATTTAATTTTTTTTTAACATTGTTGCCTTTTTTGTAGTCCCTGTTACTAAGAGGACATTTCTGAGAATTAAGTTCAACAGCACTGAAGATCTCACCGACTCTACTGTGAGACACAGAGTTCTTCAGAAGGTGTGTTTGTATGAATTTACACTGGGTTTTTAGTAGATTAGTAATAATAATACGTAAGGATGTCACTTGTATGCAATGTTTCCTGTTTTAAGCAGAATGCATGCATGGTTAAACACAAAGATATATAAAGATATATAAAGAAATTTACATTTTATTAATAGTAGTCCCTAGAAAGTAGTCCTAATCATAAAAAACTAGTCTTAATCAACTTCAGCTTTAATGTTCCTCCAGTACCCCAGTATTAAATTAGGCACATCACTAAATAAAACACAGAACTAAAGACTCAATAAGTAAATTAAGACGTTTCACAAACCAGGCATCACAAGTTGAAAATGTTTCATCACTCAAAACTGTATTGAAATAAATGGAGTTTACGGCAGTAACAATAAAGAGTATATTATTATTATTATTTTTATATTATTAGAAAGGTATGTAAAGTAAATGTACTTATTGTATAACTGTTATTATGTTTTTATCTTCGTAGATAAATTCTACCAATGTCCTATCATCAGCGTTTAAGGTTCGTTGGACATTTCAGGTGAACCAGAACCCGGAAAAAAAAAGAGAAAAGTAAATTAATTAATTAATTAAAAAATATATATTATTATTATTATTATTTCTACTAGGAGTGCATAAACCCTGCTTGCAGCTATAGATTAGATTTAATGACAATAAAAAATTAATGTAATCTAATCTAATCTAATCTATAAATTTATATTTTCAAGCAGGGTCTATGGTACTCCTTGTAGATATCAACCCCAGTAGCCATTACTAGACAATGTACATACTATAGAGGAATAAGAGATTCTACCTGAGCGTACTTAGATTAGCACATATTACCTATACTAATTATTCAAACATTTTCCCAAGGACTTTGGAATACGGTCCTGGACATACCATCCAAATTACATGCAGGTCTATTTAAACAATCATAAATGACATCTTTTTTTTTTTTTTTTTTTTTAGTAAATTAAGCCCGACCTTATTAAACGTGATTAGCATGTCAACATGTTTTCGATCATTATAGAGGATCACACCGTGCCAAGTAGTTTGATACCATTTTTTGCGGAGAAAAGCCCATAATTCTAGAACCAAAAGGTATAAAACCAGTGATGGATTTATGTAAAGGGAATTTACTTAATTTTAAAATCTATCCTGATAATTCTGTCAATGTTGTAAGAAATCAGTATAAATATGACCTATTTTTTAAATAGTTAATTTATTAATATATGACAGTCGACATTTTTTTCCTGACTTTTGGTGTTTTTCTGACTTACATGCAAATACAAAACTGAAAAAAAGAAAAAGAAACAGAAGAAAAGAGACAATTTTAGGTTAAAATCACACTTTATTATTTTTTTTTCAATAGTTACCTATAAATATATTATTATATATTATTATTGTTATTACTGGGTATGTAAATAATTGACATGAATTTGTACTTACATACTTTTACTTTTAGCTTAGTTATGCCTAGGGTTAATATTTAAATTTAAATTATAACACTTAAATTATGTCTGGTTCATCATTTGTCTTCCGTTAAAGTGCTACCATGACTTTTTACACAATTTTTACACAATAGGATAAAAGAATATGATGAATTGTTAGTATGTGACGTAGAAACTGTCGTAGTTAAACTACAATAATAGAATCATATTCAAGTCTTTCAATTATATCCTAACAACAGAGTTGTTCTACTTTAAGCAACATAGTGAAAGCATAGTTATCTTTAGCATTAAATTATTTTGCTTTCGGAGTTATGAGTGATTCTTATGTAAAATTAGCTGGTATTTGCTTTGCCATTTGAATAAAGTAACTCAGTCATAGCATGTTTGTTTTTCAGTGTTTTTTCCTCTTGTTGTTCCTTAATTATCATAACCCCTAACATGGAATCACATAAATTCAACATTCAAGGGTGTTCTCATATTTTCCATATAACACATAGTTAAAAATGTAATTATATAAAAATAAAAATAGTATCGTAATTAGAACTATTCTCTATATAATATATTTAATCAAATACCTTGCTGTCTTGGTTATTATATATTTTTATTTCATACAATAATAAAGAGAATTCCCTTATACATTAACATTAGTCAGAATATATATCCTGTATGTTTAAAATGTTCGAAGAGTATTTTAGTATCATCTGGCAGCCAGTGATGAGATACACATGCCTCATTTACATTCAGACTTTTTCTGTAATTCAGACTAAAATATTTACGGATAATAAAACTAGTGTTTACAGGGGCAGCAAGGTGGGTTAGTGTTTAGCAATGTTGCCCCACAGCAAGAAGAAGAAAGGCCTTTCTGTGTGGAGTTTGCATGTTCCCCCCGTGCTTGCATGGGTTTTACTCCGGGTTTTACGCTTTTCTACCACAGTCCAAAAACATGTGTGTTAGGTTGATTGGTGGTTCTAAATTGCCCATAGGAGTGATTTTGAGTGTGTGTGCGGCCCTGTGATGGACTGGCGACCTGTCCAGGGTGCCCCCCCCCCTGTTTTTTGCTGTTTCAGAGACGGCTGGAATAGACTCCAGCAGATCCCCTGTGACGCTGAATCAGGGAATAAGCGAGTATAGAAGATGAATAAATGAATAAATACTAGGGTTTACATTGAATGTGGGTCACTCTGTTTGCGTGTGCACTTCGTTCAGTCAGAATAATTTTGTGACATACGCACAGCTCTTCTAAGCTCTTCTTAGAACTGATAAAATTTTACACAGTTAGTATTATTATTATCTCCAGAGAAAAACTTACTTATAAATCATTTTTATTCCAATTAAGGTGTTTACATGGGCCATTTTTATTCAGATTAGACTTCTAAACTAATTGTAGTTATTTACAGTAATTAATTTTTTAATAAATAAGTTTATTCGTACTCTTGTGAATGTTTTGCCTACTCTTCCACCATCCCACCTCTTACCTCCTCTTCCCTCTTCCCTCCTCTCACATAACACTCTCAAACTGGTCTCAAAACTCTCAAATTTTGTCACCTCAGTTGATCTGAACATATCACACCAGTCCCCAGGTTCTTACACTGGCTGTGTGTATGTTGTCTATGTTCTATTGTGAATAAAATATAAACTGAAAAGTGTTCATTTTATTCAAAATAAAAAAGATCTAAACTTTTCTAAAATTCTGGTTGTATAATTGTCATATAATCTGCAGTTTGTGCATCCAGGAAAACAGAAAATACACTGATAAAACTGATATTTCAGTAGCTCTGGTTTAGGGTTAGTTAACATCAGTTAATATAATAATAGTATTAATATTCAACTTCATTGTCCGAGGTACGTGTACAGAGCCAATGAAATGCATTTTTCACATATCCCATCTTAGTAAGTTGGGGGTCAGAGCACAGGGTCAGCTATGATACAGCACCCCTGGAGCAGGAAGGGTGAAGGGTCTTGCTCAAGGACCCAACAGTGGTTGACTTGCCGGAGGTGGGGCTTGAACCCAGGTGTGCCACCATCAGTCCTGACTATTAAAATGTTTTTTATTTTTTATTGGAAAACACCAGTTATAATTTATTGTAAATTTTGGTTCAATTTTTGAGTCAACAATGAAGAAAATCATGTTTGTTGTTAAATCCAAACTCCCACCAGTTGTATAAAAAAAACAATCCAAATATCGTCGACCAGCCTAATGCACTTGATCATAAGAAGCCTAGTTGAGCAGGAAACCACCCAATCTGGCAACACTGGCTACAATCACTTGCACTAAGAAAGCGAAAGAATTTTGGATAAATGACACAGCTTGATTGATTAACCAGTAAGCGTTTTTTTATTGGATCTACGTGAATAGGCCCCCTAGAGGGGATGCAGATATATTGCACAATATTATATTAATGACATTTCCAATCGTTTAAATAGTCATCTGCCCCTGACAACTGCTTGCCTGCCCTATTACTGCACCTCTGCTAATTGTGTGCCTCCTGGTTGAAAGTCGCATGCCCCTCATTAGTTATGGTCTGGTGCTGGCAATAAAATAACAAAATCCACTGCAGGTGGAAGATCCTTTTCTTATCTAACGTCTAAACTTTAGAATAAATCACCCTGCACTGTTCGGGAGGCAGATACACTCTGCCGGTTTAAAACTAGATTAGATTAAAGACACATCTCTTTAACCTGGCCTACACATAATACACACCTTTTTATTATTCAGGCTGCAATAATCAGTTCAACCGGAACCGGAGAACACCACCAATAACACACAATATATTTGTATATGACAAGTCGAATGGCATCTACACTAACATATGTCTGCTCTTTGTTATTCCGAGCTCACCGGCGCCACCATCACTTGGAGACAATAAGGCAGTTTCTCAGTGATCTCTTGTCTTCTAAACGGCCATTCGGACAAGACCACGAAAACTTTTCTGCAGTAATGGGTAACCTACAGGTTTATCTGGTCAGTGGAGAACTGAACCCTCCGACTGAGCCTGGTTTCTCCCAAGGTCCATATCTCCATTTTGTCACCGATGGTGTTTTGGTTTCTTGTCGCCGTCACCTCTGGCTTGCTTAGTAGGGGTCTCTAAATTTATAGATATCAAACAAATTGAGTGTTTTAATGGGTGTTTAATATCATCTTTTCTGAGGTATTTCTGTGAAGCTGCTTTGAAACAATACCCATTGTTAAAAGCGCTATAGAAATAAAGGTGGCTTGACTTGATTTGCAATGTACAAGAAGAGAATTTGGCGGTCTGATGTGGTTTAAAGAGATTGACGCTTGTATAAAGTCTGCAGTCCCAGTCTGACACACATATAATCAAACCAAAAATATTCCCTCAGAGCGAGATTATTAAAAGTCTAAACAAAGAGGCATCCTATATGTACAAAACAGAAAGATACCAATGTACTGCTTCAATCAAGATACTGCTGGCAAATAGGGTGTGCTCAAGCAGGGAGGCACACACACACCCAAACACAAACACACACAGAGGCTTCCAAAATAGTAATTTGCTTTGATTTTGCATGACTTAAAGCACCTGAACTGCTTGAGTTAACTTCTGCATATACACTAAATGATTGCTTTTTTAAGAATGCAATATTATGATTGCCCAGGGCTGTCTGTGGGTTTCGGAAGTGAAATAAGTAGAATAAGTATTTGATCATTTGTCAATCAGAAAGATTTCTGAGTCCCAGGTGGCTTTTATATCATTAACAAGATTAGGAGCACTCTCTTAAAGGGACTCTCTTAAAGTGGGAAGTGGTGGCTTATCAACCCAAAATTGTAGGTTTGATTCCCAACTCCACCAAGCCACCACGGCTCGTGAGCAAGGCCCTTAACCCCCCCCCTTCCCAAATGCTCAGTTGTGTATAAAAGAGATAAACGTAAGTCGCTATGGATAAGGACGTCTGCCAAATGCTGCAAATGTAAACGTCTTAAAGGGATTCTCTTAAAGGGAGTGCCTCTAGTCTCAGCTTGTTTACCTGTCCACAGAAACAATCAATCAGATTCAAAAGTCTTAACCATGACCAAGACTAAAGAGCTGTCCAAGGATGTCAGGGACAACATTGTAGACCTACACAAGGCTGGAATGGGCTACAAGATCATCGAATGGTTGGTGTGATTATTCACAAGTGAAAGAAACACAAAATAACTTTCATACTTCCTCTGTCTAAACTTGTGGAGTTTTAATGATCATAAGAACGGTGAAGAATCAGCCCAGAAATAAGGGGAGGATAATGTCAATGATCTCAAAGCAACAAAATAAAACAATTGGTAACACACTAAGTTAAAGTTTTGAGTTGAACCTCGAAATCGAATGACTTGGAGAGGATATACAAAAAAGAGTGGGACAAAATCCCTTCCTGTTCCACAGGAGTGAAACCTAATTTGGTTAAACTTTAGCCACCTCATTTCATTTTTTTTTACCTTTGTTGCAGATTTGTAAAGAATACCAGGACTCGCAAAATCGCTAGTCCATCGACCAAACTATATCCACTGACGTCTAAGCTGAATAATTTGCATGTGTGCAAACCCATCTGCGTTTGCCTAAAAAAAAAGTTTTCTGATTTCAGTCAAGCAAGATAAGAACTCGGTCTAAACTGTGACATTTTTGGGCTGTATTTGCGCTATATTAATATAGTTAATATAACTGGTAAACACTCCATTACATTCTCAGTTGGCTTATGTTCCTTTCCTTTTGTAAGAGCAGGTATACATCTAAATGTGTTATCCTTCTCTGTAAGCAGAAAATGGAAAATTCACCGCGGCTCCTGCTTCTTTTTTTAGGTAAGCTTTCATTTCAAGTATTAAAGTGTTTAAAGTTAAAAAAAACAGCATTAAAATGAAAATTAATATTACAGAATAAAAATAAAAAAATACAATATCTTTTTTTTGCACAGGAATATCCATCTTACCATTGTATTCATCCTATCGGCAAGGTAATACTATGACTACATCTAATATTGTATGTCTGTTTGTCTGTCCGTCTGTCTATCTATCTATCTATACAGAAAGACAGATAGATAGATAAACAGACAGACAGACAGACAGGTAGATTTAAATAAGATTAAATACTAATTACAATAACATCTATCTATCTATCTATGTATACAGACTATCTCTCTCTCTCTCTCTCTCTCTCTCCCTCTCTCTCTCTCTCTCTCTCTCTCTCTCTATATATATATATATATATATATATATATATATATATATATATATATATATAGACAGACATTTAAATAAGATCTAATCTATCTGTCTGTCTGTCTGTCCGTTTGTCTATCTATCTATCTATACAGACAGACAGACAGACAGACAGATAGATAGATAGATAGACAGATAGATAGATAGATTCAAATAGGATTAAATACGAATTACAATAACAAAAACTATCTATCTATTTATCTATCTATCTCTCCCTCTCTCTCTCCTCTCTCTCTCTCTCTCTCTCTCTCTCTATATATATATATATATATATATATATATATATATATATATATATATATATATATAGACAGACAGAAAGACAGAGGTTTAAAATCTTGAATATCTATAATATTTAAAGTTCTGCACATTTCCCTATATTTTAAAACGATAATGTATTAGTGTCTATCGTAGCTGCACTGTACATAACAAATGTTATTTTCCTCATGCCTGTTAAAATGTTTTAATGGCCCTCTAATCAATTTGATCTAATGTGGATTTCAAGCTAAACATGATAAATGCTTTTTTCCCCTCTAGTCAATTTGGCCCTGAATGGAGTAGCGCGACAGTCTTCTACCCATCTATCTATCTACAGTGCTTCCATTGCTATTGATGGCAACAAAGGAAATAACATTACTTTTGTGTCATGCACACACACAAACCTTGAGTTTAATCCATGGTGGGAGTTGGATTTGTTAAAAGAGTTTGACATTGGTACTGTGATCATCACTAACAGAGCCGACTGCTGTCCAGAACGACTAACTGGTTCTGAACTTTACATCGGCAACTCCTCCATTACCAGTGGCTACAGTAACCCTAGGTAAATGTTTTAAACTAACCTATTGTAATGACTCTGTCAGGCTTGCCCGGTGTGTTGCCCTGCTGGACCACCGGAGGGCAATATCGAGACTTTTATTGTTCATGTTCTAGTCCATGCGCTCAGTGTTTGTTTATGTCTTGTCATGTGATTCCCCTGTCCTTCTGTCTTGTTTTTATTGCTTAGTTTAGTCATGTGTTGCTGATTGTTTTTAGGTGTCTCTTGTCTAGTTAATGTATTTTTTGTGTATATAGCCCCTTGTAACTATGTGTCTTTGTGGAATGTTGTATGTGTACCACTGCTGGTGAGGATGTGTTGATGATAGCAGTCAAGTCGAGTCAAGTCCTAAGTCTTGTTGTTTTGTCAAGTGTATATGTTTATAGTCACATTGTAAATAAACTGCACCATTGGGTTCTCACCATTGCTACGTCTTGGCTCAGTGGGGTCCCTTACACATGTACCATATCAGAATAAAAAAATGGATCATTTCCATAGCATTATTTATATTTGCTTATGAAGCGTGATACCCGTTAGTATAGCTGTGTAATTTGGTAAAATGTCTTTCCATATCTACTACTTTGATTAAAGCATTGCAATTATATAGTTTGGAAATGTATTTACTGTTACTGTTTACTGTTTTTATAGATAACTTCAAAGTACCTTAAAACTTTACTTAAATATGCTACATTAATAGCATCGTGGCCTGTCCAGGGTGTACCGGTCCTAGACTCCAGCAGATCTCTGTGACCCCAAATTAGGGAATAAGCAGATATAGAAGATAAATGAATGAATGAATCATAGCATCATAATTCATTAGTGCTTTGAATAAAGTAATTTACAAATTAATTATTGCTAGCATAATTGTGCAATATTTTTGTCTTAGCTATGTGTAAAAAGATAACCTGTTTAACAGACATTCCAAAGATATTAATCCTGATACTGCAAAAAGCTTTATGTCTAATAACATGTTTATGTGGGGAAGTGGTAGCGCAGTGGTTAAGTTTTTGGACTACAAACTTGAGGACCCAGGTTCAATTCCCAGCCCCACCAAGTCACCACTGCTGGGCCCCCTGAGCAAGGCCCTTAACCCTCAGTTGTATAACAAGGAATGTTGTAAGTTGCTCTGGATAAGGGCATCTGCCAAATAATGTAATAAAATCAATCACTTTTTTCTCTGGTATAAAACATCTTCAGGTTGGCAACATAACAGTATTATTAATTTGGATTTAATTTTTATGGCAATTAATTATTATTTACCCTCACCTCTGTAATTATCAACCTCATACCCTATTTATTACATTGCTATTCATTGTAAATAAGCCACTTATGCACTTCTGGTTAGATGCTAATCGCATTTCATTGGCTCTGTACATGTACCTTGCACAATGACAATAAAGTTAAATCTAATCTAATCTAATCTAATTACACTTCTGCCCCTCGCTCTCTTTCTCTCTCTTTCTTTCTCTCTCTCCCTTTCTCTCTCCCTCTCCCTCTCTCTCTGTCTCTCTCTCTCCCTTCCTCTTTCTATCTCTCTCTCTCTCTTTCTGTAGATGTGCCATTACGTCATTTATCCCTGCTGGTGCCTCCGAAAAATACACATGCAATATAAGAGGTCGTTATGTGACAATTACCCTTCCTAATGTTAGACAGTACCTCACCCTCTGTGAAGTGGAAGTCTATCAGCGTTTAGGTTAGATTTGATTCACAATTCATTTCATATACATTTATAGCAACGGATTTTCACAACAGTTACTTTATATAAACAGTGTTGACTTTTTTTGCAGTCATTACTAAGCGGACATTCCTAAAAATTAAGTTTAACAGCAGTGAAGATCTTACTAATCCTACCACGAGAGACAAACTTCTACAAAAGGTATGTGATTGTAAGAATAAACACATTTTATAGTTTATAAGGAACACTTATAAGCCTTGTCCTTTCATTCATTCATTTATTCATTCATCTATACCCGCTTATTCCCTAATTGGGGGTCACGGGGTCCTGCTGGAGTCTATCCCAGCCGTCTCTGAAAGGGAGAAAGGCAGGGAGGGGTAACACCCCAGACAGGTCCACCACAGGGCCACACACACACTCACACTCACTCCTATGGGCAATTTAGAATCGCCAATTAATCTAACATACATGTTTTTGGACTGAAGGAGGAAACCCGGAGAACCCGGAGTAAACCCACGCAATTTAGAATCCCTGTCGATACAGTCATTAGCTATTACTGTTTGTAGTTCCTCATTCAGCCAGTTCATATAAACTGACCTAATAGTTATAATGTCACCCATATGAACTGTTATTACCCTGGTGGGTAAGAATAGAAGAATACATAGTAGTTATCGTATATCATGCATAATGTATCATAGATAATGTTGCCCTGATGCAACACACAAGTTACTGTGCAACATCTTGGTTCCCGACCCAAACCCAAAGATTCACAGGGACTGTAGAAGTTTGTTTGTTGCTTCAAGGTGCTAAAAGTTTCCATTATATTTGAAATATCAAAATTAAAGCTAATAAAAAAATTGCACTTTATTATAATTTTTTATGATTTATTAAGGTGCTACTATTTATGTGTACACAACTTTACAGATACAGTATAAACATATAGCAAAGTGAAATAAAACAATGCTCCTTCAGGACCATGATGCTACGTAAAACATCTGTGGTGGTGGTGGTGGTGGTTATTACATAAAGTAAATGAAGTATTGCACATAATCGTAATATTTTTTCCTTCTAGGTAAATTCTACCAATGGTCAGCCATCAGTATTTCAGGTTCGTTGGACAAAGGAACCAAAACTGGAAACTGAAACTTAAAAAAAGTCACATTAAAACACTGCTGTTTCTACCACTACTACTAATATTACTACTCCTTTTAATAATAATACTAATAATAATACTAATAATAATAATAATACTAATAATAATAATAATAATAATAATGATTTACTTTCAATAAGCAATTAAAAGTAAATCATTTTTTTTATTAATCATTTATTATTTAAAAATAATTTCATAATTATTTAAACTTTCAAGCTTCAAGTCTAAATCTATACTTACAGAGACAGAATAAGGTTATGTGCCTATATATTAATAAAGTTAATTAGTGGATTAGTAAAAAACCATACGTGGTTTATATTAATTAAATTATTATAAATTATATTATATAGGAAGAAAAAAATGATGATTTTTTAAAATAATGAGCAGAGGCTGTCCTTGCACTCTATAATAATATCCATTCAAGATATAATAGAACATGATTATTATACATTAAGCAAGATATTATGTCAATTATTTACGTTAAAACCTGTCAAAATGGTTTTCTACTAATAGAGTTTAACCATTTTAAACCTCCAGAAAGAAATGTCTGTGCAACTGCACTGCAACGACTCCTTAATCTAGTCATGAGTTACAATCTTATTTCTAGCCCAACCCAAAAAATTGTTTTTAAAAATAAAATATTTAGCAATAGGAGATTGTGTAAGATTATAATGCTCGTTTTAAGATGATTTATCTTCTTATCTAGTTAGTAAAGCTTAAAGGTAGCTATTTTTCCCTGTATAAATACAATAAGGGGACATTCTTTCAGACCTGCTTTGTATTTTATTAACATTTTTTTATAATCACTTATTCTTGTTTTTACTGTAATAACTTATACAGCTGTCTCATACAGCTGGTATAATAAAAAAATGATAAATTGTCTACAATATAAATGTCCATACACAGCCACCTGTGATTATTGTAGACTTTTTACTGACTGTTACTATTGAGAATAAGCCACTTTACTGTCACTGCATGTCATATATGCCATCAAGCTCTAAAAAATGTTTTTTTAATATTTACTGTAATGTACTCCATATTTGTGGACTTCTGACACGGAACCCAATTCCTTCTCATGTGCATACAAGGGACGTCGTTTAGTAACAACTCCATTTTAACAACACTAAAAGTGCTGATTACCGTTTGTAAGTGATTTGCAGACATTTTAGGGGTTAAATTATGATGACCACTGCTTAAAAAAACACTGTTTTGACTCAATAATCGTGTTTTAAGTTTAAATGTCTCATTTTAAGACTATATATATATATATATATATATATATATATATATATACTATGAATATATATATATAAAGCTAATTCTTGAATTTTGAGGAATTCTTTGTTTAGTAACTCTAGATTTAATATCTTTTTACACAAAATTAAGTAAAGCAAACTGTTTTAAAAAACATAATTACACCAATCTAGTTAGAAGTTAGATTAGAACTAAATAGACTAATTAGACTAAATTAGACTAACATACAAGGTTTGGAATAAGTGTTTTTATGCTAATTTTAAGATATTTTGTTTGTTTATTAAAGCCTAAATATGTTCCCATATTTTAAGAAATCTTACATTACTGCACTTTCTTGTATTTAGATGGTTACCATATACCATATATACCATATATATATACACACTACTGCACCGTATACTATACCATATGTACACACTACTGCACTTTCTGTACATTATTTACCCCCACCCTCAACCTCATACCCTTATATATTACACTGCTATTTATTATAAATAAGCCACTTATGCACTTCTGGTTAGATGCTAACTGCATTTCATTGGCTCTGTACGTGTACCTTGCACAATGACAATAAAGTTGAATCAAATCTAATCTATTTTTTTTGCAGCGTGTCTCCGATCTTGAAGATGCTAATGCGGTTTCATGTCATTGTAGTCTAGTCTTGGTAAGCATGAAGTCACTTGAAGTCTAAATGAAGTTTAAAGAATTAAATAACAAAAAAGGCTAACACTCTTAGGACATTGTTTATATGTTGGTTTCACATGTTATTCTTATGAAAAAATAGCTCGTGTAGCGAGCAAGATATAGAACCACAGCGCCATCTGCTGGAAAGTAATTGTCTATACAAGAATATTGAATCACATGTCAGAGAAGATAAAATTCACACTGATTTACCGATGAGCTGATTTTGGAACGGTTTCAAGCAAAGACATGTTTATTCTAATAAACCAAAAGAAGAGTTTTAGGTAAAAGTTTAGGGCAGAACGGTGGCTTAGTGGTTTGCACTGTTGCCGCACAGCAAGGGTCCCGGGTTCGATTTCCCTGCGGGGGTCTTTCTGTGTGGAGTTTACATGTTCTCCCTGTGCTTGCGTGGGTTTACTCCGGGTTCTCCGGTTTCCTCCCACAGTCCAAAAACATGTATGTTAGATTGATTGGTGATTCTAAATTGCCCATAGGAGTGACTGCGAGTGTGAGTGTGTGAGAGGCCCTGTGATCGAATGGCGACCTGTCAAGGGTGTTCCTGCCCTTCAGAGACAGCTGGGATAGACTCCAGCAGATCCCTGTGACCCCGAATTAGGGAATAAGCGGGTATAGAAGATAAATGAGTAAATAAAAATGAAAGTTTAAAAAACAAGTATCAATATACTGTATTATTCTTAAAGCCACCACGGCTTTTAAAGAAACAACTAAAGACTTTTATTTTGATTAAGTACATCTCAATATTAATGTAGATTATATGTGTATATTTATTGCAGTTTATGCATCTAATTATGTTTTTGCGCGTATAACTTGTACAGGTAGAGATATAGTAGAGTATTACAGTTGATTACACATATCGAAGATTTACTTTATTTTGTTCGCTTGGAGTCCCAGTAAGGAAGCAAACCGTCTTATTCTATTCACTCATCTCAAGCTTTCAAATTTTAGTGCTCAAATTCTTTTTAAATTTAGACGAAGTCGTGTGTTTGCAAATACAATACAAGAAAGGTCAGATTTTGCATTTTTCAAAGCACCTGAAGTGCCAGATTTTAAATTCAGTAAAATCACTAGACGGCCATTTTGTTCAGAACACAAATATAATGAATAGGCCTGCATCGATTCTATCCA
>VCAZ01000150.1:1500000-1642500 GCA_005784505.1 Bagarius yarrelli | reverse complement strand
TCTCCCCTATAGTAAATGTGGCCTTAAAAGGAATAGCAACCCAGTCCTCTACAATCTTCAGCAATGTCTATGCTTCCCGTGCTATAGATGGCAACAACGCATCTAACTTTTACTCCTACTCATGTTCTTGTACAAGTGGTCAGAATAGCCCGTGGTGGAGGGTAGATTTGTTGTCAGTTCACCATATTAGCAAGGTAATTGTCACTAACAGAGGCGACTGCTGCCCAGAACGGATAAATGGTGCTGAGATTCGCATCGGCTACTCCTTAATCAAACAACGGCAATAATAATCCCAGGTGAAGGTGAGACTTTAAAGATACAATTATAACAAATTACTTTAAATGTTATCAGCATAAGTGTGTTTTTGCCTATAAAGCTTTATTAACATCCCCCCCCCCCACCAAAAAAAAAAAAATTATTGGATAAATTTAACTTTAATGCAGAAGTTTCCAAACTGGAGGTGCAACCGCTGGGTGCGTGTGTGTGGGGGTGGGGGGGGGGGGGTTGTCTGCAGCCTACTTATCAGGGGGTACGGAAAGATTAGCTATAAAAAAATAAAGGTGACCTGATTTGACCTGACAATAAAAAATCGTAAAAGCATTAGTATGATGTAAGCAACACGTTTACCAAAACCGATAAAGGGTGGGTTTGATTTATGGTGTGCAAATAATCAAGAATTGACTATATTCGTCATATTGCTAGCATCAAAAGGGCCCCCCAAGTAAAATTGTAATTAATTTTAAACATGTAATTAATGCATTACCCTTTGCTGTTCCTTCTCGTTCTCTATTGTCTTTCTGCACTGTCTTTGTAATGTTTGCATTGTTTATTGCACTGTCTGTTCTGCACCAGGTTGCACACATGCACTTTATGTCTATCCTGTTTAGTGGCTCTTTGTTGTTTTGTGGAATTCTATGTTTTGTGTAGCACCAGGGGGTCCTGGAGAAACGGTATTTCATCTCACTGTGTACTGCATTCTGCTATATATGGTTGAAACGACAATAAAGCTCATTGAACTCTCTCTCTCCTCTCTCTCTCTTTCCCTCTCTCTCTCTCTCTCTCTCTCTCTTCTCTCTCTCTTTCTCTCTCTACACTCTCTCCCCCCCTCTCTATAGATGTGTTGTTATCACTGCCATTCCTCTTGGTGCCTCTATAAGCTACACCTGCAATATGAAAGGTCGTTATGTGAACATCATCATTCCCAACATTATTCAGTTCCTCACACTCTGTGAAGTGGAAGTCTATGGGTTTCCAGGTTAGGGTTAAAAAATGTAAAATTAATATATATATATATATATATATATATATATATATATATATATATATATATATATATTTGAACTATGCTAACGTCTTTGTAGTCCCCATTACCAAGCTGGCCTTTGTGAGGATAATGTTTAAAAGCAGTGAGGATCTCACCAACGTTATCGTGAGGGACAAAGTTCTTCAGAAGGTGTGTCTTTATCAGAAGAATATACACGCATGTAGCTACACTCATTACTGTTGTAGTCTCCCCGTTGTGCTTCCTAGTTTATTAGTAGAAAGTAAATCACTTTCATCTGAATTATTTCTTAACCCAGCACATTTTTTTGTTGCTCCACCTTAAACCGGTTTCACCCTCATGTTAGTATCACAGAATAAGTTATCAGCCCAAATAAGTGGTCTCTTTTAATAGACTTAACGGATTATGCTATATGATGTAAATTCTTAGTAAAAATATATATATAAAGTTTTTTTATATCCTTTAGATAAATTCTACAAACCACCATCCATCAATATTTCAAGTTTGTTGGAAAAAGAAACCAGAACTGGAAACTAAAACTTAAAAAAGGGTAAGAGACAGACTGCTTCTCTTAAATTTAATCCTAATCCCAAATGCTACTATTACTACAGAACAAGCAACAACAACAACAACAGCAACAATAAGAATTTATCCCTAGACTACGAAATTCTGGGGCCAAACACTCTTTTCATAGAACACTCCAATCAGCTCCAATTATTCCTCCTAAGATCCATCCATCCATCCATCCATCCATCCATCTATCCATTGTCTATAGCCGCTTATTTCTGATCAGGTCACAGGGATCTGCTGGAGTCTATCCCAGCTGTCACTGGGTGAAAGGCAGGGGTCACCCTGGACAGATTACCAATCCATCGTAAAGTCACATGCAGACAAACAACCACACACACACACACACTCACTCCTATGGTCACTTTATAATCACCAATTAATCTAATTAAAAGCATAGCCGAACGTCAGGAGGCACACACACATTTCAGTAATAATGTTTTTCTTAGATTTTACATTTGAGGTTTGGTCCATGTTGGCATGATTGTGTCAAATTAGTTCCTATGAAGTTCATGTCATTAAGTTACTATAACTTTTAAATATAAAAATGCAACAACACTGTGGTGTAATCTGTATTAAATGCACTAAAATGCAGTGGTGGGTGGTGCATTTGATACGCTGGCCTTCAGTGGGAACTTACCCGACTGATACACCTATTAATACCACCACTATCACAGAAACCATCAATACTATACAAAAACGCAATATAACACGGTGTGGAATTACACGCAAAGAGGCATTTCACATATGGATGAAAACCATTTTTATTAAAGCAAGAAACCGCGTTAACACACAACTCCAAACCTCTACACTACAACCACAACTGTACCACCTACAGCATCTGGAAGTTCAGAATCAGTATTATTCTAATAACAACAGGGGTTAACAGCTGGGTTAACCAACCTCTTCACACAATGTCTAACTTTTCCGAAAAAATCTGCCTTGAAAACGTATTTTTAAGTTTGTTCGAGACAAAGTTAATTTTTCCTTTTGCGTAAGCCATTGTGGGCGTAAAACTTTTACGGGTGGTAACAGCTAACAGGCCCTGTGTGGTGGATGAATCTGATTGGTCAGAGAAACAGTCTTTAATAATATTAACCAATTAGCAATCTGCCACTACTAATATAGTTTAAATTCCATGAGCAGCACTACTGATTCTGAAGACTTTGGCAGATTACATTAACATGGCAGCACATAGAAACTGAAATCTGATTGGACAAAACATCCACATACACATACTGGAAGCAGCGCAGCAAGAGAAACGCTACGGAATGAATAGAATGAACTATTGGGAATAAATTAATACAATTTAATGAAACAAATATTCGAATTTAGGTTGTAAATGTAGGTCAGTGATTCTGATAGTGTTTGGAGAAGGACGTACTGACCCGCACTGCACACCACTGCTATAATGTCTTCTAAAATATGTTTTCCTATTTTTTTAAGGAATATCTGTACATTTTTTTTATCTGAGAGATATGTCATTTTTTTTTATTTTGATCCAATAGGAGATAGAAATATTTATTAAATACAAAGAAGAAAAATAAGTTGGAAAAAATGAAAAAGAGGTCATTAAAACATGATCTATTGGGTAGCATCTGGATCTACTGATACATCTAACATCTAACCTCTAACATCATACTGACCGTAATGTAACACATGTCACTATTCAGATGTCAGATTTATATTATAACACTAAGCTGTTTGCATTTCTCTTCTGACCCATAAATGAGCTTAAGTCTTTTCTAACACATCCTGCAGATTTTAGTCCAGGTTCTTCGAGTAGCCTTATGCAAAATTCATGCAAAATGCCGGAAAAAAACTCCATTTTTAAAATTACATTCAATACACTTGAAGTGTTACATACATGTAATAAACATTTAATTACATTTATCATTTAACGGTGTAAATATTTTTAATTATAGTTTTACCCTGATAGACTGGTGACTTGTCCAGGGTGTCCCCCCTTTCCTGCCTTTCACCCTTTCAGAAACGGCTGGGATAGACTCCAGCAGATCCCTGTGACCCCGAATTAGGAAATAAGCGGCTATAAAAGATAAATGAATGTATGAATCGTAGTATGATTATTATTATTAGATGAAGAAATAAGAAAAAAAACAGAAAAGAGGTCAAAGAGAAGGAAATTTGGGTTGTTTAGTCACATGACAAAGGTTTCTTTTGAACTATACATTGACAGTAAAATGTATACTTTTTGTCTAAGGTAACTCATTTGACTTTTAAAGAAGCCACCGTCATTTTACTGATTCATCAAGAGCAGAGCACAGAGTTGAAAATGGTCAGATGGATGACATTCTGATCTACGTGACGCAAGCAGAGAATGATGAAAGAACTGCGGCCAGTGCGTCTATATTTTGGTAAAATTCGTTTTTAATCGAATGTAATGTTACATTATATTTCTCATGATTTTAATAATCATTTTTGTGTTCGTAAATGTTCTTTCCTATTGCATCTAATTGCACACAGAAGTATGCATTTTCTTATTGCAGTGGATACTGACTGATCAGCAAGGTAAGAAAATAACATAAACTGTTATTATATATATTATATATATTGATATATATATATATATAATATATATATAGTGTATATCTATGTCTATATATATATATATATATTATCTATGTGTGTGTTGTGTGTGTGTTGTGTGTGTGGGTGTACTGTATGTATGGAACATACATATTACATATATACACAGTGTATATGAACACACACATATTACATATATACGTGTACGTATACGAACCGTGACAGTGTATATTTTACATATATATTTACATGTATATATATTTTACGTGTTTGCACCGAAGATTGACCATTTGCGGTATGTGTGTTTTTTTTATTTTAAACAGGCAGACTTGTGTTTGGTCAGTATCAGAATCAGAACCGAAAAGCTTCTTGTGATATGAAAGTAACAAAATGTAAATCTGGAAGTCTGAATTCGCATGGGTGTACATAACTGTTTAATTGGTAGAGTCCAACCCTTTTTCCCTTTCAGAGACGACTGGTAGCAGATCCCTGTGACCCCGAATTAGGGGATTTAGCGGGTATAGAAGAGGAATAATTAATAAAATGAATGAATGAATGAAATCCTGTGAAAAGATATATTAAAAATCATTAATTTTTTTTTTAATATGCAAAATAAATATAATATAATATAATATAATATAATATAATATAACCATAATATAATATAATATTTTCTTCCCTTCAGTTAATGTGGCCCGAAAAGGAATAGCAACACAATCTTCTACCTTCACCAGCAGTTACCCTGCTTCCCGTGCTATCGATGGAAATAGAGCGTCCATCCTGAGCTACTACTCATGTACACACACAGCTGGCCAAGTCAGTCCATGGTGGAGAGTGGATTTATTGGCCGTACATGACATTAGCAATGTAATCGTCACTAACAGAGGTGATGCCTGTGCAGAGCGATTAAATGGTGCTGAGATTCGCATTGGCAACTCCTTACTTAACAATGGCAACATAAACCCCAGGTGAATTTTTAAAACTATACTAACATAAAGTATTAGGATTTATTACTATTTTATAAAGTTTACTGCATATTATTCTGTAATTTAGTCTTTGTTTGTACTGAATTTACCCCCTCGGGGTTCTGATAGCTTTGAAAATGAATGAAACATTTGGATTTCATAGTATTATAATTCTTAACCCCTCTCACTCTCTTTCTTTCTCTCTCTCTCTCTTTCTCTCTCTGGCTCTCTCTGTATCTCTCTTTCTCTATCTCTCTTTTCTCTATCACTCTTTTCTCTCTTTTTCTCTCTCTCAGTCTCGTCTCTCTATGGGGCTCTCTCTGTACCCTCTCGCTCTCAACTCTCTTTATATCTCGATCTCTTCTTGTCTCTCTCTCTTTGTTTCTCTATTCAATACCTTCTCTTCTCTCTATCTCTCTCTCTCCTCTCTCTCTCTCTTTTCTCTCTCTCTCTCTCTCTCTCTCTCTCTTTCTCTCTCTCTCTCTCTCTCTCTCTCTATAGATCTTTTGTTATCACTGCCATTCCTCTTGGTGCCTCTATAAATCCACTGCAATATGAAGGTCGTTAGTGAATCATCTTCCAACTTTTTCAGTACTCACACTCTGTGAAGTGGAAGTCTATGGGATAAAAGGTGGATTTAATGAAGTTTATTAAATATACATATTTGTTTCAAAATATCTACATTATCGTTTGTCTGTAGTTCCTACATTTAGGAGAGCATTTCTAAGAATAAAATTTGTCAGCAGTGAAGATCTCACCAACCCTACCATAAAGGATAAAGTTCTTCAAAAGGTGTGTGTGTTTACAAGAATATGCATTTATCAGGTACACATAGTGCATTAAACATACACGCAGAACCGTGTACACTCAGCAGGGACCCAATCCTCTATTACTGCTGCACCTGATACACATGTACCAGTGCCATGCGAGCTAACGTTCCATCAACATTTATATATGACTGTGGCTTAGTGTTTAGCACTGTTGCCTCACAGCAGGGTTCGATTCCTGGGCAGGGGTCTTCCTGTGTGGAGTTTGGATGTTCTCCTCGTGCTTCGGTTTCCTCCTACAGTCCAAAAACATGTATGTTAGATTGATTGGTGATTCTAAATTGCCCATAGGCCCTGTGATGGACTGGTGATCTGTCCAGGGTTCCTGCCTTTCGGCTGGGATAGACTCCAGCAGATCCCTGTGACCCCGAATTAGGGAATAAGATGAATGAGTAAATGAATGTTAAGTTGAAATCATATACTTAAATATATGAGGTATAATAAATATAATAATGCAGTGGTTATTCACTAGTGTATTTCGTGTAGAAAGATCATGTAAATGTGATATTATTCAATACTTTATTTTTAAAAATATAATATTTTTTTCTATAGATAAAATCTACAAATGTCCAGTCATCGATTATTTCGAATCTGTTGGAAAGGGAACCGGAACTGAACTAAACTAAAACTTAAAAAAGGTAAAAAAGCACTACTGCTCCCATCTTACTTCCACTTAGTACCCATCCTGTTACTATTACTAATATACAATCAGAACTGATAATAATATAACAATAATAATAATAATCTTAATACATAATAACAACATAGCTGCTAGGGGCAATCTGCGGGCAAACGTTCTATAGAAGCAGGGTGGGCAATCTCGGTCCCTGGAGGGTCGGTGGTCCATGCAGATTTAGCGGCAACCAACTTGGCTCAACACACCTACCTGTAAGTTTCATTGTACCTAGCAAGATCTTGATTAGTTGGTTCAGGTGTGTTTATTAGGTTGCAGTTAACTTTCAAGAGGTTTTTTAAATGATACTACACTAACTACCAGTTCTTAAGCTACACGCTTTCCTCAGAATAGCTAAACCAAAACATTTTAAGGTATAAAATTTTTAATATAAAGACATTTTTTTGATCCTGGTTGCCGACTACCTGAAACTTTTGACATCTGTGATTGCCCACAAGGGTTTTGTTGAGATCGAATGCTGATTTTATTTATTAAAATGCAAATCAATTTATAACATATGATATAAATTTGAAGTAAAATTTCTTTTCTGATCTGTCCAGTGATCCTGCCTTTCACCTAATGGACAGCTTGGGAGAGGCTCCAGCAGATCCCCAGGGACACTGATTAGGAATAAGCGGACAATGGATGGATGGATGGATGGTGGATGATGGATGGTGGGATGGATGGATATGGATGGATGACATGGATGGATGGATGATAGATGGATGTAGATGGATGGAGATGTGGATGGATGGATGGATGGATGGATGGATGGATAGATTTATTTATGTATTTTTACGATCTAACGGCATTGTTATTCCTATTTTCTATGTAAAATGCACTCTTGATTCTTAGGTTTACAATCATTTGAGTTGAAAATTATAGCTCGGTTTTATATTAGGGTTAATCCAATTACATTTTTTCCACAAATCTATCTAAGTAGTATATTATTCCACTAAACTGAAAGTAAACATTTATGTCAAAAACAGCCTGGGTATACAGAATCTTTGCAGATTTTTTATAGTAGTACCAAAAAGACATTTTAGCACAAAAACACTGGTACTAATAAATACTACATAGACATAAATGTTTTAGTGTGTTTTTTTTTTTTATCTTTTCATCATAATTCATTCTGTTTTATCTTTCTACTATCATAAGTAATTTTTGTATAGAACTCCATGGCAGCATGAGAGTCCCAGGTTCGATTCTCCCTGTGCTTGTGTGGGTTTACTCCGGGTCTCCGGTTTCCTCCCACAGTCCAAAAACATGTATGTTAGATGGATTGATGGTTCACATTCCATAGGTGTGAGTTGCGTGTGTGGGCCCTGTATCGACTGGTGACCTGTCCAGGGTGTCCCCCTGCCTTTGCCCTTCGAGACGGCTGGATGACTCAGCAGAGCCCCTGACCCCGAATTAGTAATAACAGGTATAGAAGATGAATGAATGAAAGAACATTCTTTATCCATGCAGCTAAAACAATAAATGTATCGAACTGTATTGGCTTCTAAGAGAACTTTAATATTACAACTGTACACTTAATACTGACTTGAATAGTTTTATGGTAAATTATTGTGTCAGGAACCAAACTGTTACGTGTTGTGACGCAGGACAATAGGAAGACTAGGAGATTTTAGATGCAACAGGTTTATTTAAATCAATAAACATTAATTTCTGCATTTGGAGACTCCTTTCCAGAGCAACTTACATTTATCTCATTTATACTACTGAGCCATTGGGGTTAAGGGTTCTGCTCAGGGGTCCAAGGGTGTGAGCCAGTCCTATCACAGGGCCACACACACTTGCACTCACTCCTATGGCAATTTAAAATCACCAATCAATCTAACATACATGTTTTTGAAAACCGGAGAACCCGGAGTAAACCCACACAAGCACGGAGAGAACATGCAAACTCCACACAGAAAGACCCCTGCAGGGAAATCAAACCTGGGACCTTGTTGCTGTGAGGCAACAGTGCTAAGCACCAAGCCACCGTGCTGCCCTGTATGAAATTCACCAGGTTTATTTATTTCACTTTACAAATTCGCTTCCACGAATTCTGTAATTCAGATTCGGCTAAATTTTCAACATTGCATATCCGAGAACTGGATTAGAGGACGTGTATTTTCCATCTGCAGCAGGTGGTGCAATCAGGTGTTTAACATGACGTGACTGACTGTTTGTGTCATATCGTTTCTAGTTTTTAAAATTGTATTTTAATTATATTGAAACTATTAAAAGCTTAACTAATTCTACAAGCTAAAACACTGATTTACCACTATAAAACTGGTTTTGTTCTAATACAAAGAATGTTTAATGTTAATTTTAACTACGTTGTAAGTACAGTACGGTAGTAGCTTAGCTTACGAGTGTCCCAACTAACGAGTTTACATTACAGTAAACGCCGTAACATCCGCCCAGCATCCCGTGTCTCACTCCATAGCTAGTCAGACATGCGCGTTAGCAAGTGGAGTCGTCTGATCTCCAAGGTAAATGCTGTACATTATACTTAATAAAACCAGTTTATTCCAGTACATCCTATTGTATTGTTTTTTTAATACAATATTCATTATTTATACATTTATTTTTCTTATTTAAAAATATGTAACAATAAAAATTGTGTTATATAGTTTAGGGATAAAGACAGGAAGAGAACACAGATTTCAATGCTAGTATTTTGCATCACTAAGGGCACCAACATCTCATAAGTTAGTTTTTTTGTGCAATAACTGAATAGCCATGATTTACAAACTGAACAATTCTTTAGCTTCTGGTTCAGTGTGGGCAGAATTGGATCGCAGAACTAAAAGACCACCAGGAGCAGCCTGCACAGATTTAGTATTAGAAATGAAAGTTCATATTAGTTCATACACAGTAGCATGTGTACAGTTTTAGTGATTTACACCCACAGATTTCTGTTCTGTTCTTGAGCGTCAGGAAGTGGAAACTAATTTGCTTGTAAATTAGCATCAACATTCGGTTTAACATGACGCATGTGCTAAGCTATTTTTATTTTTTTTTATCCAATAAATGTATAAGAAATATATTTTTACCTTGTGGCCTTTTTTTTATTATAAACCAGTCTGGTCGTTGTCTGTGTGCTCTGTCCCATCAACACTGTCTTTTTATTTATCCTGTCTATTTAAAAACCATCACCACTGAGATCTTTTTTTTTTTTTTTTTTTTTTTAACCATTAGGAATTTTGATGTTTATAAAATTCGAGCTCTTATTTGTATCTGCAAAATTATTACGTATTACACCGCTGATTCATTAATATAAACTAGTTCCAAGCTAGTATTCCATCACATTCTACAGAAACAAACAAGGTTCGGCACTCCAGTCTGAAAAGCCTTATGCAAAATCCATGCAAAACACAAATTCAAGAAATAAAAAAACAAAAATTAAGAACGTTGAAAAAGGAATTTTACAACCACTGAAATGAAATATTATTACATATTAATAAACAGGCAAACATACATTTAATATAATAACAACAATTAATGTACATAAGGATTTAGTAAAAAAAGCAAGGATGCAATTTTTAGTCGATATCAGGTAACTTATTTACATTTGTAAAAACAAAACTATTCGACTACATGGTTATATACTGGAACACCGGGTGTAAAGGTAGTTTCTATCTGTGTGTCGTTCAGGGTAAGAACTCGGTTTAAACTGTGCTTTTGTTATATTAGATATTTGCTAATATATCGTGTGCTTTATGTAATTTTATGTGCCTATTATTTTTAAAAAGATCTGATTGGTTCATTGCTTCATCAATTAGCCATTTCACTTTTTTCCTTTTTTGCTTGTGCTTTTAATTTTAGCAGAAATGGAGACTTTACCGATATCAATTCTTCCTTATTTAGGTAAACTTTCTGATTTTATGATTAATAAAAAATAAAATGTGATTAATATTACTGACTCTACATAAAAGCAATAAAATGTGTTAAATTATTAAATAACTATGATGATTTGTTTTTTTCTTTATCAAATGCTATTCTTATCGTACCATTCTTTCCACTCTCTATGCAGCGATATGCAGTTTTATATTACAATGGACACCGGCTTTTCAGAAAGGTTCGAAAAATATTTGTACATTAGTGTTAAAAAAACAACATTCATTAAAAATGTATATAAAATCTGTATGTGTCCATTTATATAGGTGCAGTAAATGTGGCCCCGAAAGGAATAGCAACACATTCTTCAACATATTCTGGCCATTTTTATGCCTCCTTTGCTATCGATGGCAACAGAGAATCTAACGCAAATCTTTATTCATGTTCACACACCAATACTGAGGACAACCCATGGTGGAGCGTGGATTTGTTACAAGAATATAACATAAGCAATGTAATCGTCACTAATCGAGGTGACTGCTGCTCAGAACGAATAAATGGTGCTGAGATTCGCATTGGTATCTCGTCAGTCAACAATGGCAACAGTAACCCCAGGTATATAATTACTTAATAAAAATGATATCAAAATAAATGAATACAAGTTTTTGTAGTTTGGTAACATTAGTAAAATTTCCTTTTATATTAATTTAAAACCTTGTTAGTTCGCTTGCTAGTTAGCATAGCGAACGCCACAGTAAACACCGTAACACCCACCCAGCATCCCGTGTCTCACTCGATAGCTAGTCAGACATGCGCGTTAGCAAGTGGAGTCGTCTGAACGGCAAGGTAAATGCTGTACATTATACTTAATAACACCGGTTTATTGCACTACATTATTGCACTACTACATATAGTATTGTTCTTTATACAATATTCATTACTTATAAGTTAATTTTTCTTATTTAAAAACATGTAACAAAAAAATGGTGGTGTTTTTTTGGGGACCTGGAACGAATTAATGACATTTCAATTGTTTTTAACCTGAGAGTAATTTGAGTTACAAGCTCCGTCACATAATAAGTTAAAAAAAAGTGAAAGAAAATAACTGTATATATAAAGAAAATCTATCTATCTATCTATCTATCTATCTATCTATCTATCTATCTATCTATCTATCTATCTATCTGTCTATCTGTCTGTCTCTTTTTCTCTCTAGATGTACTGTTATCTCTAGTATGCCTGCTGGTGCCTCTGTTAACTACACCTGCGATATGAAGGGTCGTTACGTGAACATTATCATTCCCATGGCTAGCAAGAGTGTCACACTCTGTGAAGTAGAGGTTTATGCAGGTGACACTTTTTTTATTTAATTACATTTACAGTTAACACCAATTTAAAACTACTGCTAAATATTAATTTTGGGTTTTTTTGTAGTCCCTCTTAAAATGACACTCATGAGAATAAAATTAAGCAGCAGCGAGGATCTCACCAGCCCTACCATGAGGGACACAATTCTTCAAAAGGTGTGTGTTATATATAATATATATATATATATATATATATATATATATATACTCAACTTCATGTGCAAAAACAACTCAGCACCTTAACTATTTGAGCCACCATAGATATATATATATATATATATATATATATATATATATATATATATACACTTCAGTATTATTCTATTATTATATATAGTTCAGTTATATATTATATATAGTTATTATTTTATTTATATATATATAATATTCTTTTGTAGATTAACTCAACAATTTTCCAACCATCGATATTTAATTTTCACTGGACACAACAAACAAAACTGCAAACTAAACCTTAAAAGGTAAGAAATTGTCTCCTGCTATTATTCGTCTGTTGATTAACGTGTCAAGGCAGTTAAACTGCTTTAAAATTCATTTCCTATCCATTTATCCATTTATCTTCTATACCCGTTTATTCCCTAATTCGGGGTCACAGGGATCTGCTGGAGTCTATCCCAGCTGTCTCTGATAGGGTGAAAGGCAGGAGGGGTGACCTGTCCACAGTGTGTATTAAAAAAGCAGAGCCGGTCCAAGGTATAGGTGAACTAGGCAGCTCTTTAGGGCTTCTGTGGCCACCGGGATGTGACAGATGTATGTATATCAATAGACATTGGTAATTGCAATACTAAATTTTAAAACAATGATGCAATATTACGTTAACGGGATGCAGGATGCATATAATGGTAACAACACTAGTATAATGTAAGAAATTCATCTACAACATTATAAATAAGGATCGTTAATAATTAGTCACATTAGCTGCATATTCTACGTAGGGCATTCTAATGGCTGATACCAGTTTGATTCCCAGCACCACCAAGCCACCATTGTGGGTTCTTGAGCAAGGCCACCTAACCCCCAATTGCTGCCAAATGCTATAAATGTAAAATAACACTATAATCCACACAATTTAACTAGTCAGAACTGAAATCAGTTAATTACATTTTTTTGTAAAGTTTTGCTTGTACGAAAAATGCAAGAAAATGTAAAAACCTTTGCACTGTAGCACCACCATTAGGCCAATCAAGCCCATCCTACCAGACTTTAGGAAGACATCACTCATGTTTGGATTTGCACAATTTATTTAACTAAAAAGGAAGAAGTAGAAGAAGATGAGACAGGTACCATACTAAGAATAAGGTCTGTGTCGTGGATGTTGTTTAACATCGACCACATACCCACCTGGAAAAATCAGAATAATATTTAGATTAAAAATGCAACAGTACTGATGTGTAATCTGTTTTAAACGCACCAATAATTTTGTATTATTTTGCAGACCATTTATTTGACTGATGCTTATTTTTTATTTGTTTCACCTGAATAATGTAAAAATCTCTTCTGACCTACAGGAGGCGGATATGTGTATTAAACACACGCAAGATGAACCAGAACCCTTATGGACCATTACATGATGATGTCTAGAAGCATGAAAGTGCTAATATCTACTACCATTTTTATTTTTTATTTTTTACTTAACTGTTACAATTGTTTCAGTACATTAACAAATTGTCAGTAGACATTAATTTTTGTATTTTCTTTGTTATTATGCATCATTAGGATGTTATTTTTCAGAATCACATTAACCCTCGATTAGTCATAGAGAAATTGTGTGAAAGGAAAGTTCCTGTGAGAAACTTTTTCTAGGCAAATATCCATAATATTCAATGCACCTATATTAAGTATAGTATAGTGTTAGTATAGTTTATTATAGTTAGTATAGTTTTTTTTCTGCATGTGTACTTTACAAACGTTAATATATCCTATTATTATTATTATGCTTTCTAAATAGCTTTATTATATAGTTTTAATGACGCCGTTTCTGATTCTGAACAGCAGATGTCGCTATGACACAATGAGAAACATGAAATGAAGCCGGGTTTCGTGTTATAATGCTGATGATCATTACTTAAACCTGGCTAGTGTGTTAAAGTATAATAAAGCTTCATGTAAAAACATTATGTGTAGCACATACCGCATTATTCTAATGTGTTTAATAGTGTGCAATAATTCTGCAGCAACAACAAACTTATAATCATAATAATAACAGGTATTAAGCTTCTTATTAATGGTGTAGTATTTGCTTGTTATATTAACCTCATCAAGAGTAATAATAATAATAATAATAATAATAATAATTATTATTATTATTATTATTATTATTATAACAGGTATTAAGCTTCTTATTTGCTGTTGTTATATTAACCTTATTAAGAGTATAATATTAATAATAATAATAACAATAATAATAATAATTAATAATAATAAATAATAATAATTATTATTATTATAACAGGTATTAAGCTTCTTATAATTGTGTAGTAATTTGCTGTTGTTAAAGTAAACATATCAAGAGTAATAATAATAATAATAAATAATAATTATTATAATTATTATTATAACAGGTATTAAGCTTCTTATTAATTGTGTAGTATTTGCTGTTGTTAAAGTAAACATATCAAGAGTAATAATAATAATAAATAAATAATAATTATTATTATTATTATTATAACAGGTATTAAGCTTCTTATTAATTGTGTAGTATTTGCTGTGGTTAAATTAAACATATCAAGAGTAATAATAATAATAATAAATAATAATTATTATTATATTATTATAACAGGTATTAAGCTTCTTATTAATTGTGTAGTATTTGCTGTGGTTAAATTAACATATCAAGAGTAATAATAATAATAATAAATAAATTAATTATTATTATTATTATAACAGGTATTAAGCTTCTTATTAATTGTGTAGTATTTGCTGTTGTTATTATTAACCTTATTAAGAGTATAATAATAATAATAATGTGAAAATGGTAGCGCAGTGTTGGGCTGCCAGTTAGAAGATCGGGCTTCGACTCCTAGCACCACCAAGCTGCCACTGCGGGGCCCCTGAGCGAGGCCCTTAACCTCTAATTCTTCAGTTGTTTAAATAACCTAAATGCAAGTCGCTCTGAGTAAGAGCATCTGCTAAATGCTGTAAATGTATGAGCACCAAAAGACCGTTTATTTAGCTGTGTGTGTGTGTGTGTGTGTGTGTGTGTGTGTGTGTGTGCGTTGGAAAACTGGTACGTGGTTTAACAGTGTGTCGTTGTTTATACACTCTAAAGAGGAAATGTTGAGAAGTTGGAGCGATCAGCAGCTGTGGTCGCCTCTATAGCGCCGCTGTTCTAAATGCCGAGGGTGGAACCTCAACCTCGGGTTGCCACATCAGTCTGTTTTAAATAAAAAAAATCATTAAACGGGAGTAAATGAGTGAAAACATTCTGTTAGGATAGAAATGACTTATAGGTCCTATCTAATTAGCATGAAGGATAATTAGAATTAAATACGTTTATGACAAACCTGAAGATTGTGGGTTCAATTCCCATCCCCACCAAGCCACCACTACTGGGCCCCTGAGCAAGGCCCTTAACCCCTAATTGCTTAGTTGTATAAATGGAAATTAAATGTAAAACGCGGCTATTTTATTATAAACAATAAACCTGCAGTTTGGCTGCTTTATAACAGTAGATTTGGACGAGGGATTCAGTTCAATCTGGCAACCCGAGCTGACATCGGCCACAGTCTTGGGACAAGCGGCTCTCACAAAGCGCTCTTAAACTTAGCGAAAAAATCTGATATGATGTTGCGCCCTGATCCGATCCACAGCATTTTTATCAGACATTTCAACTAATAGATACTCACAGACATTATTTCAGCACAAAGTGTAACTTTTGGATTTTTTGATGATTCTGAAACACATGAAGAAGCAGAAGAAGGAGAGAAGAATGAAAATATAACGGGCATGTAGGCAAAAACAGAGGGCAGTCATGGTAAGTGACTCAGGGGCAAATTTATTCATGAAATTTTTTTTTTTGTAAATCCAAGCTTCTTTTTATGTTACCAGGGCATGCATTTAATTTCCCTATGATTCTATAATCTCTCTCTCTCTCTCTCTCTCTCTCTCTCTCTCTCTCTCTCTCTCTCTCTCTCTCTCTCTCTGTTAAAAAGCATCTGCTGTGATGTAGACTTCCTTGTTCTTATCTTTAAGAAACTTCATCTGAAGACTTGGAATGTGGCTGCTCGTGAGGGGAATCCCCTCTTCGGTCCCTGAACAAATATATACAATTTTATATGCATCAAAATGACAAGCTATACTGATCAGTTTTAAATAATAAAAATCAATTTTATACATTAGAGTTTAGTAGCGGATTCGTAGTACAACTGATTCCCAGGCAGGGGTTTTCCTGTGTGTTGTTTGCATGTTCTCTCTGTACTTGTCTGGGTTTACTCCGGGTTCCCCCGGTTTCCTCCCACAGTCCAAAAACATGTATGTTAGATTGATTGGTGATTCTAAATTGCCCATAGGAGTGAGTGTGTGTGTGTGTGTGTGTGTGTGTGATGGACTGGTGACCTGCCCCCCTCCTGCCTTTCGCCCCTTACAGAGACGGCTGGGATAGACTCCAGCAGATTGCCGTGTATAGAAGGTATAGAAGATCTGGTGGACTTAGAAATCTGGTGTACTTAGACCTTCAAGTTGATGCAAGATTAGTAGAGAAGATTTGCTAGGTCCAGGAGTGTTAGGGAAAATGGTGGTATTGTGTTAAGGTGTTGGATTAATACCAGAAACAACAAGGTTTGATTCCCAGCACTGGCAAACCACCACTTTTGGACCCCTGAGCAAGGCCCTTAACCCACAATTGCTCAGTTGTGTAAAATAGAAAAAGGTACGTCGCTCTGGATAAAGATGTCTGCCAAATTCTGTAAATGTTCACAGTACAAAATGCATTTTATGATGAAATATCATGATGCATTATCTGCAACTTGTCGAATAGGTTATGTCTACCTCTGTTTTGTCTACATTCTTTTCACAGGGATGCTTTAATCTGACCTGAAACCCTGATGGCGTTTATAGTCTCTGGCTTTCACTTTCTTTCTATCATGTTAATCTTTTGTTTAAAAAATGTAAGCAAGGGGAATGGAACATAGCTAGATTTCAGGCTTTTTATTGGCAGGGGTGTACGATACGATATATACATGGCTCACAATACATGGGTCATAACACAGTATAGCATGATATACAATCCATAAATACTTAAAATAGTAAAAGAAATAAATAACAATACAACAAATACACAGCATGCTGTTAATATATGCACGTGTGTGCACATACTCTAATCTATCTATCTATCTATCTATCTATCTATCTATCTATCTATCTATCTATCTATCTGTCTGTCTGTCTGTCTGTCTATCTATCTATCTATCTATGTAAATCATCGAACCCGGGTCTTTAGACACTTCCCCTAGTTATATCTTACCTAAAATATAACTAGGGCTGTGTAAAAAAGTGTATTAATATTCTAACATCTAGTATAGATAGATATATAGATAGATAGATAGATAGATAGACAGACAGACAGACAGACAGACATTGATTTATTATACGTAAGTGGACACCTTATAAGCAGATACCAGATAGATAGATAGATATATATGATAAGATAGAGACAGATGACAGATAGATAGACAGATAGATATATAGATAGATAGATAATAGAATAGATAGATAGACAGACAGACAGACAAACAGATAGATAGATAGATAGATAGATAGAAAAGATAGACAGACAGACAGACAGACAGACAGATTAGATAGATAGACGTAGAAGATAGATAGATAGACAGACAGATAGACAGAGAGATAGATAATAGATAGATAGATAGATAGATAGATAGATAGAAGATAGATAGATAGATAGATAGATAGATAGATAGATAGATAGATAGATAGATAGATAGACAGATAGATAGATAGATAGATAGATATATAGACAGACAGATAGATAGATAGATAGATAGATAGATAGATAGACAGAGACAGATAGATAGATAGATAGTAGACAGATAGATAGATAGATAGATAGATAGATAGATAGATAGATAGATAGATAGATAGATAGATAGGACAGACAGACAGATAGATAGATAGATAGATAGATAGATAGATAGATAGATAGATAGATAGATAGATAGATAGATAGATAGACAGAGATAGATAGATAGATAGATAGATATAGATAGATAGATAGATAGACAGACAGACAGATAGATAGATAGATAGATAGATAGATAGATAGATAGATAGATAGATAGACAGACAGATAGATAGATAGACAGATAGATGATAGATAGATAGATAGATAGATAGATAGATAGATAGATAGATAGATAGATAGACACACGATAGATAGACATAGGAAGATAGATAGATAGATAGATAGATAGATAGTAGATAGATAGATAGATAGATAGATAGACAGACAGACAGACAGACAGACAGATAGATAGATAGATAGATAGATAGATAGACAGACAGACAGACAGACAGACAGATCAGACAGATAGATAGATAGATAGATAGACAGACAGATATATAGATAGATAGATAGATAGATAGACAGACAGACAGACAGACAGACAGACAGACAGACAGACAGACAGATAGATAGATAGATAGATAGATAGATAGATAGATAGATAGATAGATAGATAGATACTTTATTTATCCCAAGGGGAAATTTACAGTGTGTCCAAATTTTTGACTGCTACTGTACTAAAATTTACATTTTTGACATCCTAATTTCGGTATCGCCATTATTATATCAGTGATGGTGATTCAGCCTGGTGTGTGTTGTGATCTTTGGTGTTTGGCTTTAGCAAAATAACATAGAGTATATGAGCGGCACTGATTAAAGGCACAATAAAAACAAACTACTGTTAACATAAAATCACTGCGCAGTTTTACCATAAAAATACCATAAAAGCTAAAAACATAAAACTAGAAATAGAACAAGAAATAGAGGGATAATAAAGCACAGGGTTTGAGTTAAGGCAGGCGAAATACGCTCTATAATAGTAAAGCCAGCATTTGGTGTGTGGGACTGGGTGGAGTTGTATGGCAAAGAGAGGAAAAGGGAGGGAGAAAGAGAGAGAGAGAGAGAGAGAGAGAGAGGCAGACTTTATTTTGGGATACGTAAAGAGCCATGGTGATGTTAGGAGTGATGTTGCATTTTCCATATTTGAAACCCAGAACGAGCGAAGGGAGGATGGGAAAATGAGACCGAGTCCCAAGACGAAAAAAAAGAATAAAGGGGGAGTTAATTTTTTTAATTATAAGACGGAAAAACCCTGCACACAGAGACGCGTGTACATTAAAAGTGTATCATTCCGTTAGCGTTCAACCTAAAACTAATTTTAAAGTTAAAACTTCTGCTAACAAAAATGTTGTTGGTGTAACGGACAGATCGGACAATTGATGGAAAAAAGCTTAGCATCTTGTTGATTCCTCTGTTTTCCCACGCCCTTCCGTATTCCAGCTCTCCTCCTCCTCCTCCTCCTCCTGGATCTGCATTCTATCATACTGCTTCTTCTGTTTTCCTCTCTTATTCTTCCACTGCTGACTCAGACCCTCTCTTACTCTCTCTTTTCTGTACTGTGTCTGTTTGGAGGAGGCCTCCAGACTTTTCCGGTAGAAGTCGCGCACTTTCGATCTGGAAAGAAAGAGAGGAAGTGGAGAGGAAAGAGAGAAACAGCAAAAATCCCCTCTACATACACACCCTGGATAGAGTGTTAGTTTAAACAGACACATAATGACCACCTTACCTAGGATATATTCTTGTTAGCAATGCAGACTGATAGAAGAACAGCATTCCTTAGTTAATTTCTGGCAAATTAAAAAATATATAAACAAACAAATAACAGAAATTACAAATACTTGATGTATAAAATCTATCCATATTTGATATATCCTTTATTTACCAGTTGTACTATAATTAATAATAGTACTGTAATAAATAACTAGCAGCCAAGTGTTACTATTGAAATGCAATAAATTTTAGAGAACACCTCAACCCAGTGGCGTGCAGTCAGGGCCAGCAAGTCCTTCCCTGCTGTTAGATTGATTTTGTCCAATCAGATTTCAGTTTCTATGTGCTGTCATGTTAATCTAATCTGCCAAAGTCTTCAGAATCAGTAGTGCTGCCCATGTAACTTAAACTATATTAGTAGTGGCAGATTGTTAATTGGTTAATATTATTAAAAACTGTTTCTTTGACCAGTCAGATTTTTAAACCCGCCTCCCGAATCCCGCTAGCTGGCACGCGATGACATCAGCATTTTTCCGTCGCCTGATTGGGTGATCAGAGTAAATTCTTACAGCCTACAGACTAGCGAAACATGTCTGTACAGTTGAATTAGAATTTTTACGCCCACAATGGCTGACGAAGGAGGAAAAATTAACTTTGTCTCGGTCGTCCTTAAAAATATGTTTTTAAGGCGGATTTTTTTTAGAAAAGTTACACATTGTGAGGAGAGGTCGGCTAACCCCCGAAGATAACTAGCTTGAGAAAGAGTTTGTTCACCAGTTCCAGACCAGTTCCGCCGACCGGAAACACTGACTTACAGCCTCAAGGTTTCTTCCTAAAACCATCTCATGAAGTTTTTTCCCTGCCGCCACTGGTCATTGGGGATAAATATGATCTTAATTTTTACGTTTGTAATTCTTGTAAATTCAGTTTTCTGTTAAGCTGCTTTGAGACAATGTCTATAGAAATAAAATAAATCAACATTCCGAAAAGGTTTTGGATTGGTCCATTCAAACGCCAGATCCCCATCACATTGTGTTGCTGTGGTTGTCATGCTAAAAAGTTCTTTTAAAATAATGTAAGAAATTAAAAAAATCATACAGAAAACAGTTTATCTTAATATGGGCATCAAACTAAAGTAGTCTTTCTGTTTTGGGGTCCTACCAAAGACTTAAAATTTGTAGTTAGACCCTCTGCATTCACTTGATTGTTGACTATGACTACCTTTTGAAGGATATTACCAACATAATCTTACCCACAATTGTGAATATGTTTTAACACTTTGGAAACAGTTTTTTCATCTACTACAGTTTTTGTCTGGTGACTTTTTGTGTTGCTATATCTAAAAAATAGAATACATTTAAAAAGTTTATTTATTTTAATAATTATACGCAAAAAGTGAAATGCATATATTATATAGATTTATTACACACAGACTGATATATTGCAAGTGTTTATTTCTTTTTAATTTTGCTGATTTTGGCTTACGGCTAATGTTACCCAAAGTTCAGTATCTCAGAAAATAAGAAAATGACTTAAGACCAATTTCGGAGTTAAAAATCTGTTTTAAGTAATAAAAGTCTTAAGTAATATTCAAATTTTCTAAGATACTGAAGTTCGGGTTTTTCATTAGCTTTAACTTATAACAGCTAATAAAACCCCAACATTCAGTATCTTAAAAAATATTACTTACTTCTTAAAAGTGCTAACATTTCTGTACCCATTTTAAATCTAGATACCTTCATATGAAATTTGATGACAGAATGATAACATAATAACTTCAACCTTGCACACATAAGAGTGAATCTCAGGGTTATACACAGTTTATCATTTATTTAAAGGTATAATATAAAAAATAGAATAAAAACCTATGAAAACCAGTCATAGTTAAATGAGTGTATAATAGAAGTGTGTGTTCTGTTACTGTATAATACACGTTTCTCAGCTTCAAATTGTTTTTCCATGCCGCCCACAAAAATATCTAAAGGAATTCAACTGCATAAGCGACTATTATTGCTATTCGGTGTAGAAATAATCATTAAATTCATGAACACAGCTTTGGATGACAGTTACGGTTATTTTCTTTGTAATACTTAAATAGCAGACAATTTTCTCAGTCACAATTGCCTAATATTAGACTTAGACTAGCAAATCCTACTGAGTTGTGCAACTGTGTCTTATGACCTAGTAAATGAGCAACCGTACAGTCCGGGTCTGGCAAAGGAACGATGTGATCCAGAGATAATCCAATCTTCACATACATGGTGGTGTGCCGTTTAGCAGTATGTAGTATAGTACATAGTTTGGTGGGCTTGTTTGGTTTGCTACAGTGCTGGTATTTGTATGCCCAACATAAAAAAGGCCTTTGTGCAGAGGCTGAGTTATGAAGCTTTATGAAATAAGTGAACATAGAACAGGCGTCATGCTGCAGATTCCTGTCTGTATTGACGTGCCTAATACACAACAAAAGAATTTGTACAAGCGTCTAAACAGTGGGGAAGTGGTGGCTCATGGTTAAGATGTTGGCCTACCAACCTGAAGGTTGTGGGTTTGTTTCTAAGCTCTACCAAGCCATCACTGCTGGGTCCCTGAGCAAGGCTCTTAACCCCCAATAGCTCAGTTGTATAAAAGAGATAAATGTAAGTCACTCTGGATAAGGACATCTGCCAAATGCTGTAAATGTAAACATCAGTGTCATACAAATGACCTTTTTTTTTAGAACATTTATTACCTGACAGGCCTAATTATACTACTGACACTTGTATTTAGTTATAGATACTGTCTGTGATGATTCTGATGTTCTTTGCTAAAGTATTGCTTTTAAACTACAAAGGGACATATACACTTATTTGGTATTAAAAAGATATTTATGAGTGCCAGGAGTACTGAGAGCGGTACCACACCAGGACATGAGAGGACGACCCTTTGAGTTGAAAGAGGCCTTTGTTGATTTTTGCCATGTGATTCTCCCTGATCTACTCATTGGTTGATTGTTCTCTCATTGTGTCCAGGTGTTGCTTGTGCCCCTTGTAAATTTCTGTATATACACATCCATGTTTTAGTTTGTCTTTGTCTTAGGTCATCTATGTTATGTCTGTATTATTGCTGGGGTTTGCCCTGGTCGTTAGCTATCAGCTAATGCTAATCGGCTAATGCTAATCGGCTAGCATTAGGTCGTTTGTTTTTTTTTCCGGGTTTTGTGCCTACACAAGTCCTTTCAGTGGCATGCAGTCCCCATAATAGCCTATGTCTTCCCCTGACGATGACAAGGCTGAGGTGATTAATCAAGACTATCTACAACATTGCAATAGTCACATTGCAGCATGTGTAATGTCGAGTCAGGATTATATTCGACTGCATCACAGTTTAGAACACATGTGATTTGTGGATGAATGACAAAGTTTACTAATAGAATGAAAGTTTTGTCTGGACAATGGGTAATGGGATCTCTGGGTGGTGTAGTTCCAAGGAGGAGGTCAGTGGTGCAAACATAGGTTCTTTGGTATTAAAGGCCACTTGTAGATTGTTATACTCTACTGGGATAAACAGTTTGCCAAGTGTTTCTGGACTGTCCACCATGGTGCCTGCAATGTTAAGGTGTTTGGATACAGTTCTTGTGAAAACGTGGAGACCAGAGCAAGACTAGGCGATTTTGGGATGTAATTCAAGCCATGGAAGTCCAAACCCTGCTCCAGATTCTGCTATATAGTCGATCAATCAAACCTCTCCTGTGTTACCTGATATAATTGTTCACCTAGGTGGTGTTAGAGCATCACACTGCAACATATTGTTCAACATATTGTTCATTCCTCCTCTTTGCCCGCTCTTCCTAACTCAGTCATGCATGTCTGAGTTGCATCAGTTTGTCAGTCCTTTCTACTTGGAGCATGATGGGAAGATTGAATAGTAATTTTCTAGTAGGGAGGATAATATCTAACCGGAAAGCCAGGTCGATTCAATTATTCAATGAGATGCTTACGTACTTGCACGCAAGCTTTGTAAGTATTCCAGCCCCTTATTTAGCCCTCGCCGAAATGCAGTTCTCAAAGCCGTTTATTTTATCCGCTGCCCGCGGCCGTGGTGCAGAACTCAAGCGCACATTTTGCAGCATTTCCTTGTTTTAAAGCAATGGCCGCTCACCTGCTTTGCATCTGACAGGCAAATGATCAAGCATGCACTAAAAAAGGTCTAGGAAATTCTTGCATGAAATTACAGACTCTCTATCCTGAATCCAGGCAGCGGAAACCCGTTTCTGATTTTTTTCCGATAGTAGGCTAATAAAGGGGGTAATCTTGTTACTTGACTATTACATACCCACATACCTGGGAAAGGTAACAGGTTTCCACACATATACTCACTTCTATGCTATAGAAGTATATATGATATGATCATGTAAAATGAATGATCATAAAAAAACAGTTCTCAGTAGATGACAGATGTTGAAACCTTTATTTTTAACCTTATTTACCAAAGGAAAGGCCAGCAATCTCTTTATTTACCTTTACTGTAATGTTTAAAATTGCCAGCTGAACTACATGGCCACACGGATCAGTACAGACCGAAACATAAAAATGAACAAAACAAACTATGCTTGCAATATGTTGTGCCCTGCTATTTAGACTTCATACTGCCCTCCTCATTTTGTTCTTCTTTTTTACTTTCTTTCTTACCACTTTTCCCTCCGAATTTGTTTTTTTCCCTCTCTTCCCACTAGGTTTTGGCCTTGCATAAAACACTCTTTTCCTGGCTCGTTTTTTCCTTGTCATCCCTCACTTTTTTCCACCCCCTCTTTTCCCGTTGCTCGTTTTTTGACCTGCCTGCCAAAACTAGACTAGACCGCTATTTTTTTTTTTTTTTTTAAAGTCTTACTGTAATTATTTTCAGATGATTTTCAAATGAAAGGAAGAGATTAATAAAGCAGATTTTGGAGATGAGGAAAGTGAAAAGAAGTAAAAATAATAAAAGAGGAAGAATGTTAAAAAAAGACAGTTTTGAGTTGCTGTGACGACTAAAACAAACGAAAAGCAACACATTGAAAGACGGATAGTGATTGCAGGTCTTTTCTGACTTATATAAGGGTTGAAGGTCAGTGTAACTGTTTAAAAGAACACAAAAACCATTTGGCCTCCAGGAAGTTTTAAAGCCTCTAAAACACACAACAGGAAATTGCATTTGTATGTTAATTGAACAAGTTACCATGCACTATTTTTCTTATATGTAGATTTTTTTTATTTATTTTTTTTTTCATTTAGGGTTCGGAGGCAGTGGAGGACTGTGTGCAGGGAGCTCTGTCCTCTCTTTATCCCCCATTTGAAAGCACAGCACCCCCTCTTTTGTCCCAGGTCAGTGGTTCTCAGAGATTTCTTAACTGCTGAAATTCTAAAAATATCACATAAAATCACATTTCATTTTTTATTTTTAATTAATTGTATAAGAATGTTGGAATATGTATGAAATCTGTCATCATCACCAGTAATATCAAGATGGTTGAAATAGAGAATCCGATTCCTTTGCTGTAATCCATGCAATGTTTTCCATTTTCCATACACTATATGAACATAACATTTGGGACGATTGGTTATCACAATATCATATTTTAGATGTAATTCTATTTTTTTCTAAAAATAACTTTCACACTTTGGGGAACTGCTTAACACTAGATTTCATAGGTGGTTGTGGAGATTTTTTCATTTAGCCACAATAGTATAACTGAGTTCAGGCACTAACAATAAGTGAGGAGGTCTGGGGCGCCGTTGGCATTCCAGTTCGCCTCAAAGATGTTTACTGGGGTTGAGGCCAAGGCTTTATACAGGATACTCAAATTCCTTAACAATACTCTTGGTAAATTACATCGGCATAGCACTCATGCTGTCATGCTGGAACAGAGTTTTTATCAAAGAATAAATCCGTCTATATTTGTAGTGGAAGGTTTATTGTAACAATGAGAGACAGATTAATGCAGATTAATTTTGCATTTAAATGAGTGAAATACGTAAATGATCCCCTATCAATCGGCAAGATTTCTGGCTCCCGGGTGTCTTTTATGCAGGTAACAAGCTGAGATTTGGAGCACCCTCTAAAAGGGACATTTTAAAAGGGAGTGCTCCTAATCTCAGTCTGTTACCTTTATGAAAGACACCTGACCACCAAAGCAAGCAATCAATCAGATTCCAAACTCTCCACCATGGCCAAGACCAAAGAGCTGTCCAAAGATGGCAGGGACAAGATTACACAAGGCTGGAACAGACTACAAAACTATCACCAAGGGTCTTGGTGAAAAGGTGATCACATCAAATGGAATTATCTGCAAATACACTGTCAATCTGCAAAATACACTGTCAATCTTCCAAATAACTGGTAATCTCCATTGGTCTGGGGTTGCATGCAAGATTTCACCTTTCATTGATCATGAGAACTAGCCCGGGAGGACCGTGTCATTTTCCTGGAGGACCTTGTCAATGATCCTGAGGCAACTGGGACCATAGTCACCAAGAAAACACTACTGGACTGAAATTCTGCAGCACCCGTAAGTTCCCTCTGATCAAGAATGCATGTGTACAGGCCCGTCTAAAATTTCCCAATGAACATCTGAAAGTGTTTTGGTCAGATGAGACCAAAATCGGGCTCTTTGGTATCAACTCAACTGGAAGCGAAGGAATGCTGCCCTTAACCACAAGAACACCACCCCCACTGTCAAACATGGAGTTGTAAACTTTATGCTTTTTCTGCTACGGGGAGAAGACAACTTCACTGCATCAAAGGGACGATAAACAAGGCCATGTACCATCAAATCTTGAGTGGGAAACTCCTTTCTTCAGCCAGAGCACCAAAAATGGGTCATGGATGGGTATTCCAGCATGACGATGACCCCAGAAACACAGCCAAGACAACGAAAGAGTGGCTCAAAAAGAAGCGCATGAAGGGCCTGGAGTTGAAATTTCACCCTTAAAACCTTAATAAGTTGTAGAGGATCTGCAAAGATGAGTGAGACAAAATCCCTTCTGACATTTTGAAAGGTGTGCAAAACCTCTGTGATTGTCCACAAGGTCCTAAGTCTTGTTTTGCGAAGGAGTCAAATACTTCTTTTAATCATTATATATTTTTCTTTCTTCTCTCCAAAACCATAATAAAACCATCAGTTGTCTTTTTGTGTCTTTAGGTTTTTTCTGTCTTGGAGTCGACTTATCAGCATGACAGTTTGAGGTATCTGCTGGATTATTTTATTCCGGCTAAACATCTTCTTCACAGACTCCAGCAACATGCTTGTGTAAGTATGCACACTATTAACAAAAGAATGAATTCATTCATAACAAACAGCTGCTTAAATTCTGTTTAAGTAAATAAAATCTTCACATTATCACTTTGAAAGTTTGTTTTCTGCCAACGGGAAGTTATCAGGACAGAGAATTTGACAGATTTTTGTAACATATTTTCTGAAATAAAAATTTAGTTTAGAAAAAGGAAAGGACTATTTATAATAGTGTAGAAAACGGGCATTTGTAAACTAATAAAGAAGAGGGTTTTGAGTAGGTTTACAAACTTTGGGTGGTGTTTATGTATTCTATCTATCTATTTATGTATCTATCCATTCATCCATCCATCCATCCATCCATCTATCTTTCTATATATTTACATCAAGGGAAAAAACATTTGATCCCCTTCAGATTAATGTTTACCCATTGACAAAGAAATGATTAGTTTATATTTTATTGGTAGGTTTATTCTAACAGTAAGTCAACAAAAACATCCAGAAAAATGCATTTTGAAAAAAAGTTATACATTTATTTGCATTTTGAAGAGTGAAATAAGTATTTGACGGTTCTTGTAGTTGGCCCCCAGATTTGCACACATCTGAAAGGGGATTTAGTCGCATTTCTCTCTTTTAAATCCTCTCCAAGTCATTACGGTTTTGAGGCTGACGTTTGGCAATTCAAACCTTCAGCTCCCTCTAAAAATTTTCAGTGGCATTAAGGTCTGGAAACTGGGCCACTTAATGTGCTTCTTCTTGCACCACTCCTATGTTGTCTTGGTTGTGTGTTTTGGGTAATTGTTATGCTGGAATACATCCACAGCCTATTTTCATGCCCTGGATAAGGAAAGAAGGTTCTAACCTAAGATTTGATAGTGCCTGTCCATCGTCCCTTTGAGGGGTGAAGTTGCCATGTCCCTTACACTACAAAGTATAATCCCTCTACCTTCATGTTTGTTGGTGGGAATGGTGTTCTTGTAATCATTCCTCCTTCTCCAAACATAACAAGTTGAGTCAATGCCGAAAAGCTTGACACATCTGACCACAACCCTTTCACCCAGTTCTTCTTTAAATCATTCAGATGTTCACTGGCTTCCGACGAACTTCAGACACGCCTGTACATGTGCTTTCTTAAGCAGGGGTGAAATGCGGGTGATGCAGGATTTTAGTCCTTTACAGTATAGTATGTTTTGTTGGTGACCGTCGTCCCAGCTGCCTCATCGTTTTCATAATCATTGAAACTCAACAAGGTGAGATCTTGAATGGAGCCCCAGGGAGATTGACAGTTATTTTGTGATTTTCTATTTGTGAAAATAATCTGTTGTCACATTCTTACCAAGCTGCTGGGCGGTGGTATTGTAGCCCATTTCAGTCTTGTGTAGGTTTACAATTTTGTCCTAGACATTATTGGACAGTTTTTTGGTCTTGGTCATGGTGGAGAGTTTGGAATCTGATTGAGTGCTTTTGTGCAAGTGGTGGCTTATGGTTAAGGTGTTGAACTACCAACCCAAGATTGTGGGTTTGATTTCCAGCTCCACCAAGTCAACACTGCTGGGCTCCTGAGCAAGGCCCTCAACCCCTAATTGCCTAGTTGTATATAAACGATGAATGTGAGTCAATCTGGATAAGGGCGTCTGCGAAATGCTGTAAACGTGGACTGGTGTCTCTTAACGGTTGCTTGTTCCCTGTATAAAAGACACCTCTGAGCCAGAAATCTTGCTGATGGACAGAGGATCTAATACTTACTTCACTCATTAACATGCAAATCAATTTATAACTTGTGTTTATTCAAAGTTGTAGTTGTTATTCTGTCTCTTGTTGTTAGAAAAAAATCTTTATAATATATACTAATCATTTTTTTTCAGTCGGCAAAGTACAACATTAGCATTAATGTATGTGACATTTGTATTAACTTACAAGTGTTGCCATTTTGCCCGCTTTGCACATGTTTAACGCGACGTAAGGGCAATTCTATGATTTCATGCATGGGGGGGGGGGGTTAGCCTTTGCTACTGTTAGTTAGCATCTCATTATCAAAACCAACCATTGTTACTGTTAGCAGGCTAATCGCAAAAAATATAGACAAGAAATGAATTATTTTAAGACAGTCAACAAAAAACTCCAGACGTTGTACACACACATCAATGCAGATTAAACATCTGAAAAAAAAAAAAAAAATTTTATAGCCTATAAGTTGCAAGACATTTCATATTTTTCTTGATATCCTCTCCTACACATGCACACACAACTGGGTTTTTCGGGTTTATCGTATTCATTCATACACCCAAATTCTCTCACACACTTTCTTCTAGCTTTGTTTTCATTGTCGCTATGAGGAACTGACTGGGACGAGAGCTATGAGTCATGACAATAATTTTTACCATATGTGTGTCTACCAGAAAGGGGGGCATAGAGGAAACAGGGCCTGGCTGCTACTTGTGTGAGAAAGAAGCTAAGAAAAGGAAAAAAGGGAGCAAAGAGAGAACATGTGTGTGTGTGTGTGTGTGTGTATGTGAAAGAGAGAGAGAGAGAGAGAGAGAGAGAGAAAGGAGAACTCGAGGCTAACAGAGGATTTATTGAGAAATAAAGAGACGGCTAAAGTAACAGAATACCAAAGGCACACTTTTAAAAAAAAAGTAGGACTGAGTGAAACGAGTGGAAGAAAATAAATAGATTCAAAATGAATGACATTTATATTTGGGCATACAAAATAATTAATATCTTAAAAAAATAACAATAAAAGAATGACATAAAGTGCAAGTCCGAAGAAAAGAGGAAAGAGAGAAGGGCTTGTTAATGAAAGTATGTGTTCCGGGATATCGTTTTGGGTCTTGTGACTTTGTGAAATGATTGAAAGCTGATGAGCAAGAAAAAAAGTGACTCAATAAGTAAACTTGACATAAACTAAGACCTCAGATTATTTGCTGTCATTTTGTCGTCTTGGCTTCTCCCTTGGAAAAGATTCGGTAATAATAGTACAGTGTAAATATACTGGAAGGAAAGATGGAACAAAAGGACACACAAAAAGTGTTTAACGACTGTGGTATAAATGGTTATAATTCTCAAATATGTCTCTAGTCTAGTAGTCTAGTTACAGTAATAATACAACACAAATGGTCCTACATATCCAAAGTGTAAATTCTTGGCTGTGTAGTCATATTTTGGAAGCTATTTTTTTCTTACAACACTTTTTCTTTTTCAGTCCCAGTATTTGGGCTGTTTGTTCCTGCACTCGGGTTGGCCCCTGTGTTTGGGTGAGAAGGTGGTGGTCCAGCTTTCTACTCTTGACTGGAGGCTATTGCGGAGCAATGATTTCTACCTGCAGGTGGTGCCCTTCTCTACACGCTGTCCCCGTCTTGCCCTCAAGTGTTTAGCTCTGGGTGGCCGCAATGTCCAGGAGGTCCTGGTTCCTGAATCTCAGCACCCTCTGGTGTTTACAGCGGAGTGGCTACACTGTATTAATAAGGAACGTGGCTGCAAGAGAGAAGGTAATAATTTTTTATTGTGTGACATCTTACATTAGTCCCTGAACCTACTGTTCCTATGGTGTCCTAATGATCAAATTCCCACAGTCCAATTTAAGACCTAGTGCTACGCATTTCCAAAATTGTGGAGATAATTATAGGAATAAGACTGAGACTAACTCTGAAATAGAATATATATTCATTTTTCTTGGGTCACTCATCTGGTTTGGCAACTTGTCCCTTAGTGGGATGTGACTAGGGAACACCAAAGTAACTGCTACCATACAGTAACTGCATTTCTTTCCTAGTGATGTCTCTGAAGGTGTAATCAGTTAGTCGGTTAATATATGTGCAGCATTTGGCCGACACCCTTACTGAGCAATTGGGGGTTAAGGGCCTTGCTCTGGGACCCAGCAGTGGTGGGTTGGTGGAGCTGGGAATCGAACAACTTAACCAACTGCGCTACCACTTCCCCCAAATTAATAAGTTAATTTTTAATTGTTTTTCTTTCTGAATAAAAATTAATTGCTTTAATAACTTTTGTTTTTTCCAGGTGGAGGGGGTTTAGATACTTGTCTGGTTAGTACCTCTGACGGTGTGATACGTATTCCATGGGATGAGGTTGTTTACCCAAAATTGCTACACAATCCCACTGACCCGGAGCTTTCTTCCACAAATCCCCCTGCCCTTGACTACCTTTCTCCAAACTCGGAGAGTCTCGGATGGTGCTCTTCCTCTGCAGATCCTGACACCTGGTCCTGGGATGAAGAGGAGGATCCTACTCCAGATGGCGGTGAGGCTAATACTGACTCCACTTTGCGGCACCTGAGACAGGCCAGTGATGGATGTGGAGATTATGTGGAGCTCCTAGAACCTCGAGGAGGTCCAGACGGTGGCACTGATTCCAAGCAGCGCTACTGGGAGATGCATGGGATCTGCAAGACTAGAACATTGCCTTTGTGCAAGCGAAGCAAGGCCATTCGAATACGGAGGGGTAAGGCTTGGGGTTATGCAAAGACAGAGATCAGTGGAAGGACAGGAAGCTTACGTAGGAGGGACAGCAACAGCAGTGGGAAGTATAATGGAGGCAGTCGCAAGGATTTGGTAAATACTAGACCTCCACCGCGAGTCATTGATTTGGTCCGAGAAAGACAGCCATCCTCTCAAGGCATTCAGGATTTAACAAGAGGTAATGAAGATGCAGCAGATGAAGCGCTCTTGGATAACCGCGACCTTTATTTAGAGGGTCCGTCCAAGGAAAGAAGACCTGGTGTGGGTGAGGAGAGGAAAGGAGCTGGAAGCACACTACCCTGGGAGGAGCGTTATAGAGGAAGGGCCAGCAGTAGTGAGCTTAGCTCCAAAAGTAAATATAGCACTGACATAGACACTCATACTGCAGGACACATGGGTGCAGACCAATCGGATCAGGATCAAGGATTTCACTCAGACTGTGTTTTTGAAGATGACAAATCATTAACTGAGGGTGATGGAACTTTGGCTAATGGAAAAACAGCCATAAATAATGTGTCTGATTTAAGCAGACATTTAACTAACTGTTCAAAGCGTAACACACAACCAGATTCATCTCAAAACAGGGAGTTAAACTCTTTACACAATGTTCAAAACCCAACCAAAATCTCAGGAAATGGCAAGGGGCAAAGAGGAAAATGTAATGAGCATAGGAAACCTGGAAAAAATCTTTCTCAAACAGGTACCGACGGCATCACTGGTGAAAGGCAAGTTGGGAAATTGGAGGAACGTGTGTGCCCCAAAGGAAAGGATGTCAAAGTGGGAGGATTTCGAGCACCCAGGTATATCATCACTAGAGGTGGGTAGAGTAGGCAAAACATACCTGAGTTAAAGAAGAGTTAAAAAAAAAAAGAGAAAGAAAATATCCACCATAACCAACCTGGATATAAGAACTCGTTTAAGAAAGATTTCAGCGACTGAGTTTTTCTTCTTCTCCTTTCGGCTGTTCCCTTTTAGGGGTCTCCACAGCGAATCATTTGTCTCCATCTAACCCTATTCTCTACATCCTCTTCACTCACACCCACTAACTTCATGTCCTCCTTTATCACATCCATATACCTCCTCTTTGGTCTTCCTCTTTATCTTCTGCCTGGTAGCTTCATTCGCTTTTATTTATCTAATTGTTGTTGTTATTATCAGTTGTTATAATTTTTTTCATTCCTTTTCTTAGGCTTTATTTGTCAGATGTTTTTTCTTTGGGGTATCGAGGTCGGACAGGATTAGGAACGAGTTCCTAAGGTGGACGGCTCATGTTAGATGTTTTGAGGAGAAAGTCAGGGAAGCCAGATTGAGGTGGTTTGGACATGTCCAGAGGAGGGATAGGGAATATATCGGTAGGAGGATGTTAGAAATGAAGCTACCAGGCAGAAGGTAAAGAGGAAGACCAAAGAGGAGCTATGTGGTTGCGATAAACGAGGACATGAAGTTAGTGTGTGTGAGTGAAGAGGATGTAGAGAATAGGGTTAGATGGAGGCAGATGATTCACTGTGGCGACCCCTAAAAGGGAACAACCCGAAAGGAAAATTATCAGTTGTCCATGTTTTATTTTTAAACCACTTTGGCAAATGTATTGTCCAAAGTTGGTAGGACACATGAAGTGCAGTAACTACCAGTCGATGTTTAAGGTGTTTAGAGCAGTTAAGGTCGGAGTTCTGTGCATGCCACTTAATTTGTTCCATTCCACCCCTGGCCGGGATGTAGCCTCATGGAACTTAAGTTTTGTACAGAACCATGTTTATGCTGGAACATTTTGGGGTCTTTTAGTTCTGGTGAAGGAAAATTCAAATTCTGTAGCATACAAAAAACTACAATTATGTGTTTCCAATTTTGGACAAAGGTTTAGGAAAAAAAATACACTAGCTATGGTGTAAAGTGGTATTATTAGTAGCAGCAGTAGAATGTTATTGTGTAATAATTGTAACATTTTTATTTGTTTTTCATTTGCCTTCAGGAGAAGAAGGAAAGCTAAGGGGGGAAAAGGAAAGGGCAAATCTGGTGGCCGCGGCAACTCTAAAAACAAGGAGGATCCCAGTTCCTTAAAGGGTCAGAAGAAAGGCCAGCTAGCTGAAATATCATATCCAGTGGCTAAATCAGCGTTAGTTAAAGACAGCCATTCAGACGAGGGCAAAGATACAACAGTGGATGTTCAGAAAGTGGACCTTGAATCTGCTGATGGGGCTGAAGGTATGATGGAATCTAATAACTTACAGGGTTCCCTTCTTAGATGTGTGTTTGCACTACATTACAGGGTTTTTTTTTATCAATTAGCAGATCGACCACCAGAAGACCAACCAGACATTTTTCCAGATGCTATAACTCAGTCAGACACGACGTCACCTGAGCATCTACCGAAAGAGACGGTAACATCATCACCCTCTGACCAGTCAAAGACACTATTTCCAAAAGCACCTTCTCTGCTTAGGGATTTAGATGAAAATCTGCTCCAATCAGGAAAATTCATAATCACAGGTAAACTGGATAACGTTTATGGATTTTGATTGAACTTTTAATCTGTTGGTTTTAATTTAACATTTTTTTTTTTGTTTGGCCTGCGTGAAGGTAATGTGGATCGACTCGGACGTGGGTTGGTTATCACAGAAGCGCATGCTCCTGAGGAGGGTTATCATCTCGATGACATTGTGCAGCTGTTGCACTCTTATTACTTCATCACCAGGTAACCTATATAAGATATAATTAAAATACTGTGAGAAGATAAATATATTAAAAATACTTAACATACCCAGTGTATGCTGACATATGGGAGCCGGCCTGTAATAATGCAGTGGACAGGTCGCCGGTCCATCACAGGGCCACACACACTTCTAACCGCACATCAATGTTTTTGGACTGTGTGAGGAAACTGGAGAACCCGGAGTAACCCTACACAAACACATGGAGAACATGCAAACTCCATACAGAAAGACCCCTGCCTGGGAATCGAACCCGGAGCCTTCTTACTGTGAGGCAACAGTGGTAAACACTAAGCCACTGGACTGCCCCTACACAATATTCATTTTATCTCAAAAGCCATTGATGTTTGGTGATTATAGTTACCTCTTAATTTTAGCACCGGATCTATGATTGTATTGTAGCCGAGACTCCAACCAGATGCCGTCTGTGCAGGAATCATAACGCAGATTTAAGGAAAAGAGAAGCGTTAGAAAAAGGGAACAAGTCGCTGCGTGTCCACTTAAAGGCAATAAACACAGAGCCCTAAAATTACAGTGATGTAACTTTTTATATATAGTGTGTATACGTACACACACACACACACACACACACACATATATATATATATAAAACAGGAGCTTAGGGGTTGCTTTTTTACTCTTTTTAATTATCAGGCCGGCTGCCAGAGAAAAGGGCTTGACAGTGCTGGTGGACAGCAGACAGGCTTCTCCTTCAGAGCTTTGCTTATCTTCCTTGAGAACACTCAAGGTGAGACAGTGTATTATTACATTAACATTTTGTATAGCAATCCAAGATTTATACGTACAATGAAGTCTCGCTTTAACGAACCCGGAACCAACGGACATCGGATTTAACGGACAAAATCCAGCCAAAGGGATTGGCTGCGCATCGTACAGATGTACAATGACAGACAGAGTCTGATAGTTCTGGAATTGGCTGCTGTATTTTGTATCGTATAGCGTTCTTGTTTACGTGTACAGTATTTATTACATTTATTTACAATAATTTGGTTAAAAAACATTTACATATCTATTACAAATGCATTATAGTTATAAATATATAGTGTGTTTTTAGGACACGGAAAAAAAACAATGCTTCACTTTAACAGACAATCGGCTTTAACAGACGACCTTCCCTCCCTATTGGTCCGTTAAAGCGAGGTTTCACGGTACCTTTTTTATTGAGTAAGTGTGTGTACATTTTTATTCATGTGTTGTGTGTGTGTGTGTGTGTGTGTGTGTTCAGGCTCAGGTACCAGAAGGCCTTGGCTGTGTTCTCATTCTTACAGCAGAAGAGCAAGAATCAGCCTCATATAACCTAGACGGGATAGAGGTGTGTCTCACAAATGTACCTAGCATGAGAATAATATTGATGATGATGATGATGATGATCAAGAAATATTTGAAGACACATAATGGAAGCATGCTGTTTTAAATGAATAGGTTCACACAGTAAAAGGAACTGGGGTCCTACAGCAGTATGTGGATAGACAACAGCTGACTAAGGAGCTGGATGGAGACTTTGAACACTCACATAATGACTGGTTATCCTTTAGACTGGTTAGAATTCCTCTATTTGTATTTAGACTGTTAGAAGATGCCAGTGAAGTGGGACGTCTACCATGTAGATGCCATGACAAGAGTTTAAAATATTTGCAGAAACCAAACATTTCAATGGTTTATTTAAAAAAATAATTATATTTAAGTTAATGATTGCACTATATGTGTACCGCAGCATCATTTAATTCTTAAATCTGATTGGTCAGAAGGTAATTTAGTCTGCAAATCATGTAACAGAAGCCAAAGCAATATATTTTTTATTGTTTTATATAATAAATATTTACAATAAAAGTAAAAAAAAACACTTTTTTAAGTTTTTATCAGGATAATAGAGAATTTTGCGGGTTTTTTTCTATAAATAACCGTTCCTGGTTTCATTTCCTTATATTTAGAGCCTGGAACAGCTGACTGAACGTTGTGAGAGTGTTATCTCTCTGCTGGAAGTTGCACTAAAGTCTATGGGTGCAGAACCACTGCCTGACTGTATTAAGGTAAGTGGAACTGGTTTAAAGGCTTAGTTTTAATGATGTGTCGTATATGCAAGTTGGCTACTATCATTTGGTGGTGATTTGAAGTTTCTGTACATACTCATGCTTTGTGTGGTGCAGTACAGGGCAGTGGTGGCTCAAACAGGGCAAAGCGTGGCTCAAACATGTCAGTGGTGGCTCAAATGGTTAAGGCGCTGAGTTGTTGTTCTGAAGACCAGGAAGACCTGGGTTCACTGCCAACCAGTCACTGTTGCGTCCTTGAGCAAGACCCTTAACCCTTCCTGCTCTATGGGCGCTGTGTCATAGCTGACCTGCGCTCTGAACCCAACTTACTAAGATAGGATATGTGACAAAATACGTTTTTTACAGCAGTAAATAATAAGGGATGTACAGGCAGCTTAAAGACATCCAACTTAACACTCTAATGTTCATTCATTTATCTTCTATACCCGCTTTTTTCCAAATTCGGGTTCACAGGGATCTGCTGGAGTCTCTGAAAGTAGGAAATGCAGGTGGGGCAACACCCTGGACAGGTCAGCAGTCTATCACAGGGCCACACACACACTCAAACTCACCATTATGGGCAATTTAGAATCACCAATTAATCTGACATGCATGTTTTTGGACTATGGGAGGAAACCGGAGAACAGAAAGACCCCTGTCAAGGAAACCGAACCTGGGACCTTTTTTGCTGTCAGGCAACCACTAGTGCTAACCACTAAGCCACTGCGCTGCCCACATTAGTGTTGTGCTTTAAAATACAAACTTGTTCTGTTCTTATTTGGTCTGTGAGTAATTATTTTATCTCCATTTTCCTGTTATGTTTGAATTCTCATCTTTTCTGCAATCTTCAGTCGGGTTTAGTCACCATGACAGTGAAAAGTTTTGAATAATTGTATAAGAAGCTGTTAAACATTTAACAGTTTGGTCTAAAAAACAGGGAGACAGGAATGTTTTGGCTTTATAATTTCATTCAGTGGATGTTGATTAAAAATTTCCAGATGTGCATTCTATAGTTAATTACGCAGTTATTCACATGAAAAATGCAGCTCTGGTAAAAGCAACTGTGCAAATCACGATACATACAAGCGAATGGGGGCTTTGCCTGTTTTGTTTCCACTCCAGGCTGTACCACTAAGTGTCGAAAAGCACAAGCAGCTGATGTCAGGTGTTATGTCTGACCAACGGTTGACAGAGCTACAAAGACGGGGTGGAGCTTGGCTGGCTGGACTGGCTAATGGAACGTCCAGATTGGCTCATAAGTCACCAGACTGCAGGTAGCCATAGAGACTGAATTAAATGAATGAAAACAGAATGTGACTAATTTCTTCTCTATTTCTTTTCCATCTGTATTCATGATGAATCATGTGCCGAAGACCACATATGGGTTTTGATCTTCAACTATCTTGGATACTGAAAACTACTCACAATTTTGTAATTTCTGATGTTTTATAATTTAAGGGCTGCCTTGGCCACAACCTCCAGTCTCTATGACAGCGTTGATGACTTTCTCCATCGATTGGTTTGTGTTTCCAACCAGAGAAGTCATAACTTGGAAGCACTTAGTAGACTGTCAGCTCTAGTGGACAAACTGGATAAGGTGCACAAGATATTTCCAACCTTGTAAAAGCGATTACGCCATTGATATAAAATATCTATAGGAAGCAAATCTCTCTCATCCTCAGTGCGAGACCGAAATAGATCGTGTGCAGGAGCAACTGGAAGAATATAAGGATCCTCCTCTTTCCTTAAGCTGCTTGTCCCTTAAACAGCAGAAGTTCAAAAGCTTTAGAGAATCTGCTATGGTAAGTGTGTTTGTGTTACAATAAAATTATAGCAGTTCTGTCACTGGCAACTGTATGTGTGTGTGTGTGTGTGTGTGTGTGTAGGAACTCCACAGTGAGACACAAGTGGTGGTGGGTGAGGTCAATAGCTGGTCAGAGCTTGAATGGGAAGGCCTGCCTGCGGTCCATAAGCGACTTCCACTCATCAGAGAGAAAGTCAGAGGAATGTCTTTCAGCTTGTCTGACTGCTGGACCCAACTGGACAACACACAGAGACTACTGTCAACTCTTACCGAGGTACCACATCCGCCATATACCATATAACCACTCACTTACACCCCCATGCAGGCAATTATCTACTGTAATACTAATCCTTCTCTAATCTACAGGCCTCCCAGTGGTGTGATGTGGTGTCTTCCTCCTCTCCACACTCCCCACCGTCCACACCTCTGTCCTGTTTACCTCCCATCCCTCCATCACGTTTTCAAGATGCCCGAGCACTGGCCCTTGAGCTTGGTGGTGGTGCTTTGTTGGACCTATGGGCCCAGACTCTGGAGCGTTACCAACGCACACTAGCGCAATTCAAGACACGCATGCTTCAGGCTGAGCGAAGTGTACCCGCCACCCAGGGCCAGGATCCCAGTGTAGCCGTGGCACAGGTGCCAAAAACACCCGTCTCGAGTACTTCTGGTTTGTGGGAGATAGATAGAGAGGCTGATGGAGAGTGGTGTGGAGGAGGAGGGGAAGGAGGGCTGCAGTCCTGGGGCTCACTGGCCTCACTGTTCCGGCCACAAAACTGCTCTACACTGAAGATAGGTGAAGAGAAGAAAAAGGAGGGAGCTGCAGGGGCTGCGGTGGGAGGAAAGTTCTTGCAGAACTTTTTAAACCCAAGCAAGAAAAGTGTGAGTTTCTACATGTGTGTGAGTGTAAAACACTTGCAAAAGCTGGAAAGACAGAAAATAGGCCTAGAACACTGTTAAAATTTTACAAATATAGTAGATAAAAACACATACTTCAATAGGTAAGAACACCAATTAGGGAGAGGAGCCCAATTAAATTTCTTAAAGTTCTAAGCAGGTGCTGGAGACAAAGAGTTTAACTGGATCCACTGTCTAATTGCGCAGTATGACATAGTTACATTTTGCTAGTGAGGTAGAACAGAACAGCACAGCACAGCCACCTCCATTCTTAGACTCCTCTCATCCAAGTCACAAACTGTTCAACCTCCTTCCGTCCAGGAGGAGATACAGGACCCTCTGCACCAAAATCAGCAGGTTCAGGGCCAGTTTTTTCCCACAACCATAAATCTTCTAAACTCTACATTACACCGCTAGGACACTCATGTCTCTCTACACCTCACTATCTCACAGTTCTGCCTCAAACTGTACACTCTTTTACATTTTTTTCTCCTTTTCTCTGTATAAAATAGTCTATTGAAATGCACATTATAATGCTATCACACTAATTTGTCTGTAAAAATATATACGTCATGTAAATCACCTGCACTTTACCTGCTGTAAATACTTGCACATACTTGCACATACTCACAAAGCCTCTTTTATTATTATCATTTGCACAGTTCCACTATTTGCACTTCTGGTAGATGCTAAACAGCATTTCGTTGCTATGTACTTGTACCTTGCAATGACAATAAAGTTCTATCTATCTATCTATCTATCTATCTATCTATCTATCTATCTATCTATCTATCTATCTATCTATCTGTCTGTCTATCTATCTATCTATATTTGTCTGTCTGTCTGTATGTCTGTCTAACTATCTATTTATCTATCAATTTACACAGCAAAGGATTTAGGAAAAAGTGTAGATTAAGAATCAAAATATGGAATCGGATCATGACTCCCAGAATCGGAATCGGATCGTACCTAAAGATTCCCACCCCTATGTGACATCACTTATTGAACTCCAAAAAGTTATTCAGTTATTAAAAGACAAGATATACTGTATTCATGTTTTTTTTTTTGTCTGCATGTTTAATTGTCCTTCTATCTATAGAAATTAAGCTTTGCTTTCCCTTTCACCACACTTAGCCCACTGAAGCACCCCTTCCACCTAAACCACCTCGAAGGCGTCATCCAAGCTTCGACCTCCAAGCCTTGCTGGCGCCCCGTCGTTCAGCTGCAGTTTCAACAAAGCCAGCAGAGGCTCCGCTTGCTGCAAGTAGCCGCTCGTCTCCCCTGTCCTGGCTGGGCAGAAAAACTGTTACGGAGCCTATCCTCATGACAGGCATTGCCACAGCCTTACCAGGATGGAGGGAGGAGAAAGGTGTAGCTGGAGGTGGTGTGTTGATCCGGGGTGTGGAGGTCAGCAGTAAGGAAGTGGCAGATCATACAGGGCTCACCAGACAGCATGTGCTGCTCGGACGGACCGATAGAGAAGCAGGAGTTGATAAGCAAGGAACAACTGCGCAGAGGTATGCATGTGTTTTTAGAGATTGTATGTGATTTTCAAAGTAACACAGACGTACAGACGTACAGGAATTTTACATGGGAAAAACTTTAGCGATGTACAGATACTAGTATTGGTACCGAGCCTAATACTGTACTCGCATTCGTTAAAAATTTATTGTTAAGTATGTTCGAGACCAAGTTAATTTCTCCTCCTCCGCCAGCCATTGTGGACGTAAAAATTCTAATATAACAGACAAGTTTTGCTAGTCTGTGCTGGGCTGTAAGAATTGACTCTGATCAACCAATCAGAGGATCATTGTGCACTAGCTAGCGGGCTTCGGGAGGCGGGTTAAAAATCTGATTGGTTAAAGAAACAGTCTTTAATAATATTAACCAATTAGCAATCAGCCACTACTAATATAGTTTAAGTTACATGGGCAGCACTACTGATTCTGAAGACTTTGGCAGATTATATTAACATGGCAGCACATAGAAACTGAAATCTGATTGGCTAAAACATCCACATACACATACTGGAAGCAGAGCAGCAAGAGATACGCTACGGAATGAATAGAATGAACTGTTGGGAATAAATTAATATAAACTAATGGAAGGAATATTAGAATTTAGGTTATAAATGTAGGTCAGTGATTCTGATGTTTAGTGTTTAGGCAGCAGAGAAGGACTTACTGGTCCTGACAGCCCACCACTGGTTAACTAAAGTGTGAAGTCCAAATTTTGTTTCATTCCAAAAATAATGTTTAGGTCAGGGCTCTGTATGGAACACTGGAGCTCAGGAGGTTTGTGCACAAGGAAATTGTCATGCTGAAACATTGTTTAAGCCTGTTAGATAGAATTATACAGATCCTGATGTTTTAGAGGAAAACCCCTGCATGACTAAGACCGGATAGTGATGTGTTACAGGAAGGGTAGTGTGCCGTCCAGGACCACCCCAGGGTTTTGCGCAGTAACAGATGGTAGGTAACTCCATAGAGCTGATAGAGTCGATACATGATTGCAAACCCTGAAACCCCAGCTAGACAATGTACATAGCACCTTTTTTTCTATAATGGTAAGGAAGTTAACAGTTCTACTGGACTAAATGTAACTTTTTGGTACATTATATTAATCTCTAAATTTAAAAGAGGTAAAGAAGCGAGTACAGGCATGTTGGAATGGGTGGAGAAACGTGTCAGTAGCGATGTGTGATAGGAGAATATCAGGTAGATGGTTTAGAGACAGTGGTGAGACCAGTTATGATGTATGGTTTAGAGACAGTGGTGAGACCAGCTATGATGTATGGTTTAGAGACAGTGGTGAGACCAGCTATGATGTATGGTTTAGAGACAGTGGTGAGACCAGCTATGATGTATGGTTTAGAGACAGTGGCGCCGAGGAACAGACAGGTGGCAGAGCTGGAAGTAGCAGAGCTGAAGATGTTAAGGTTTTCTTTGGGAGTGACGAGGTTGGACAGGATTATGAACCAGTTCATTAAGGGGACGGCTCATGTTAAATGTTTTGGGGGGAAAGTCAGGGAAGCCAGATTGAGGTGGTTTGGACATGTACAGATGAGGGATAGTGAATATATTGGTAGGAGGATGTTAGAAATGAAGCTACCAGGCAGAAGGTAAAGAGGAAGACCAAAGAGGAGGTATAGGGATGCGATAAACGAGGACATGAAGTTAGTGTGTGTGAGTGAAGAGGATGTAGAGAATAGGGTTAGGTGGAGACAGATGATTCACTGTGGCGACCCCTAAAAGGGAGCACCACCAAGCTGCCACTTTTGGATATAAATGAGATAAGTGTAAGTCACTCTGGATAAGGGCGTCTGCCAAATGCTGTGAATGTAAATGTTCCTCTTAATAGCTAGCAGGTACACAGGAACACCGGTTCAAACTGAGACCCAGATAAGTAAGGAAGCTTTAACACTGGATGAAAGTAAAGTTTAGCCGTAATGACATCATTAGTGAGTAATAGAGGAAGTGTTGGAATGCTGTGGGAACAGAAGAGGTGAGTTGTAGTAGCACCAAGAAACATGGTTGTGAGTAGAGAACCAAAGCAACACCAAGATCAACACTGGGAGTCTAAAACCAGCAAAACACATCATATTTGGACTTCTTCTCCTCCATAGGGTTATAATATGTTCACACTAATATTTTTAGTGTGAACATGAACCATTATTGTATTATTGCATCTGAGATAAAGTTTGCACTACCACAGTATTCATTACTAAACAATACTTAACACTTCCTTTCTCTGTTTTTGTGTTTTTCAGTAAATTGTATCTGCAGTGGTGTAGGCTGGTCAATTCCGAAAGGCAGTATGTATCGCTTCTAAAGGCTGTGGAGGAGACCTACCTCCCTCTGCTGGATAGTACGGATACACCAGTGTGTCTAAGAGGAAAGGCTGACTCGATCTTCTCCAACTGGAGCAGCCTTGCCACTTTTCATTCACAGTTCCTCCTCCCTGCCATAGAGGGTGCCCTTTCTCAAACACTGCAGCAAACCGACAGCTTCAGTAAATATGTAAGATATTGTGTCTGTTACGGTACAAACCTTTGGCCTTTTAGTGCTCCTGTTTTTGACTGTGCAGTGCACAGACTTATTTATCAAGTGTGACTAGCTAGGGGCAAGTGGGCAATAAGGCTTTGATAATCCTGATAGTGAGCTGACTCAACATGCAGCCGTTGCAAAGTTGATTAGTTACCGCCATTTTTAAAATCGACTTACATTTATCTCTTTTATACAACTGAGCAATTGGGGGTTAAGGGTCTTGCTCAGGGGCCCAACAGTGGTAACTTGGTGGAGCTGGGAATCGAACCCACGATCTTCCAGGTATCAGTCCAACATCTTAATTACTGAGCTACCACTTCATCTTTTAAGCTACCTTAAACTACCTATAGTTTGCCATCTAGAAAACCAGTATTGTATCCATTAATAGAGACATCAAATGTCCTCCGAATAAGGACACCTGCCAAATGCTGTCAATGTAAAGGTTTAATATTTTTATTTGGCATTCCATAACATCGGTGCTAGAAATGTGACGGGATCTGGATTCTATATATTGAGGCTTTATTTTATTAGTATGGAATTATAAGTAAGGAATGTGTAGCATTTTAATAAATCCCATCTCATGAAATTTCTCATTTGTCTTTAAACAAACTGGAACACACTGATGCTCAGCGAGATCAATTACTGCAATACTCCCACTACATCCGTATGAAGCCAGAGCCGGACTCCCTGCTGGTCAATCAGGCTGCTGAATTTTTCAAGGTGAGCTGCAGATCTTAACCAGTAAAACCAGGTTACACTTGATGTTGATTTTCATTGTATTATTGTGTTGTTTTAAATAAAAGCTAAGGTTTGTAGATGATAACATGGTTGCAGGTTAACGTTTACAATGGCATTATCATTTGTGTCCACTAGGTGGCGAATGAAAATTGTAGGGTAATGGAATACATAGGTCATTTTTTATTGTTGATCGAACCATTGTTTACACAAACGATAATAATGAAGACGTCTGTGTGTTTATCTCCACATGACAGATGTTAATTTCTAAGAATAAATACCGATACCTGACCATCACATCTGTATGTTTATAACACCCCATTCTAGATTTAGTCTTAAGGTCTTTGCACACATTTTTATTTTCGTATTTATTATTCTGAATATTTGTCCAAGATTCAAAGTTTATTTCAGGAAGTCAGTGGCTTATTTTGATAAATATTAAGGTCATGCTTATTTTCTAACATGTGACTTGGTGCTCAAAGACCTAAATAACCTTTACACTTTCCCCAGCTATTGGGGCATGACTGGGAATTTGCTAATTCAACCACTATTAAGTTAGCAAATCAAAACACTAATGTTGGGTGATAAGTCAAAGTTTATTTATTCATTCATTCATCTTCTATACCCGCTTATTCCCTAATTCGGGGTCACAGGGATCTGCTGGAGTCTATCCCAACCATCTCTGAAAGAAGGGGACCCCCTTGACAGGTCGCCAGTCCATCACAGGGCCACACATAAGTCAAAATTATAACCCTGATAAGATGTTTAGTGGATTTAAGGTCACGGCTTTAAGTACACCATTCTACCACGTCGACCTCAGCACAACATACCTTTATAGAGTAGCTCAGTGGCTATGTGCACAGGGGCATATTTTTTTTTCTTTAACAGCATCTACTTTCTCACCTTGCTCTCTTTCTAGGCAAAGCTGTCCAGCTCTTCTGTTCCCTTCACTATCCACTTTCCTCAGTGCCTTGCTGCTCCAACTCAACGGCTACAGCACTACTGCGAGATCCTTGAGGAAATGGGAGGAGTAAACCCCGGCCCTGACTCTGCCCTCTCTATTATCAGACATGTACAGCGCCATGGGGAGGATCTGAGGATAAGCGACCTCATCACTGGCTGTCCGGTGAGAGATATAAAGCGCACAGTGCGAACGAGTGATTATAGGGTAGTAAGTGGATGTTATTAGACCAGTAATGTGAAAGTGTGAGATTAATACTACATTTTGGCAATATAGAAAATATATAAAGCGTTTAACTGGTTCAAAATGAGGGGAAGTGGTGGCTCACTGGGTAAGGTGTTGGACTGATACCTGGAAGACCAGCACCGCCAATCCCAGCAATCAGTTCGATTTCCAGTACCACCAAGCCACCACTGCTGGGCCCCTGAGCAAGGTCTTTAACCCCAGTTGCTCATTTGTATATATAAAAAATGTAAAGGGGCAGTGGTGGCAGTGGTGGCTCAAATGGTTAAGTTTCTGATCTGAAGACCAGAAACACCTTGGTTTAAGCCCCACCACCGGCAAGCTGTTGGGTCCTTGAGCAAGACCCTTAACCCTTCCTGCTCCAGGGGCGCTGTATCATAGCTGACCCTGCGCTCTGACCCCCAACTTACTAAGATGGGATATGCGGAAAACGCTGCATTGTATTGGCTCTGTACACGAACCTTGCACAATGACAATAATGTTGAATAAATATATGTAAATGAATGCCTACTATTTATAATAACATTGGGGTCATCAATCATAGATTCCAAAAACAGCACATCTGGCAGCATTTTATTCTTGTTATGAAACACCTGCCTTTTATTATTATTTTCAGACAATCTAGGTAATATTACTTATCTTAACACAGTGAGACACAGAGCTTTCTAACTGTCCTAAAGACTTTCCTACGTTGGACATCATAATGTTACGGCTTTTATCTCTGACTGTCACCAAACACTGACACTGTCGATTCTAAACAATGCAGCAGTGATTTGGTATAACGAAGAATATGACTATATATAAAAAGATTTGTTGGTATATATTGAAAGATAAACTTGCTTTGGCTTTTTTATCAGTTGTAAAACAATATAAAAAACTAATTTTAGAATCTCTAATTATTATTCTATGGATAATAGAATATTGTAGATTATGTGTATTTATATTTTAGATACCTGTTGAGGAACGTGGGGATTTGGTACGTCAGGGCGAACTATACGTCTGTCCCGGAGGACGGAGAAAGAAGACAGGCCTCAGGACGGTGTTTCTCTACCAGCATTGCCTTATTCTCACCAAACACAAGTCTTCTAGCCAAGGCTGCAGTGCATACACCTTTAAAAACAGCATTAAGGTATAATAATTGTAACTAGATTGATCGTCTGAATGCTAAAATTGAAATAGATTTAGTTTGAGAAGAAGTTAAATATCAGACTATCATAGTGGTGGGAATATTGCTAACAAGAAAATTTTAGCATAAATAAATTCATTTTTAGGGTCAGTTAAAAAAAGAAAATGTAAAATCCTGTTGTGTTGCTACTGAATAATCTTAGCCAGTATTTTTTTAATCAGATTATACTGTTTAAAATCTGCACTGGTGTCAGTGTAATCAGAAAAATCTTTGCGGGGTCACAAACTACCTCTGTGTTCTATTTTGTACTGTTCTCTCAGGTCCACTTTATTATTATTATTAGGCATTATATTTATAGGTGCCTTTCATGGCACTCAAGGACATCTTACAAAGTCCATGAAATGGATTGGAACAATAACATTGAACTATAACAATCAATACAACAAACAGACATGAATTCCATAAAAGCCGAGCCACATAACCGAAAGCTTGTAATCTCATGGAGTTTATATTAATATTCCTGATGCTTAGCGTTCAAAAGACAAAGTTTTTATCAAAGACAACACCCTAATTTTGTACCTGCTAAAAGGACAATTGTCTATTGTTACAGAACATATTTGACTTATCTTTTGTGTTTCTGTAACAGCAAGAAGAATTTCTGTTTTAGATTAAAGCCCAGACTTTAATCCAGCAAGGCACGCAACACAAGCAGAGAAGGAACTTAGAACTTCGAGGAGGGTTTAGAAGACAGTTAAAGTTGGGTGTCATTAGCATAACAATGGAAATGAATACCATATTTCCAATAATAAAGTGCCAGTTAATAAAAGGGAGATGAGAAACAGAAGCGGTCCCAAGACAGAACCCTGTGGAACACTAGTGACAGCATGAGGAGGTTTTGATTTAAACTGTTTGGATTGTACAAATTGAATGCGGAACTGTAAGATAGGAACGAAACAAAAATAAAGCTGTATCAGTGTGAAACAGATGCAGCGCTAAAATAAAGAAGTATAAATATTGATAGGAGTCCAGAATCAGCAGCTAGTAATAAAGTAATAAAACATTGGCTATCTTTAGAAGTGCAGACTCAACACTGTAATCGGAACGAAACCTCGACTGAAACTGCTGATATAGGCTAGTACTGAAAGATGACCTTGGAGCAACAATTTTGTAAGATTTTTTTGATAGAACTGCGGATAAAAGACACTAAGAGGTGGTCAGACTGTGATAAATCAAAGCTAGTGCAGTTATCTGTAATCACACCGAAACAGCGGCCTAAATCAAGATTATGACCATTTAATTAGTTGATACCTTAATAAATTGCACTTAGGTACTATAATCACCAACCAAAACCACATTTTATAACACTTATAATAAAAAAAACACAATATATAAGTAACAGGCTAGTTTCTGTCCAGTTTCAGGGATGTTTTAGGGCGGAATGTTGTCTCTGAAGTAAACGCCCACTGCTATGATTGGCTATAAATGTTGTACACAAAGCAATAGTGATCATGTAACATTAATATAAACAGTTTTGCAAATTGGTGTAAGGGTCCAAACAGACATTAATGTCCAAGCAGGCGGTAATTTTCGTCTGCGCAGGCAGCGCTTATCTACTCTATGAGATCATCGAATTGAACAGAACATTCCATCGTTTTGGCCGACTGCCTACAATATAAACTGTTCTTACAGGAAGTATTTAAGTTCTGAACCTTACAGGATGTTTTTATAGCTCAACGACCTCTCGTATGTCAGGAAATTTTGATTTATCAGTTCATCACCCCTTTTTTTAAGCTGTTTATTGCAAAACAAAATATCCGCCTTTTTATAACTTAAGACTAAGTTAACAGAAGTTGGTATTAAAAAAATTAGTAAAATCCAGTGTCTTGTAAATGAATGCTATTAGCGATGGTAATTCTTTTAACACTTATTAACAATTAAAGCACAGCAGCAGATTCAGACTAAACTACACAAGAAAAGTTTCTAAACACACATACTTACCACGGCTTTCTGCTTCAGACAGGAGAGATGGGTTTAACCCAATCCATTGGAGAGGAGGGGCTACGGTTTGAGGTCTGGGTGAGACAGACATCTCGTCTGAAATACTGTCTCACTCTCCAGGCCTCATCTTCCGAGGACAGGGAAGCCTGGACACATGACATTGCCCAGCTTCTGTGGACACATGCCATCCATAACACAGGTGAGTCTAAAAGCTCTGAATCCGAACCTTTGATATCTTTTCTGATGATTTATAGTTTTTTTTGGTCCTGAACGTAGTAGATTAATGTTCTAACCTGGTTCTTCATGAATAAAATTCAAACATACCTTTGCACATACATTGAAAATGCCTCCGTTTAGTTGAAACCAAATTTTTTTTTTTTTTATTGATGATCCATTTAGACTTTATTTCATATTTAAATAGGTTATATATTTATTTGTTAACCCTATAAAACTTGATTTAATTAACTGTGCACTGCTGCCCTAATTAAGAAGTAATTAAAAATTCAGGGATGTCATCAGGGTGTGATTAAGAGATCAATAGAAGACAGTTTAATTATAAAAACAATCTCCATGTAGCCTTTCAGAGAAATTCTACTTTAAAACATTAAAAATATGTTTTTTAAATGTTTGTAATGCGCTCAACTATACTGGCAATGTCCTAATTTGCTGTTCCAGGGAGAATTTTTGATGACATAAGGAAAAACTCGCAGGATTTCTTGTTAGGTTTCATAGCACAGTTAGCGATTAGTCAGTGGGGTGAATGCGATGACATGAAGGGCCAGTTTCAGAATAGAAGTCGGAAATGTAAGACCCGATTTGTTTTAGCAGAATCTACACATGATGTGGTGTAAGAACTGGACAGAACAGAGGGGCAATTGGTCTAAAGGTTGAATGTTTAAATGCCACCACTGCCAAACTACTGCTCCTAAGCAGGATCTTTAACCCTCAACTGCTCAGTTGTCTTCCAAATTCTGTAAATAAATATAAAAAAATGTCCGAATAAGATAAAATTTTATATTATAATTTAATAAAATTTGGTTTAAATTTTTTTTTTCTAGCGCTTTAACAATTACCAATATCCAAAATCAGCTTTACACAAAGCCAGTTATAGATTTAGATCCCTAATAAGGAAGCCAAACACCAGACTAGTAAGTAAACACTGTAAACACTAATATAGTGTTGACTTAAATAAGCAAGTTATCATCACTAAACATCAGCATTTCAAAAGTTAGTGTCACATATTAACCTTCAAAATACACAAAATTTAGTCATTAAATTAGCTTATGCTGGTCCAATTTTACTGTGATTGGACATACAATTGGACATACTAATGTGCTGATTGGTGGATTATTACAGCAGATGAAGTTTTACAGTATGTCCCGTCTGTTAACATAAAAAAAAAAAAATTTAACACCAAGTTAAGTAGACTGAAATATACAAAAAATGTATTATATATTTTTTGACCCATTAATTAATTATGGAGTTTAATCAATTAATTAAGTTGATCGAGTACAAATTATCGGGGTTTTCAGTGAATGTTCATTCATTCATTCATTCATTCATTCATTTATCTTCTATACCCACTTATTCCCTAATTCGGGGGATCTGCTGGAGTCTATCCCAGCCGTCTCTAATAGGGTGAAAGGCAGGAGGGGGACACCCTGGACAGTCCATCACAGGGCCACACACACGCACACACACTCCAATAGGTAATTTAGAATCACCAATCAATCTAACACACATGTTTTTGGACTGGAAACCGGAGAACCCGGAGTAAACCCACACAAGCACTGGGAGAAAATTCAAACTCCACACAGAAAGCCCCCTGCCTGGGAATCGAACCCAGGACCTTCTTGCTGTGACGCAACAGTGCTAATCACTAAACCGCCCTGCTGCCTGTTTTCAGTGAATGTTCTTGAGAAAAATGTAGAAAGTGATATAAGGCAGTTCTAAGGTTTGGGTTAAACACACGATGATGTTTATTCTAAATACGGGGACAGTCTTTATTAGCAGTTTTACAATTTATACTATTCAGGTGAGATTGACAAGGGTGTAGTTTTACCCTCAGCCACCATTCATGAATTATTCACTGAACCTCTAATAAATACGACACACACAATTGACCGGTATGTCTTTTTCAGGTGTTTATGTTATATATCTGTATGTATGTGGTGTAAAAATAAAAGGCTCTATCAAAAAACCTTCAAAGAACTTAATAATTAACAATAAAAATAAGAACACCCAGCAGTATTTTCCATTAATTTTAAAGAACAACAAGCAACAAAAGGAAAAATAATGGAGAATAAATGTAAATGCTCCCTGAAGTTTAAATCAGAATTGGTAGTCCTAATCTAGCACCACCAGGTTGTTGTGCAGGAAGCAGAGCTGCTCGGCGAGCTCTCTAGTGAGCTTGCTTTTTCTTTTGTTATAAACTGAAGACACATCACTGAAGACACGCCTACTAGGGACTGATGGACAGAGCATTTTAAACTGGCTCAGTGGTTAATGTGTTGGACTACCAACCTGAAGATTTTGGGTTCGATTCCCAGCTCCACCAAGCCACAACTGCTGGGCCCCTAAGCAAGGCCCTTAACCCTAATTGCTCAGTTGTATAAAAGAGATAAATGTAAGTCGCTCTGGATAAGGACGTCAGCCAAATGCTGTACATTATAGTAAATTATTTTATTGGAAAATGATACTGATAATCGTTAAAATACCTAATATCGGTGGTGATAATTGGATAAATCGGTAGTCGGTCCACCAAAAAATGCCTTTAAAAATTTGTAATTCTCACTAATTTGTTTCTTTGTTTTATATGTCAGTCCGATGCCCTTTGTCCAGGAAAAAAATGTCATTAAATGTCATATGACTTTTTTCCGGTAGTCTGAAGGTCTTTGGCGTCAAATCTATCTATGACTCTGGAAGGTCTGGACCAAAACGAGAATAAATCCGTTGTCCTTGTTTTTTTTTGTTCTTTTAAAGAACTGTGTTTAAAGGAATCCCTGTGCATGGGAGTGTCCAGCAAGCTGCTGCTGGATGTGACGGGAGCTCAGACGACGGATGTAGACTCAAATTTCAGCCCTAATGATAGGGGTATAGTATACACACACACACACACACACACACACACGCCTTCCTCACACAGTCACACCTTTAATTATAAATACATCTATATGTCCATTCGGAACACCTTTTCCTCTAAATCAACTTCCATATGTTAGGAATGTTTTTTTACTGGATTGTATAGATTAACTGCGACGATTTAGATTCACATTCAGCCACGATAGTATGAGATTAATACTAATACTGAGATTAATTAACGTTAAGTAGGAAAGTTAGGGTTACCATAACGCACCGTGTCTTACCATAACCCACTTGGGTCCTTTCCGGTTCTATCTTTTTCTCTATCTCCCCCATTTCATCCCTCTGTCCTATCAATAAAGGCAGAAAATGGCCAAAAATATCCTAAAAAATGAAATAAATAAGCTATATTTAAAGTTTGTGGTTAAAAAATCATCGCTTGGCAAATACTATTCTAAAATACTAAAGGTTACGTTATCTTTTATATGCTATAAGAGTATATACATATACTCGGAAACACTTCAAATTTTATATTACTTCGTTGCTAGTAGTGGAATTGGTGTCTGGTATGCAGTATGTCCACAGGGTGTCTCCAGTGATATTGTTGTAAAAACTTCTACCAAACTACAAGCCGCTGTTTTTATCCTTTTTTTTTCTATTTTTCCAGTTCAGAGTAGCTGTTCAGACTCCTCTTCAGTGGGAAGTCAGAAGGAAGGAGGTTCTCCCTCCATTGCAAGAAAACCAAAAAAAGATCCAGCACAAACTGACCATGCACAAGTGAGAACTACGGCATTCGCACACAGGGAATATTCATGCTATATATTTATATACGTTACACGGTTTAATATATAGACAACAAGTATTAGAAACACCTGATCATCACATCAATACTACATCTCAAGTTCAAGAAGCTTTATTGTCATTTCACCCTCATATAGCAGCTGATTCCAAATCTGATTCCAATTTACCTACTCATTCTAGATAGATTTTGAAGATTGGTCTGTAGAGGGACTGTTTAATTTAGCCATGTTAGTATTGATAATTCATTAATCAAAGCACTTTTTTTTTGGTGTGGAGGTCTGGGGGTGCAGTCAGTGTACACTTCATCCAAAGGTGTTTTAGTAGGGTTGAATCATAATTAGGGTTCTGTGCAGGACACTCGAGTTATTAGCTAAGTGTTTAGCACTGTTGCCTTACAGCAAGAAGGCCCGGGTTCGATTCCCTTTCTGTGTGGAGTTTGCATGTTCTCCCTGTGCTTGCTGTGAACCTGGTTTCCTCCTACAGTCCAAAAACATGTATATTAGACTGATTGGTGATTCTAAATTGCCCATAGGAGTGTAAGTGTGTGTGTGTGTGTGTGGCCCTGTGATGGACTGGCAACCCGTCCAGGGTGTCCCCCTCCTGCATTTCGCTCTTTCAGAGACGGCTGGGATGGACTCCAGCAGATCCCTGTGACCCCGAATTAGGGAATAAACGGGTATAGAAGATAAATGAGTGAATGAATGAATACCACACTGAAGGCTATAGGATATTTTTTGTTTTTTTTTATTCTAGTAAAAACTGTTGATTAAGTGCAAATGAGTCTTTACAAGTTCTCGTTATTTGAGTAAAATAATGTAATGTAACAAAAACGTGGGGTTTGTAAAGTGCTGAACTTAGATGACTTAAATAAAGCATATGAATAAATCCAGGCTTTTCAGCTACAGTCAGATACAGTGGGAAAATGTGTCCCATATTTTTACCTGTTTTTTGGCCGGTGTATTTTGGGGCTGCCGCTGTTTTGTTTAGCTCGCAGCGCCAAACAGGCCTCCCATTCAACAACATGGTTCTGTTTGAGGTGCTGGAATAAATTAGTCCTGCTGCTTCCTTTAGTTACCACAAACTTAAGACGAATTTTACAGCAGGCTTTGGCTTGTTTAACGTCTGAACATTTCCGAAACGTTACATTTACAGCATTTGGCAGACGTCCTTATCCAGAGCGACTTACATTCATCTCATTTACACAACTGAGCAGTTTGGGGTTAAGGGTCTTGCTCAGGGGGCCATTAGTGGTAACTTGGTGGAGCTGGGAATCAAACCCACGATCTTCTAGGTATCAGTCCAACATCTTAATTACTGAGCTACCACTTCATCTTTTAAACTACCTATAGTTTTCCATCTAGAAAACCAGTATTGTATCCATTAATAGAGACATCAAATGTCCTCCGAATAAGGACACCTGCCAAATGCTGTCAATGTAAAGGTTTAATATTTTTATTTGGCATTCCATAACATCGGTGCTAGAAATGTGAAGGGGTGGAGGCTTGATGGTGCTAGAAATCGAACCCCGGTCTTTCTGGTATTAGTCCACCATTTCCCACCAACATTTATCCATATAGTCTACGTTCATTCACCTTCATTAGAAAAAACATAATAATACAGGATAGGGCACCACTTCGCTCTTAAAACAACCCCAGCCTTCCACATTTTATCCTGATTTATATGGTTAAACTACTAAAATATTTTAGATTTGTAATATTTCTGATGCACATTTAAGCCATCTAATTCTTTGATCTGTCATCCAGGAGGTTTTTTTTTTTGTTTTATTGCATCGATATCTGTTGACCACTGAAGTGCAATCAACTCATTGTCATGTTTATGGATGTGTTTTGTGACCTGGTGCAGTTTCATTTTGGAAATAAAGATATTTGTAGCTATAAAGGGACTCGCAGTCAGCAATAATACTCAGACAGACTGTGGCATTTAAACAATACTCAATTGGTATTCAGAGCCACTGCCTGTGCCAAGCAAACACTATAACATGAACAACACCAGCCTGAACTGTTAACACAAGGCCAGATAGGTGATGCTTATCTTCTGGATATCACAGCAGATAGGTTGTTATAATTTTCCAGGTTTGGTGATCATGTGATCACTTTAGCGTTAGCGTTAGCGTTAATGTTTGTTCACTGCACTTTTGCCAGTTGATTAGATAATAGATAAATTTGTCTCATATACTTTATACAGCAAGGTGAAATTTGTTTCTTCGCATATCCCATCTTAGTAAGTTGGGGTTAAAGCGCAGGAGCAGGAAGGGTTAAGGGTCTTGCTCAGGGACCCAACAGTGGCTGGTTGGCGGTTGGCTTAAACCTAGGTCATTCTGGTCTTTAGATCAACAGCAACTTAGCGCCTTAACCATTTGAACCACCAGCACCCCTATACACTATATTTCCAAAAGTTTGCGCTCACATAACCATCAGATTCATATGTGGTTCCGCTCCAAAATGTTGCTATAAATTTGGAAGCCGAAGTTTTCTAGAATGTCTTTGTAGAATGCCTTCACTGGAACTAAGAGACTCCAGCACTGTTCCAGCAGGACACTGACCCTGTGCACAAAGCCCTTGATGGTGTGTTATGATTGGATAGCACTCAAAAACTTGTGTGTTCTGCACAAAGCCCTGATCTTACATGTTACATGTTTTACAGCCATATATGTTGCTACAAACACACACACACACATACACACACAATTACAAAATAAAGTGATTTAAATGACTAACTGATATTTGTATTCTTTTTGTTCAGAGTTCCTCGCCGTCGACGTCTGTTTGAACATCATCTCATCTACACATGTTAGTCCTTTACCTCACAAACAACTTTCAAATCTGGAAATTGGTGTATACAATAATGACATCATTTCTTTTTTTTTCTTTTCCTTCTAAACAGGTAGTGGACAAATCACAGGGGGAAAATTTCAACTGGACAAATTTTAAACGAACACAGACTGGAAGATAAATCGGGAAACATTGCGGCGTGATATGGCATACCGAACGACGTACTGTTTTATAAGACGTGCTGCGGTTTACGGGGCCATCTTGGAACTGTCTTTCGCATTTGCTCTGTATGCAACTAATCGCCAGGTACTGGAGCGTGTAGCAGGGTAATGTGTTTCAGGCTTTCATGCACTGCTGCCTCCAACTGATTTGCTTGCATGCCAAAAACGACTTTGATTTTTATTCCATACGTTTCTGGGTATTTCGCCTTCGCCTAATTCCTGCTCACTTAATAATTGCTTTATGTCTTTATTTTTAACCAAGGAATGTAATTAGTTCATTTCAAGCCTCTTTTTTTTACTCTAATATGTGTAGATTTAATTTTACATGTCATTTTTGCTATTATTCATTATGTTAATAGCTATATTGGTACAAATGTAAAGAATGTAAAGAATGCATGATCTATGTATGTGCCATAGCAACAAAAATATTACCAAAATATTTTACCGTAATAACTGTAACGCAAAGCCTTAGAAATCGACAGTCATTACAGCCACCTTATAACGTTCCTTATAAAAGTATAAAATATTTACTTATTTTTTTTCTTTTGCATATCCTGTTATGTATATAAGTCTTATTTTAAGAGAACGATAAATATCTAAATGACTCGTAGAGGTTATGACTTTTTCAACTTTTCCTTTTTTAACAGCACATAATAACCGAAATATCCGAGAAATCAATTCTTTATTTATTTTGTTTGGGGTTTTTTTTTCAATAGATTAAGGGAAAATAACATCTTAGCCTTTTTATTAAAGTGACCCTAGAATTTCTAGACTTAAAACTTCCTCTTTTTCTTCTCCTTTCGGGTTGTTCCCTTTTAGGGGTCTCCACAGCGAATCATCTGTCTCCCCCCTAACCCTATTCTCTACATCCTCTTCACTCACACCCACTAACTCCATGTCCTCGTTTATGGCATCCATATACCTCCTCATTGGTCTTACTCTTTATCTTCTGCCTGGTAGCTTCATTTCTAACATCCTCCTACATTATATTCACTATCCCTCCTCTGTACAGGTCCAAACCACCTCCAGCTGTGCTTCCCTGACTTTCTCCCCAAAACATCTGAACTACTTTGGAATTAAATGAGCTTAAGGCATAAACTCCTTCAATAATACAGAAAAATGTCTGTGTTTCTAATACATTATCAGACTCTTACGGTACACAGTTAAATAATGACACTATTATTAATTTGGCTGGATTATTCTGTAATAAATGTAATCTAAAGGGGGTCTAAATAATTTAATTACCCTATGAAATAAAAAAAAGGTTGAGAACGACTAATTCAAGGTATTTATCGTGCAATTTATGTAAGACCGAATGTACTCAAGTCTCCTGACTTTCAGCTCGCTTTATATAAATCTGGTTAAACACAATGCTTTATTATTTAAACCTGAACCCAAAACTTAAACCAGGTTTTGTCCAATAGGTGGTGTTAATGAGCAGCCGTATCTTAGAAACAATGTGTCTCCTATTTTATAACACCAAAAACCTATTTGAAGTCTAACAATGAATAGCTGCTCATTTGTCATCTGTGGATGGAGACCACTATTATTCTCTTCATTAAGCGAAAATAAATAAATAAATAAATAAATAAATTCTGGGCAGCATTAACATACTGTGCTTAACAACATGGTGGCCTAAAACGGCCCCTGTTTCCAGTACTTTAAATACAGGAGTGTGTCAGACTCTCTAGAGCTAAACAGCTTGCTTTACACAGCTCGGATTATTATTGTTACTAGTTCCATATTTAGCGGCATATGAACTCTCATAGCTCCCATATGAATTTGCATACCCACCACCTCTCACTCGCTTTCGCCCACTGTGTGAAAAGAGTCGATTTTTCCTTTGTCTGTTTATGAGTTTGCATTATGATCCAGCTGGCTTTGATTGTCATGGCAGCTCCGGCAGCCAAATCCAAATCCAAAGCTTGCTTGCATAAGAGGAAATGCTCGGAGTTTTTTGCTTTAATCTTTGAGTTATGTAATTAGTGCACCCCACCCTCCTATATTCCATTTTACTGTATTCCACTCGACTTAATCTTGTATAGTCACTGGAATTCCAGGACACTCCAGAAAAGAGTTTAGAGCCGACATTAATCAAGCACACATAAGCCATTTTGGAACAGTCGAGAACCTTTTGATCTCGAGAATTATTAAGTTGCTTTATAGAAGATGTGGGATGTGTGTGCATGTGAGCTACATGAGGAATGAAGCTAAACCTACAGCCAGACTTAATCCAAATATACTTTGCACAGTGGGAAATGTGCTCATTTCAGAGCTTTTAAAAGCAAGTCTCTTCAAAACTATAAATACCTTGGCGTGATTCATCGTTCTCGCTGTAAATACGAGCATTAACCAAAGAAACAAGGTGCCTTTTATAAGCTCCTCAGTATAACTGTTGATGTTTACATTTTTTTATTTTTTCGGTATGGCAAAACCTCTTATTACCTTTAATGATTTAATAATTGCATGCGATGTATTTTGCACTTGATCTGTGTGAATCTTTGTCTTTTTTTTTTTTTTTTTTTTTTTTTTTTTTTTTCCTTCTACTTCAAGAATTAAAACTAGACAAGATCAAGCGTGTCGTCTGTCTCAGCTATTTTACCGCGTAGCGCTTTGTTATTTTGCACGTATCGGGGCATTATTGGAGGCATAAATTTGAAGAACGTTAGTGGCAAAGTAAAAATGGCAGCCGGCTGAGTGGTCAATAAAGAGGATCAGATATTTAAGGGAGAAAGGGATTATGAGAAAAAGTAGGAGGGGTAGAATGTAGAAAGCGAGAGCATAGTGAGAAACAGGAAAGGGGTTTAGAGAGGATGGGGCAAAAGACAGTAGATGGGATGATGGGTAATGACAGGGTGAGAGGGCTCAGACAGAGAGGCACACAGAGGGGAGACGGAGAACAAGAGTGAAAGAATGAGGGGAGGGGGGGCTGGTGGATGCTGTACATAGAGGAATGGTTGAGAGCGGGGAAGTTTTTTTGTCTCACCAGAAATCTGAAGAGTGGGCAAGAGGGGGAATGAATGTTGCAAAGAGGAAAGGTTATGCACAAAGACATTTGGAAAAAAGGGTAAAAAAAAAAAATAATTCTGAGGTTATAAAAAGAGAGAGAGAGAGAGCGAGAGAGAGATTAATATTATATGTAAGAGATAGCTGAAGAACAGTGAAGATAGCGAGGGAAAGAAATGAAGAATGAGGGATAGATGGGCTATGTTGACAAAGCAGCGAGACTCGGCAGAACAAAGGGGAACGTGGAGAGAATGAGCTGGGTGAAACATCAAAGGGATTTTTCGTCCCCCGTTACCGGGACAACAGGCATTTGCATGCGATTAGCTTTTTACATCATATTAAGGAGGGAAGGGGCGCAGGGAGAGTACTATAGATCATACTGGAAGAAAAGGGTGGCCACTCATACTGACTTCCAGGCTGACAAGCGACCGTTTGTATCTTCGAAAGCATGTTTGCTTCTGAAAACTATGTCCCATCTACATCATACATGTGATCGTTGATCCTGCATGAGGACAAATTTAATGTCCTGGAATAACATTATTATTATACCTACATATCCATACACTATTTTTGAGAATGAATACATCGTTGTAGCACCACCAGATTCCATGCAACTCCATCAGTAAAACTGATTTTGGGTAACTGGAATTTAATCTTATATGTTGTACGAATGTGCAAATGGGGATTGGCTGCTTCTAATAAAAGGTTATATATATCTGTCCCTAAAATGCCAAACATGCACCTGCTCTCCATCCCATAAAGAAACGCACAATTTCTCTCGCAGCTATACGTGATGCCTCAGTGCCCTCAGTTTTCGTGGACACATTGTGCTCCCCGGAGTCGTCATGGCCGTCGCCGTAGTGCTATTGTCATGGCAATACTACAGTATCAATACCCCTGACACTGCGACAAAGAGACAGCAGCCCACTGCCACATCACTCCACCCCTTCACCATCCGCTCATCTCTCTCTCTCTCTCTCTCTCTCTCTACTCACCCCATCCTCTCTCCCCCTTCCCTATCGATCCCTCCATCTCCCACTAAATATGTACATATTGATCCCCCCCAACACATTACCCCATCCTTCTCTCCCTCCACCTTTTTTTTTCCCTTTCCTTTCTGCATCTTTTCCATAGATCAACTCTTGCCATTTCCATACCTCACTCTATCATTTTTCCCCTTAACGCCTTATTCTTCATCATCTCTCATTTCATCTTCCCTTACCATTCGTCCCTTTTTCCTTCTCCCCCTACATGCCCCCCTGTCCTCCCTCCTTTCCTTCGCTGCGTGTATATTTTTTTTTCTGTTTGTCTCTGTCTCACTCACTCTCTGCATATTAATTGGTGCATTTTTGCTGCGGAGCAAAAAAAACAAAAAAAAACAATCAAAGCTGTCAGGGGCGGGTGGCCATGCTACTGTATCACACACACACACACACACACACACACACACACACACAATAGACAAGCAAATAATAAATATATACTGTTTGTCTGCATGTTAATATAATATAAGACAAATTCTGCCCTATGTAGTGGTATAATGTATTTATGAATTATTATTATAAGCATGTTCCCACACATGAGATGCCAATTTCCTATTTGGAATTGGGCTTATTAGTCAGGTGGCCATTTTGGAACGTCATGTCAAGTGTTGCGAGGTGGGCTAAGGAAAATGGCACTGAGGAAATTGTCAGAGAATGACAAACAACAGGGTTGCAGCCAAGTTTCGTACCACAGACCTACAAAGCAGAAAATATCTTTTACAAATTTATACTTAATGAAGAACAATATTAAAATGATTTAAATAAAGAATAATATAAAAAAAAAATTGATTAGATATTTTTTTTGTGTTTGCCCCTTTAAAACATTTAATTTGATTGATATATATATATATAAATGTGTTGAAAAATATCTATAATCTTAAATATGTATAAGTGATATAAATAACAAAATAGGTTCAAAAAACAAGTTCGGTCATTTTTTATTTTTATTTTTATACTTAAGCACAAGAATTTGGAATCATTTTATTTATAAATAATAAAGACATGCACAAAAAAAGTGGACACAGGTTGGAGACGCTACTGCACCTGCGCAAAACCACGTGATACAAGAATCTTAAAAGACTTCAGCATAAAAGGACTAAGAAGAAAAAGAAAAAGAAAACTTTTCTGTCCCAAAACTTCCTACAAGAAAATAACGGTATATGGAAAAGCGTCTGTCTTTACAACAAAATAATCCGTGACGTCACCCTGATTTTATTGGAAATAAGGATAAATGTAATTATTTGTTGACATGTAATAGTAAAGTTAAACGTTTACATCAGATCTCTTCAATGTGCACATGAGATCTAGATAGAAGAAGTTCGCAAGATCAGATCGCAATCAAGATCCTGTCCAAAGTGCGCAAGCTGCACTTGCACACTTTTGGCGTGCGCAAAAACTCGTCAACATGCACGTGAGGACGCTTTAAAAAAAAAAAATCCAACCCTTTATCATTTATAATTGCATTTGCATCCTTTATCACATTCTTACTCAAAACTACACAATAAATGGATCTTTAAAAAATGCAAAAAAAAGAGAGAGAGAGAGAAAGAGAGAGACGAGGGGAGGAGAAGAAGAGAGAAAGAGAGGGAGGGGAAAAGCGTCGTAAGCTTGTATACAACTACCTCGATTTCCATTTCCCCCCCAACTCGTAATGTATTTAATTCAAGCGAAACGTAATCATGACGTGTCTTGTCATTAATCTCCTCGCCGCCTCTCCCGTAAGTACATTGAGTCTCACTTTCATCAACAAAAAATATCTTATAAATTGCAAACTATTCGCTAAATTCGCACCGCGCGCGCTTACAAATGATTACATGATCATGTGCTTTGTGCAAGGTTCCTTGTCTAAGTTTGCGATTTATTATTTTTCTGTAGGCTTTTTTTTTTTTTTTAAACAACAACGACTTTTTTTGGGGGGGGAGATGGTGGGGGGTTGTTAGTGCTGATCCGGGTTAAATCGAGAAAATAATAATAATAACTCGTGCTACATTGCTTTTAGATAATCAATGCTTGATCTGTGACATTTTGGGGGTGATTGGCGGCTCGCGCATCCCTACAGGACACATCATACATGTAACCGCACAAGACGGGCAGTCGAGCGTCGTGTGTGTGTAGTGTGTTTCGTGTATGTCGTGTGTGTCGTGTATGTGCGTCTTGCCCTTGCCATCAGAATCCGGTGCTTGTGTTCGGTCTTTGCTCCGAGTTCAACTATGCACAGCGGCTCGGGTTACAAAAGGATCATAGAAAGTCATTAGGAAAAAAAACCCCAAACTTTGATTTTCTAATGTCTCGTGCACGTGAGAACAATTTTTTTTACACGTTCGATGCACTTAAAAGTGGAATAAAAGTGTCCTGAAAGTAATGTTCAACTTAGATGATGGATAGAAGATAAACTTTTATTAAGTTGGAGCTTTGCGCATGGTTACAGTTTAACGAACGTATTAAGTGTCATTATTATGCGTTTATGTCATTTAGGTCAATTTGTGTCGCAGACTTGTTTATTGTTATCACCGGTTTGGATTAAATTCGCATAATTATTGATCTGTTTATTATGTAATGTCTGACCTGCATGACTTGTTTAAGATGAAATTATTGCACCAGCTTTGCGATTCCACGCAGTTTCAGCAGGACCACTTGTTCTCGGTTGTTCTTACCTCTTTATAGTAGCTGGCTACACCAGGCTACGGGTTCCAGCTGCTGCATGCCCCTGCTGCGCTTGGCTAAAATAAGCAGCCCTAATAAAAGTGCTATTCTAATATGCATCCTATAATTTAGGGTTTAAAAAAAAAAAATCGATAGCACACATACAGATACTCATTCTTTACAGAAATCCAAACCAAACCAAAGTTCTAAAAGTTCCTGTTGGTTTATCAAGCAGAGGGTTATGGAATTGGAGCAGCGAAATTCAAGATGAATCCCGTGATGCCACTTTTTTAGCTGCTTTCTCTTCGTTTCGTGTCCCATTTCTCCCTCCCATCCGCTCATTTTTTTAATCTTTTGTCGAAAGAAAATCAGGAAAGAGAAAAAAATGTATGTAGACAAATAAAACCCAAGAACATTTTTATTTTAATCCCGTGCAATGAGCATTGAAGCCCAAATCATTACGCATCATTATGCAGCTTTGTGATTTGGGTAAAAACCCGCTGGCTGCGCGCGCACTCGTTTGTTCGGAAGCCATTATTTATTTTATAATGAGCCCCCCCCGCCCGCCCATTCCCCTGCCCCCTGCCCCCCCCCCTCTCCTCTCACTCTCAAAAATTCGAGATGGCCGCGAGAGGGAAGGGCGAAAAAGCCACTGAAAATGGTTGCGCGTTATTGACGCCCAAAGGCCGGGGTGAAAATTCCTTTCGAGATAAGCGAGAGGACGTGTCATCAAATGTCCCCCTTCCGCGCCTTAAAACGGGAAACAGTTCCAAAGACGCATTTTGCAGCTTCTGCCTAAAACGGAGCTCTTTTTCTGATTAACTTTCGAAGGTGACACAATCCAGGCAGTTATAATGGTGTATTATTTACACCCCTTCAGGCTTCCAGCTAACCTTTTCCACAAAGGGACGTGACAAATAAGCTAAAGAAAAAATATGTAAGACTACAAGCCACTTGGAATAAAGGGGTTTTTTCAGTATGTTTTTATATAATTCATATCGTAAATCAGTGGTTTACGGTCTTGGGCTGATACCAGAAAGAGCGGGGTTTAATTCCCGAACACCACCAAGCCACCACCGTGGGCCCCCAAGCAAGGCCCTCAACCCCCAAATTGCTCAGTTGTATAAAGGAGATAAATGTAAGTCGTCTGCCAAATGCTGCGAATGTAAATGTAGCTAATCTAAAGTACAGGAAGATGTTCTGCAAAGCGGGTTCTCAGCCTGGGTATCCATAATGCCTTTTTTTTTCTATTTTTTCACACAAACTTTGTTATACTTTTACTCATACATGTTTTATTGAGTTCTAATAGTTAATAAGGCCGACTGGGTACTTGCAAAGGCCTACAAACAAAAACAGGTGTACAAATCATATCAACTTTAAAAAAAAGTATGTCTTTATTAATGGGGTGCTATTTGTCGTTTCGACGTGTACGGAGACTTTTATGTAGCGTACTTTTACTTTAAAAATGAATTTCAGTCCGTCTATCAGTCCCTGTTTCTAGATAAAATATATAGAAAAGATGTAGCTTTGAAGGTGAAGTTTAGTCATTTTTTTCTGCGAGTTTAGGTCAGTTATTCTTAAAATTGGGTCTATAAAGCATAGCCTGGGGATTCTTAACCTATTTTTTTACTTTGTTAGTGATAGAACTTACAACCTATTATTAACCAGGGTTATATATTATCATTATCTATTTAATTATTATCCATATCATCTGTTGAATTGGCCACTAGGTCAAAACCTTAGTAACTCCGGTTTTAAACTGTACCTTAGTCGGTGTCCTCAAGGGTTCAGGGAGGAAAGAAATGATTTGATTCCCTGCTGATTTTGTACGTTTGCCCACTGCCCAAAAATGATCAGTCTATCATTTTAATGGAGGGTTTATTCTAACAGTGAGAGACAGAATAACAACAAAAACATCCAGGAAAACACTTTAAAAAAAGTTATTAATTAATTTGCATTTTGTGAGTAAAATAAATATTTGATCCCCATCAATCAGCAAGATGGCTGGCTCTTTTATACGGGTTACGAGCTGAGATAAGAAGCACTAAGGAGAAAGGCTCTTAATCTCAGCTACTTACCTTTATAACCTGTCCACAGAAGCAACCAGTCAATCAGATTCCTATATATTTTTGTCCTTCAGCAAATAAAATCATAATTCTAGAAGTCTACTCATTTCGACTTTTTTGTATTTTAGAGAAAATGTTTAAAGGCACACAGGGTATACCATAAATTTCCATACGTAGAAAAAATAAAAAATTTTATTATGAAAAACATTTTCCCAGATCTGCAGATCCCATCCCACTTGATTTTTATCTTTGGGGGCATTTGAAGGTCATGGTGTATCAGGAAAAGGTACAAAACACAAATCATCTAAAGGAACGTATTACCAACGGCATTACAAGCAGAACTCCAGATGTGCGTATACGTGTTCTTCAGCAGTGGAGGACACGCGTCCAAACAATAGTAGAGCTTATTTTATACATAAAAATGGTTTTCATAAAAAAAAATTTAAAAAAAATTCAAATTTTTATATATTTATATTTCTCCTATGTATGGAAACTTATAGGACACCCTGTACTTACATATAAAGTAGAAAATAAGTACACTTCTAGTGTACCAACTCAATAATAAAGCAAAGTTTAGCATCCTTTTTTACATGAAAAAGTGGGCTTTTAAATATTTCAAGTTATTCAAATTTTTTTATAATAGTGAAAATTTAAAGAATATAAAACTTTGGTTATAATAAAAACCAAGATTTTATTGTACACACATTTAGCATAACTGCAGCTTTGTCACCCTAGAATGGAAATGTAACTATGGCTTTATTTCTTTCCACGTCTCTTATAAACGGTAGCCAGATGTGTTCTAGGGTTGCATCTGTTGGAACTATAAAGTCGACTTTACTAATGAAAGTTCTGATTGGTTTAATTGGCCAATTAACACTCAGCTGGAAGTCGATCTGCTCATTCTCCCCTACAGAGGAAGCACTACCTCTCTTACATCTCTCCTGGGTCTGTGGAAAGTGCTTTGCACATATTGCAAAAAAAAAAAAAAAAAAAAAAGCCACAGGCCTGCTGTTTGAGCAGAGTTATTTTGTCAGAGTAGTAAATGAGCAAAGGCTATCTTTAGTTAACGATACATAAACAATTAAATTAGGAGGTTCAATGAAAGGGTTAATATTGCTTAATCTGTCAACATTCAATCCTTTTATTGTTTTATTATCAACCATGCAACATTTGTCCATCTGTTTTAACCAGTTCTGGGTTAGAACATGTTAATTTATCAAATGCATAAAAATAAAACCACGACTACCTAAAACTTTAAAAATGGGTCAGGTTTGACCCCAAAGCCACAGGAAGGTTAACCATTCTAACACAAATCTACACTGTCTATATTCCCTGATATGTGGATGAAATAGTTTATAGTTTATTTATTTATGCCAGGTTTTTGGAAAGTGTTAGGGCTCAACATTTGATTTCGTTTACTACTTAGTGGTGGCTTATGGTTAAGGCGCTGGACTACCAACCCGAAGATTGTAGGTTCGATTTCCAGCACCACCAAACCACCACTGCAGGGCTCCTGAACAGGACCCTTAACCCCCAATTGCTCAGTTGTATAAATAAAATATAAAACTCACCTATTTTATGGGAAGTGGTGGCTCATGGTTAAGGTGTTGGACTACCAACCTGAAGATTGTGGGTTCGATTCCCAGCACCACCGAGCCACCACTGTGGGCCCCTGAGCAAGGCCCTTAACTCCCAATTGCTCAGTTGTATAAAAGAGATAAATGTAAGTCACTCTGGATAAGAACGTCTACCAAATGCTGGAAATGTGAATTGTATTTAAGGTTCAAGTCCAAGTCCAATGTTATGCTGCACTGCCTCTGGAGTGAAGGTATGGAATCACTGGAGTTCTACAGATTTAGTACCAAATTCCATTTTACTTGTATGGCATTTTTAACAATACTCACAAACAAAAAGTAACTAAGTATTACTTTTTGGATTAAATAGAAAAGGAACCTTGATAGAACAGTGGAATCCACCCGAAAGACCAGACAGTGAAACTTATTCATTGCACTATTGCCCTAAAGTAAAGTAATATGGAAACAATACTACGGTAAACTCAGGATGAGTTGAGTATTTATAAAGACAGTAGATATCCAGGGGGGAAAAGTATTTAAACCCCTGCTGATTTTGTACGTTTGCCCACAGACAATGAAATGATCATTCTATATTTTTAATGGCGGATTTATTCTAAAAGTGAGAGACAGAATAACACATCCAGAAAAACACATTTCAAAAAGTTGTATTTCAGTGACTGAAATTAGTTTTTGATCCCCTATTAATCAGCAAAGTGTCTCTTACACACTCTCTTAAAGGGATTCTCTTAAAGGAAGTGCTTCTAATCTCAGCTCATATCTTGTATAAAAGACACCTGTCCACAGATGCAATCTTTCAATCAGATTCCAAACTCTCTACCATGGCCAAGACCAAAGAGCTGGTCCAAGTATGCCAGGGGCAATATTGTAGACCTACACAAGGCTGGAATTGGCTACACCACCATCTCCAACAGCTTGTTGAGAAGGTGACAACAGTTGGTGTGATTATTTGCAAATGGAAGGAACAGAAAAATAACTGCCAACCTCTCTCGATCTGGGGCTCCATGCAAGATCTCACCTTGTGGAGTTTTAATGATTATGAGAACAGCGAAGAATCGGCTCAGAACAACACAGGAGGAGCTTGTCAATGATCTAAATGCAGCTGGAACTATAGTCACTAAGAAAACAATTGGTAACACAGCACACCTTGAAAGATTGAAATCCTGCAGCACACACCCAAGGTTCCCCTGCTCAAGACAGAACATGTACAGGCTCATCTGCCAATGAACATCTGAATGAGAAGAACTTGGTGAAAGTGTTTTGGTCAGATGAGACCAAAACCAAGAACTTTGGCATCAACTCAACTCGCTGTGTTTGGAAGAGGAGAATTGTTGCCTGTGACCCCAAGAACACTATCGCCACCGTCAAACATGGTGGAAACATTATGGTTTTTTGGTCTTCTGTTGCTAAGGGGACAGGACAACTTCACCACATCAGATAGACGATAAACATGGCCATGTACCGTCAAATCTTGGGTAGAAACCTCTTTTCCTCATCCAGGGCATTTAAAACTGGGTTGTGGATGGGTTTTCCAGCATGACAATGACCCATAACACACGGCCAAGTCAACAAAGGAGCGACTCAAGAAGAAGCACATTAGGGTCCTGGAGAGGCCTAGTCAGTCTCCAGACCTTAATTCAATAGAAAATCTATAAAAGGAGCTGAAGGTTCGAGTTGCCAAATGTCAGCCTTGAAACCTTAATGACTTGGAAAGGATGTGCAAAGAGGAGTGGGACGAAATCCCTCCTAAGATGTGCAAACCTGGTGGCCAACTACAAAATATGTTCGACCCCTATGATTGCCAACAAGGGTTTTGCAACCAAGTCCTAATTTATATTTTGCGAAGGGGTTAAATACTGAATTGACTTATTAAAATGCAAATCAAATTATAACTTTGAAATGTGTTTTCTGGATATCTACATGCAGTACGTTCCACCACTGCGCTACCACTTTCCTGTTAGACAATAACCTTTAGACACACAATGTAAGATTCTGTAAATGTTGTTTTTAGTTAACATATTTAAACAAACCCACAATTAAAATATTTAGTCCAAAAGTGCAAAAAAAGCCATTAACACCAGTTTACTCTTATGAGCCTGTCAGTCTTAGGAGATGCATGCCGGGGCATTACTAGAAATTTTGGCCCTTATGAAATAACTCTTATTACATTAATGATAGTACTGTTATTACTAATTAAAAAAACTGTGGTAGCCCTAAAGTGCATGGGCCCTTAAAATAATCCTAACCGCCACCCCCCACCCCCAGCAGTGCCAGGGTTACGAGTGTCTTTAAAGTTTGTAAGGCAACGCTATGTAATAGATAGATAGATAGATAGATAGATAGATAGATAGATAGATAGATAGATAGATAGATAGATAGATAGATAGATAGATAGATAGATAGACATAAAACTTTATTGTCATTGCAAGATACAAGTACATAGCAAGAACCAGAAGTGCAAATGGTAGTACTGTGCAAAGTAAGCCCTAAACTAGAATTTGAGCTAAGTGCACTGTAAGCTCCTTTAATCCTTGATGATAGATAGAATGAAACCACCAACTACCAAACTAAGTACTGAGTATTAAAGGGAAGAACATAACTGAATTGTGTTTTTTTTTATGCATGTGCAAAAAGAAAAACTGGGCAAAGAGTTGGCAGTAGGCAAAGACTTGAGTTCGGGCCAGGATTAAAAAAAGAATTGAAACACTTTTATGTGTAAACTTGCCCTGTCACCATAGGCAAACTCAGCAAGTCTAGGTCACATGCATGAGCATTGTATAATCCATAGTCAAAGCTTTTGGTTCAAGCAGAAACATAGGCGAAAATCAACACACCCACAAAGACACACGAGCACACCCACACCCTTTTCATATAAATTTTCTCAAGGGCATCTGTTACACACTGCATGAATAGCTGCTTGTTCATCCTTTAGATACAATTTAGGGTTACAGAGTACACAGATTTAGAACAGCGAATCCAGTAAATCTGTGATCTAATAAACTAGGAATGCATCCGTTTCTATATTCATATCTCCATATCTGAATCAACTGCGTGTTTCGATGTCCTCGAATATCACTATAAATACTAACAACACGAAGGCCCCACTAAGGATTTTTAGCAATTACCTTCCTGAAATACATAGTTTAAGTAATAATATCTTTAAAAATGTGTATGTCTGTCTTTTTACATAGGAATGAAAAATGGTTGACAGTGGGCAATTTGGATGCTATTAACTCTGCCCATGTTACTTTTATTTAATTACACTGATTACAGCTGTTATTATAGCTATTATAGTTGTTACGCATGTAAGAACATTGGTCGGTACTTTGAAAAAAACACCAATAAGCGGTCTATAATAAGCTTTGATTAGTATTAATGACAGTATCCAGTAAGATATCTATTTCAAATCGGAGTAATCTGTTGATCAAGTTTATCTTCTTAATGCATAAACCGATGTCAGTGTCTGCATCTGCGGCTATACTTGCATCTAAAGTTGCATGCCGTTAATTAAGGTTTCCCCTTGCTGAAAAACTGCATTGTTGTCTACCATGTGACTATTTGAACAAGGGTGTTTAGCATGCATGAATCATATGGTGACTTGCTGCCATATTGCAAGTTTGTGTGTGTGTGTGTGTGTATTATTTGTGCGTGCCGCCTTTATCACTTTACTGCCTTCATCTTTCCCTTCCCCCCAGTCTGTCTAGCACATTATCACTCCTTCATCCAAATTCGAGCGAAAAAAAAAAAAAAAAAAAAAAGCTGCCTTATTAGAATGGCAGGCCTGGTCAGACACAAACATAATCTGTGATGGCAGAACAATGGATTGGCACAAACAATATTCATATGAAAATAATACCGTCACACTAAAGAGGTTCAGCATCCTTTACTCCAAATCTGAGAATGCTTTCTGCCCCCTCTTTTTTTTTATTTGAGAAAATTACCACTCAAATATTGCTCATTCAAATGTGAGTTTCTCTCCTAACCCCCCCCCCTCTCTCCTTTTATCCGTCTGTCTCGCTCCTTCTTTCTCTTCTCCTCTCCCCATGTTATGAGGCCCCAATCTACCAGCTGATAGCAGCATTCCCTGGCATAGTGCCAACTGGCAGCGATGCAAAAGAGAGAGAATGAAAGAAAATTTGTGAGTAATAGAGGGAGCAGCAGAGAAAGAGAGAGAGAAAGGAAGAGGGGGATGGGAGTCTATCGAAGCGAAAAGATAGAATGAAAAGAATTAGTAATAATAATGTATTAAAGAGGAGAAAAGGAGGGCAGGAAAGAATGCTACTAATATTGTAGTGACAGATTGGCCAGTGGTTACCAACCTTTTTTTTTTTTTTTTTTTTTTTGCATGAGACCGTCTTTTCCCCAAGAAAATATTTAATGATATTTAATGATATTATCGCTCTTGGTTTTTCCTGCATTTTGTCTTTTCAGTATTGCTAGACTGTTGGAATTGGTAGGTGCTTTTTTTACCTGGGTTATCAGCTGCTCACGGCAAATCCATGAGACTAAGACGTTTTTGTGGAGGACAAATCACAAATTTGTCCATTTTTCGTCAAGGGGATCATGGATAATCATTCTCCTTAATGCTCACTGCTTAACACTTTTTAAAATATGACGCGACCCCCCACAGAGCTTGCTGAGGCCCCCTTGTGGGTCAGGACCCCCCCTGTTGGGGACCGCTTCGAGATAGGCAATTGAACTAAAATGTTAACTGGCTACATTAATCTCAAAGGCACGCCATCACATTTAAACAATGGATTATATTCATATGCACTGTGTCTGTGCAAAAATAGAAACATACTGTCATCATCACAGAAAAACACAAACTGTCACAAACTGTGACTCACACATACGGAAACACAGATGCACCCACACATGTTCATCTATTCAGCAGATTTTGCCACAATTATCAATGAGCTTAGTTTTTTTTTCAGCATTTGTTCATGCTGTGTTTCGAGATGCCTCCATACAAAACCTAATTCTAGTCCAGTCTAGTGTGTGGTGTTCAGGTATGTGTCTCTGAAGATATGTGTGATTTTGACGTTACATAAGTACATCTGACTAGATTGTGGGAGTGTGTAAAAGATTATATGTTTTTTCTTATTTAGACAGCTACTATATATATATATGTGTGTGTGTGTGTGTGTGTGTGTGTGTGTGCAGGAAGGGTGTGCTGGGAAATCAAAACATCTCGCGCCCATCCTGTTTAGGATAGTTTCTATCTTGCTGTACCCTTAGCTTTTACTATTACTCTGAAAAGGACAGTCATACAAACAAGACCCACAACAAACACTTAGATATTCTAAAAATATTGTCCAAAGTAGTAATAAAATTATTTTTTCATAATCATTAAAAAAAAATCGTAGTATATACGTATACACACCGGATTTCTGTTTTGCAGGTGGTGTTAGAGACCCGTTCAGTTTTGCATCATCTCTCATCTAAAGAAGCAAATGATGGAATACACACACTACTAGTAAGTACACACTCTTCTACATATGAGAAGCAAGGTCATATTTAAAATTTCTCACTTCTCTCTTTTATTCGGTCTGGTACAGAGTATGGATTCTCCAAGAGAATGTATGATTGCCCTCTCATCTGAGGTTCCCATGTCCCCTCCCTCAATGCCCTCACTAGATGACAGCCCTCACACCTTACCCCAAAGCCCTCACTCTGCCCAATCTAGTCCTCTCACTAACCCATACACACAACTGTCACCTTTTGAGGATGCCAACCAGCAAGATGAAGATGAAGATGAGGAACTGTCAGATCCACCGACTCCTAATGCAGCTGTTGCGCTATTTCCAGACGAAGAACAGTTGTGTACTCCTTCCTCAGAAAGCAGCCCCTCAGCCACTCCTTCTGCACAACCAGTCGGTTTTGGAACACTGGAGCAGGTACTTTCATCTGGGGATAGTGCCACCTGCAATGATGAACTAGATTTGCAGCTTTTCAACAATGATGGTATGGCTGTTCAAGGGGGTTCTACCGGTGGCCCATCCCTTAGGTTCCCTTGCCATGTTTGTGGGAAGAGGTTTCGCTTTCAGAGCATTCTCTCCTTGCATGCCAGAGCTCATAGTTTGGACAGGGACCGCCAACTCAATGCCCTGTACAAAACTTCACATGTTAAAGTCAACAAAAATCATTTAAGTGATACTGTATTTCAAGAAGACAAGAAGTTCAATCCAAATTCAATATACAAGTCATTTTACCAGAATCAGAAAGAAGAGACCATACCAGAGGACCCTTGTCAAAATGGCCCTCAGTTTGAAATGGAAGAACCCACACCCCTAACTCCACCTCTAACAGAAGACACACCAGTCTCTTCAACCTTTTCTCCATTAGAGTCTGCTGTCATGGAAGAGCCCGTCCCTCCTGTGGCAGCTCTTGCCTTCCGCTGCCATGCATGTAAGGGGAAATTCCGCACAGCCTCTGAGCTAGATCGCCACATTCGGATCCTGCATAATCCATATAAGTGTACTCTGTGCCCCTTCTCCGCCAATATGGAGGAGCACCTAGCTATTCACCTACAGAAAAATCACCCACCTGAAGAGCCTTTGCCACAAAATGTCTTACCTTCCAACCCAATCACATTGCAGTCCCAAACACCTTTATCAAAATCACCTGCTGTTCCAGCCTTCCGTTGTGAGACTTGTGGTCAGCGGTTTACTCAATCCTGGTTCCTCAAGGGTCATATGCGCAAACACAAGGCCTCTCTTGACCACAAGTGCCAAGTTTGTGGCCGTGGTTTTAAGGAACCATGGTTTCTCAAAAACCATATGAAAGTGCACCTCAACAAACTGGGCCTTAAGCCTGGTCTTGGAGATCTGGGACCTACAGGGTCTGAACATTCCAAAGGTTCTGCTGGGAACCATGCTTTAGGGGCTTTATATTCTAATGTACTTCTGGCACACAGTATGGCAGGAGGAAGTGCAAAGACCGGTAATCGGACAGATAGGTCAGAATTCAGTGAAGGATCAAGCAGATCTTCACTATGGGGTTACCTTAGCTTACAAAATGACAGCAGTGGTGCTAGTTGCATGGAACGCCTTCAGGCAGTGGCACAGGTGGCAGAAATGGGTAACGGTGGAGAGAGAGGAGGATCAGAGGCGTTGGATGGGCAAGAGCAGGCAGCAATGTGGGAACTGGTTGCACATAGACTTACAGCAGTGCAGCAGAGCCAGCAGCAGCAGAGATCCCATATACAGCACCAGTACCCTTCCACACAAAGCTCTGTTGTTGGGGAAACTGACCAGATGCATGCTTATTTAGGTGGCCTTGGCTTAAAAGAAGACCAGGAGGCTTCTAGGGCTCCTTGGGAGTGTCCTGACTGTGGCAAACTTTTTCAGAATCTTCAGCAGGTAGTGGCTCATGCTCGTGTTCATTCTCAGCAAAATTACCAGAGTGGGCATAGGAGTGTTAGAAAACAGGAAGATAGTGTACAAAAAAGTGCTGGACTCAAAGCAAGAGAAAGGAGAGAGCACAGAAGTGAAGTTAGACAAGATTCTCAACAGCTCCAATCAGGAGTTGGGACACCTGGAGGTCTCCAAGCTTCTATAACACATCTCTCTGGTAAGGATAATGAAATAAAAATGCTTTGATTTCTGTTTTCTGTTTGGACTCCACCTTAATATCTTAATGATTCTAACAGTTGGATCATGGACTTTCTAATAAAATGCCTAAACATAAGGAGACCCACAAAAGCCAACACTACATTTTGAAATAGAATGTAGTGGATGTTTTTTTTTTTAATTTTGTATTTAAATGTAGAACATAAAATTTTTCTTTTTTACATCAGGGGAAAGTGATCAGAGAGCATCATCATTCGGACCTTCAAGAGAGCGGGTACGAGGTACAGGAATAAAGGATTGCCCTTACTGTGGTAAATCATTTCGCTCTTCCCATCACCTTAAAGTACACCTACGTGTGCACACAGGTGAGTCTGTTACAGAGTGTGTTAATTCTCTCATATATGTATTGCATACACTATACAAAATTAGATTTGCATATTGGGAAACCTTCATGGCAGCAATCACTTCAATGTTAATATGCACAAAGACATTTATGAGACGATGTCAAAATGACAAAGAGTGCCATCTGCTGTTATGAAATGAAACTACAAGTTTAGTTTTTGAAGGAGCATTTTGATCTGTGCCCTCTTTTAGGTGAGAGACCATACAAATGTCCCCACTGTGACTATGCTGGCACCCAGTCTGGATCTCTTAAATACCATCTACAACGGCACCATCGTGAGAGAAATGCCATGGCCAACTCCTCGTCTTCAATCCACCCTGCGTCACTGATTGGTTCTCCACGAGAAAAACAACATCGATCCTCGACTGCAAACCAGGGCTCACTTTCCTCACTCAGGCATACCCAGACCTCGGCCCCTGGATCCACAGAAAAAAAAGAAAGTCATCTAAATTTCAGAAACACTCAGAAGGAAAGAAATCTAGAGAGTCAGTATCGTTTTCTGTCTGGAATGATGCAGGATCTATACCCTGGAGGACTAGAAGGGCGATTGAAAGTTGAAACCCCTTCTCCAAAAATACCCAAAATATCCAAACGTAAGCCAGCTTTTACAAGCCGTATGATGCCAGCTAATGGATATCAGGGCAGCATTAACTCTAGTGCTTTCCAAGAATGTGGACCCCTAGACCTTTCCCGGCGCCCTGTGTCTAGCAAGGGTGCTGTAGAAGAAGTTGGAAGAGGGGTAGGCAAATCCAAAAGCACAACCGATGGAACAAAAGGAGAAGGAGGAACTCTAAATCAGTGTGTGTTTTGTCCATTTCGAACCTCCTCTTCTGAGCTGATGGCAATGCATCTTCAAGTCAACCACACCAGCAAGTCCCGCCGTAAAAGGGGGGGCCTTGTACCAAGTGACAACCACTCTCCCAGGCTGACTTTGTATGGAATGAACCATGATCCTTTGGCACTGTGGAAGTTCCTCAGCGAAGGGGATGAAATCATGGCCATGGATGACTGGATAAAATACAGGTCAAAGTCTACAAATGGGGTCAGCTTGGAAGATGGGGATCAAGATATGGAACCTTCAAAGCGAGGGCTTGAACTAGGAGTTGATGGATTAGATAACATGGATGAACATGAAACAGATGAAATAGAGGATGGCCTGGAAACACACAGCAAAATTATCGATCAGCGGGGCATGACAAAGGATCTTTCAGACATGATGCAGGTCGAGTTGCATGAGAATGGGGAAAAGGTTGTGAAAAACTAAGCGATTTCAAGTGCCCCAGAGGAACACAGAGCTAGAATCAAGGATATATTGGCAAAATTAGACACAGAAATCTAAAAGGGGGCTGTTCATGTTCGTTCCAACACAAGGACATCATGTCCTAGTTTCATACATAGTCACAAACTTACACACAGACATATGTATCCAGTATTCTGTGCTAGTCTTAGCCGTCTGGAGTCCAGAGGCCTTTTGACTGCTGGTTTCTTTTTGTATAATATATATTTTCTTTATTTTATTTTTTTTCTCATTTAAGGTAATGGCCAAGAAATATTTCTTTCTACTTTGAGACATTCCTATTTCAAAATCATCTGGAAACGGTAATCATAAAAAAAAAAAAATGGACAAGCAAAACATTAAAACTCTATAATAAGAGATATTTTTTGTACTAATATAAAAACATAAGACTGGTTTAACCTTAAAGCCAGATGTAGTCTACAACATCCATCTGACAAAAATCTATTTGCATTTTGGCAACTCTTGCACCATTAACCAAATAGATGGCATAATATCTTACTAAATGTTTACCAGGTTGTATGCACAGTATGCTTTGATGACTAAATGGTACTGAAGATGAACAATACACAACAGAGCAAACAATATTCTTTTTACATACAGTATTGCCGTCAGGCAGGTTTGGTAGTCTTTAGGTGAAAAATATATCTTCTATACGTCATTCCGTCTCTGTGCCTGGTGCAGTATTTGTTTTTAGGGAATCGTCCAACAAATGAAATTATATTTCAGATACAGTATATTCCAATTTATCTCTAAGAAAAGGAAAGATAGTTCTGCAACATTGTGGAGTGGAAGGTTCGACTAAAAGCATGAGAACAGATGGCCAGCTGAGAAAGAACAAATTGCAGTGTTTACACCAAAAATACCACTAAGGAAATAAGTCTTAGTTAGTTATTCCTGGCTTGTTAATCACCCCAGAGTGATGAGAAAGACATACGTCCTTAAGCATCAGGGCAAATCCAACAAATAATAATAATAATAATAATAATGAATATAACTATGGATGGCATCTTTGAGATCAATAGTTTTTAAAGAAACATTATTAATACAATCACTAACACCATCTCATTAGAAATATGTAGCATATGTAAAATATTTAAAAAAAAAATGACAAAAGCTCTTTTTTATTATTTTATTTTATTTTATTTTATTTTAAGAAGAGTTCTTAACGAATACAAAGTGATATTAATATCAGTAATAATAATGGTTGTGGTAGAATACTGGTTTGGAATGTCTTTTAAAAAAAAACACTGTGCAAATTCATTGTTTTTTTTGTTTTTTCTTCCCAAAGCAGATTTTTATTTGTCTTTGAAAAAAAACTAAAAACCTGTAGATCCAATTTACTATTTTTGTTATCATTAGCTTTTATTTAAAGTAATGCTGCAGATTTAAAATCTCCATTGAAAGTAATCAATTAATCAATCAATCAAATAAAATATCGACCTAATCAGGCATACAATCAAAAATCTAGTCACCGACACTAAAGTGTTGGCAGAGTAAATGTATTTGTTAACTTATTTATTAATTAGTGCGAAAGAAAAAAAAAAAAGTGCGTCAAGGACGTATCACTTTTTGGTCAGTCTGACTGACGTTAACTCTAAGGGACCGACTCCCTGTTTTCTATATTATTGATATTTATAGAATTCTCACACACACATTTCTTCCCCGGAATCAATTTGTGTGATTGGATAAACTGTACCTTATCCTGCCACTGGTGCCACTGACTGATAGTGATGGGTACTGATTATTACTGCTGGCCTTACTATATAAATGTGCATGTGTTGTTTTGTGTGTAGAGCACCTTATAAGTTTTGGTAGCCTCTGACGTGGTGGTCATTAAAGATTACACTCCAAGCCACTGTGCCTTCTGTCCTGCACACTTCCTTAAGTACTTTGTATTTTCACCAAAAGCACCTACAGTAACACAAACCATGGCTTCTTGCCACTTTTACCTAAATGTGTCCAAGTCTCATCATACTCTCTCTCTCTCTCTCTCTCTCTCTCTCTCTCTTAATTCATTCACTTCCAATTCTTTCCTAACTGCTCCTCCTTTCCAACAAACACCACTGGAAGGCGACATACTGTTTAGCATTGTGGCCTTTTTTTATTTTTGGATGTTGTTTAAATTTTTTGTGATGTTCGTTTCGCCAATGAGATGAGTTCATACTCTTTCAATAATTAATGTTCATTTGTTTTTCTAGTATTACAGAAAAAAAAAAGAAGAAGAAAACTGTGTTTGATGTACAGATAGACATAGAGATGTGTTTCTAATAAGAGCTCTAACCACAGCACTGACTCACCATCTCTCCTAATCATTTTACCTACATAGACTGTTGATACTTGAAATACTGTATGTCTCAGGGCAATCTGACTGTCCGAGCAGTATGTCTTGGCGGGTTAAGTTGCTACTTGATCTAATCATTAATCTAAAATGTAAAATACTGTAGTCGAAAATGCTGTGCATTCATGTGTCAGTCAACATTTAGGGAGTTTTTTTGATGCCACGGTGACTCTCATCTTTCAATAAATACAGGTGTGTAAATTCCCTGGACGAGTCTGGAGAAAAGGAGAGTTGGAGAGGAGGTCTGGGTTTGAGCTCTTAAGTAGTTGACTGCTTTTGCAGTAAAGGGGAAACTGGTCTAACATAGTAGTGATTAATATAAAATGTGAACTGAAAAAAAAAAAAGTAGCGAAGATTCAATAAAATATACAAAAAAACAAATATTTAACTCTTTGTGTGTGTGTTCTTGAATGATTATGATTATTCCATTACATAAATACATAAAAAAAATGCAAACTGACATAACAAAAGAAATCGATATTTAATGTGACTAGGCAGCACGATGGCTTAGTGGTTTGCACTGTTGCCTCACAGTAAGAAGGTCCCGGGTTCAATTCCCATGCAGGGGTCTTTCTAGGTGAAGTTTGCATGTCATGTGGGTTCCCTGGTTTACTTCCACAGTCCAAAAACATGTATGTTAGATTCAATGGTGATTCTAAATTGCCCCTAGGAGTGTGTGTGGCCCTGTGATGGACTGGTGACCTATCCAGGGTGTACCCCTCCTGTCTTTAGCCCTTTCAGAGACGGCTGGGATGGACTCCAGCAGATCCCTGTGACCCCGAATTAGGGTGGGTATAGAAAATGAATGAATGAATGAATGTGACTATCACTTCTTCTGAAGAAGTTGTTACAATTGCAATAGGTTCTTAAAGTTATCAACAATATGGACAAGCAAACAGTTCTAAGTTACTAAGAAGCCACAAGGTGTCTGATGTTCTGACCACCACTGGGAGCACCTATAAAGGGCACGCAAGCATTACAAATGATTATAAATTATTAGCTTTTAGATTTACTTGCAGTAGGAAAATGAGAATAGTCTCTCAAAGTGGAAGTGGTGGCCTAATGGTTAAGGTGTTAGACTGATACCAGAAAACCAGAGATTCGATTCCTGGCACCACCACCCTGAGCAAAGCCCTCAACCCCAAATTGCTCAGTTGTATAAAAGAAAAAAAATGTAAGTCGCTTTGAATAAGGACGTCTGGCAAATAATGTAAATGCCAAAATTATTAACATACATACAGCATACAGGTCTAAGTTACTTAGAGGCCAAACTATGATAGCCAGATGATATGGTCTGATGTTCTGACCACCAATGGGAGCACCTATAAAAGGCACACAAGCATTACAAATTATCATGGATTATTTACCTTTTATTTACTTGCAGTAGAAAAAAAGGGAATGGGTTCTCAAAGTGGAAATGGTGGCTTAATGGTTAAGGTGTTGGACTGATACCAGAAAGACCGGGGTTTGATTCTCAGCACCACCAAGCCACCATTGCTGGGCCCCTGAGCAAAAAGCCCCTTAACCCAAATTGCTCAGCTGTATAAAAGAGATAAATGTAAGTCGGTATGAATAAGGACTTCTGCCAAATGATGTAAATGTCAAAATTATCAACAAACAGGACAGTATGGACAAGCATAAAGTTCTAAGTTTTTAAGAGGCCAAATTGTTAAGGCCAGAAGATAGTGTCCGATGTTCTGTCCAACACTGGAGGCACATATAAAAGGCACACAAGTATTACAAATGATCATGGAGAAATAGTAGATAATTGATGATTTCTTCATATGGACAGCCTGAGTAAGTGTAGCTGAGCAGTTTTCTGCTGAACAACCTTGGGTTCTTGCATTCATGTGGATTTTATACTGACAAGTATGTCAATAGGTCACTGGTTAAAGTATCGGTCTGATCTTAGCGTGATTATAGGTTTAATCCCCAGCACCACCAAGCTGACATTGTTTGGCCCCTTAGCAAGGCTTTAACCAGTAAGGTAATACTGAAGGGTCAGGTAAGTAAAAAGAACCGAGATAAATGTAAGTAATTCTGTAAAAAGGGCATCTGTCAAGAACCAAGAATGTAAATGACATACCACCCACCTAGACATTGTTGCAGACAATTATGGGCTCCCGGAGAATCGTTTTATTAGTTATTTTATTGGTTAGTTTATTTATAACAGAATGGAGAAGGGGTGCGGTAGGGGGCCCAAAATTGCTAGTGGCACCCCGGAGTACACCGCCATTGTTGCAATGATATTCCCTAACGTCAGTGGCCTCTTCTTAGCAGAATAATGCGCAACAGAAATTCAGAAATTTCCCAATTTTGACAAAGTGGTCAAGGTGTTGCCTCCTAACTCACCAAATCTCTACACAAATAACAACTTGCTGGACAATCAAGTCAAAACCATAAAGATCCTTTCTGTAACTTTAGGGGCATTTAGAATTAAATTTGGACTGCCTGTAGACTTAAGACTTTTATACAAAAGGTTTTTTTGGAGCCATGGTTTCCATGGCTACCACTGACCTCTTTTAACTGAACTTGACTGAAGCTGGTGAGACATTAAAGCAGAGGAAAGCTGAAGCACAAGATCAAACAGCTGTGCTTTGTGTAAAGTGGGCTTTGATTTATACTCCCCTGTCTACAACCTACAAGTGCGAGTAAATAAAGGAGACATAATGTCCATGGATCTTTTGTTAAAATTTAAAGAATGATTTAGAAATGATTTTAGCTGAATAAGTTTCAGAAGGCATCAATCGAATCCTACTGATTGCTAGAAAATTTATCAGGATTACATTCGGAAATATCAGATGGTGTTGGCATTGGGGTCAGGTGTACGGTGCTGCCCTCTAGTGGAAAGGAATCAAATAGTCATTAAAGTTCATGTGGGGGTCAATAGTTGATTGTAGTAATATTTCTTTCTACCATAAAGATATGGAAACACCCTTTTTTTTTTACCACCAACACCACCTACAATAATAATATTAAATGATAATTATAAAAGTTGGATAAAACCAAATGACAATCAGATTCAAACATGAGCCAATATTTTATTTACTGTAGGCACAAAATGAGCTCAGTTTAAATTTAATTCCTGCTACAGGTCTATGAATAGTTGGGATGGGGCATGTTGACCATCGTGTAGCATCTCCTCTTCCTTTCAGAACAGCTTAAAGACGTCTGGGGTTATCGAGGTTATGAGTTTCTGGAGTTTCACTGTTGCTGTTATAGATTTCTAGCTGCTGAAAAGTTTGTGACCCTTTTTGACTATTTGTCCATGTTATTTTCTCTATAAGTGAAAGATCTGAACTGCAGGCAGGCCAATTCAGCACCCGGACTCTTCTAATACTGTCATGCTGTGTAATAGCTGCAGTATGTGGTTTGCATTGTCCTGCTAAAATACAAAAGGTCTTTCCTAAAATAGACGTCGTCTGTAGGAGAGCATATATTTTTCTATAAAACCTATCTATAGCTTTATAATGCCTTCCAAGACATGCAAGCCGCCCATACCGTATGCACTTATGCACCTCCATATCAACAGAGATGCTGGTTTTTAAACTAAATGCTGATAACACGTTGGAAGGTCACCCTCCTTTAGCTCCGAGGACCTGGCAACCAAGATCATTTAATAGATTAAAGTGTTATCTCATTTATGTTCTATTGTAAATAAAATGGCGACCTGTCCAGGGTGTCCCCCTCTTGCCTTTCACCCTTTCAGAGACGGCTGGGATTCCTGGGTCTCCAGCAGATCCCTGTTACCCCGAATTAGGAAATAGAAGATGAATGAATGAATAAATTAATTAATGAAAATAAAATATTGGCACATGTGATTTAAAAGTCTTTTAAGTTGTTATTTTTTAAGTAAAAATTTTAACTTTTCAGGAATTCAGGTTGTAATTGTAATGAAGAGTCATTACAGCGGTACGGGGACACAACCGAAATCCATTACAGAGACAAAGGGAAACACAAAGGCTATAAATATACACAACTAACCAATGAGAACAAGACACACGGACAAGGGGATCACGTGACAGGAACACATGGGGCATAAGGATCACATGACGAAGACCAAACAGGAAGTAAACACATGAATGAACAGAAATAAACTTGAACTACAAGCATGACCTAATTAGCATGGATATAAGAAACATAAACAAGAACATAAAGCACAACGCTTACAGTAATAATAATAATAATAATAATAGTAATTATACATTTTAATTCTGATTTAAAAATCATAACTAAATGTTAGTCACACATACCACACAACAGTTGCCTCGGCTTTACGGCCCAAAAGTTCCTGAGGAAGTTTTGGATGTGTCGACAATTATTTTTATCTAAAGTGGTAGGATCCAAAGAATGTACTGAATTTGGAAACATAAGCACTAAAACTCAATATTGCTGATAGATATTATATTCCTACAGTCTGCCGAGTCCTGAGCAGTAAAACTGCCCCAAGTTTAGCACTAAGGATCACACATTCTTTGCTTTCACAGCATCTTCTGCATATTTGACCCTTTTTCTAGCAGAGGACATATAATTTTCAAATCTATCTATTTACCCTGGGGACCCTGAAGGTCAGGAAGGCAATATAATACATTAAAAATCAGTTTTAAACAGAATTAGATATGTACACTGTTGTTAAGATTAAGGGCAATCATTATTTACCCCATGTGTGTTTTCACACACCGAATTCTCGAATTAGGAAGAGTTTATTATTTTTTTAATCATATACATTTACATTTTTCACATTAAGCTGATTTTATTACCCAGAGCAAAATAAAAAAAGAGTCTTTTTTCTTCTAAAAACATTTATTCATTCATTTGCTTATTCCCTAATTCGGGGGCACAGGGATCTGCTGGAGTCTATCCCAGCCGTATTTGAAAGGGCAGAAGGGGTACATCCTGGACAGGTCACCAGTCCATCACAGGGCCACACTCACACCTATGGAATCAATCTAACATACATGTTTTTGGACTGTTGGAGAAAACCGGAGAACCTGAAGTAAACCCACGCAAGCACAGGGAGAACATGCAAACTCCACACAGAAAGACCTGGGAATTGAACCTGGACCGTCTTGCCGTGAGGCAACAGTGCTGACCACTAAGCCACCGTGCTGGCCTGATTGTAAAAACAGCACTGATATTATTAAATATATTCCTCTTTGAGAACTTATGGCGCAGTCAGCGTTAATGCGTCCCATCGTGAGAAGCTTCGGAGGCATCCACTTTGTCATGAATATGTAATGAACCCAATTTTTCTGCTACAGTTTTAACAACATGAAGTTTCTAAAAAAAAAGTAGGCATGCAACATTTATGATACAGTTCTGCTGTTAAAGGGAATGTTTTAATGGAGGCACTTTTTAGGCTGAGAAAAAGACCTTCTTCAGATTTTAATGACTAGGGAAATGTTTAAGGCATGTAAACATTGTGGATGGGATATAGTACATCTCATTTATACAACTAAGAGGTTATGGATTTAGGGTCATGCTTAGAGGCCCTTTGGAAACAACTTGGTGATCCTGGGGATTCAAACTCTCAACTTTCAGATTAGCAATCAAACCGATTTTTTTCATTATTTATAAAATGATTATTGTGTTTGTTTTAGCTATTTGTGTTACAGGAGTTACAAGCGGCTTCTTGGGGACCCTGCAGCCTCTAAGGGGTTCCCAAGAATACATGAAATGACAGATGGGATTTTTTTCTAGTTTTATTATGTCAATAGGCAGGGGTACTTATGCATTCATTCATTTACTTCATTCCTTTCCTATAGCCGCTTATTCCCTAATTCCGGGTCATGGGGATCTGCTGGAGTCTATCCCAGCTGTCTCTGAAAGGGTAAAAGGCAGGAGTGGGACACCCTGGTCAGTCTCACACTCACCCACACACACTCACTCCTATTAGCAAATTAGAATTACCAATCCATATAACATACATGTTTTTGGACTGCAGAAGGAAACCAGAGAACCCGGAGTAAACATGGGACCTTTTTGCTGTGAGGCAAACGTGCTAATCACTAAGCCACCGTGCTGCTCAGTAATAATTTAAAAATGCAATATTGAATGATAGAAATAACAACTCAATATTATGTTAGGGTTACGTTAGGTGTGTGCACAGCCAAAAGGTAACTGATTAAAGTTAACGTTATTTTAGCTGATGGAAAAAGCAGCTAAATTCTCATTTATATGTGGGTAAAATCATTACGTCACCTTATAATAATATAATTATATTTATGTTTCTCTGTTATGATTGATTATTAAATATTAGGAGTAGCACTAGAATTAGAAAAGGGAGACTTATCATCTAAAATTAAAATTAATGTGCTATCAAAGATAAAAAATAATAGGTGAACTATTAATCCAACAATATTAGGGTCATATTTAGGTAATATTAAATACACAAGTTATTGACACAAGAATATGTACACCCAATAAATAACCGACACAGTGTGCTTTGAAACAGGTTTATTAACACTCGATCCATCTGTAAGCAGAAGGCCTGGACTGAGCATCAGGGTCAACTGGAGATGTTGGGGTGTAATCAGGAGAATCCCAATGTGGGAAGAAGCTGGATCAGAGTCTGAGTCAGGTTCAGAAGATATAGGGGCCAGGTAAGTATGGAAGTGTGAAAGAGGTCTGCCAGCACCAGAAGATCCAGGCATATTATAAGTCCATTGAGGAAGAAGTGGTAGAAGGAGCAGGAGGGGGTTAAGTTTGGGTAGATGCGTCACACATGACCGGAACATTCCTTATTTGGGTATGTCGATAAGGGTAAGCTGAAACGGATGGAAAACATAGGTGTTCCAAAAACTTAGCTAGCTCAAGGCTGAGATGGGAGAGCTGATACCGCCGGTAATGATGTAAAGCAGCATTAGGGGAAATACGCTTGACACGAGCTGCAAAGGAAGAGAGAGAGAGAGAGAGGGAGTAGGAAGAATCCGTACAAGCTGACCCAAAACAGTACAACATAACCTAAGTGCAAAATACCCTTCATTAATAATCAATAGAAAAGCCTTTATTGGCTATTACAGCAATCAAACGCTTCCTACAATTGCTGACCAGCTTTTTACATGTCTCCACTGGAATTTTTTATATATATATATATATATATATATATGCATGAATATATATATATATATATATATATATATATATATATATATATATATTTTGCATGAAATACAGTAGAAAAAAAATCAGGACAGTTTAGGTATGCAAGCATATTAACTCCAATATGTACACAAGCTTTAAGCTTTAAAGAGACATTCAGGACATATAATCCTAAAATAAGAGAGAAGAAAAATAAAAATAAAAACAATAAAAATAGCGTAGTGTCTAGTTCAGCAGCAAATAACAACTGCGGTGATGAAAAACAAGGTTAAGGGATGTTATCAGAGTTGGTTTTTTAGGGCTGACTCAGTTTGTTTGGATGTATTAGGAAATTAAGTGGAACTCCAAATTGGAAACCCTCCTGTGCATATTACTGAATTTGGTTCTAGTGGGAAATGGCGTAAGGTGAGATGAGACTGGGAGGAGACAAGGAAACTAGGTATCGAGGTTTTATTGGGAAGTGAACAAAATTGGGATGGATCAGAAAAATCTAGAACTTAGGAAACAATAGGAATTAATGAATATTAAAAATGAGCAGGCTATTTAAACTGGGGAAATTGAGGCAGAAAGTTTGCCCTCACTCGTGTACATGACTGACTGCTCTGATGCTTTTTGGTTCTGATGCTGAGGATCTTGATGATTTTTGCTGAGGATTCAACGTCCTTCTCATCCTGCCTGATATCTTTATTTCTTGAGTCGATTTCTTCTTAAAGTTTAAATATTAATTGCTGATTGTTTGCTTTAGAGGAGATCGATTCAGCGAGGGGCCCTGAGATCCGACAAATGTCCAAAAAAGGAAGAAATCCTTCTGGTGCAAAGAAAAGAAGGAAAGCAAGGAAGATTTAAAAAAAGCTAAGAAAATGAATGTAAATTGAACTAGGCTAGACTGTCTGCTGGTTTATTGACCTACTTTTCAGTTCGCCACATTAGTACTGCAAGACTTTAAATGTTAAAATGTAAATGAAGAACTTCCGGCTACTCAGGTTTCCTCCCACAGTCCAAAAGCATGTATGTTATATTAATTGGTAATTCGTAATTGCCCATAGGAGTAAGTGTGAGTGTGTGGCCCTGTGGTGGACTGGCGACCTTGTCCAGGGTGTAGCCCTCCTGCCTCTCGCCCTTCCAGAGACCGCTGGGTTGGACTCCAGCAGATCCACATGACCCCAAATTAGAAAATAAGCAGGTATAGAGAATGGATGGATGGACAGATGGATGGATGGATGGATATTATCCTAACTAGAAAGTATTTTTATAGACTTAAAAGGTTGCTTAACATGCTGTAATTGGCACTATCCAGGAGATGGCGCACAATCTTTACAAGTCTGAGATACAATAAGGCACTACTTCTCTAAGGACCCCTGCCAAAGTGTAAAAGTGAAAGCACAGTGCATAGATAAGCATTCTATAATAATAGTATTAAATTAAAGGTAGAGTACAGATCAATCTTCTTTCTTTTTAGTGTCAGAATAAAAGGCATGGGGTGTCATAGTAAAAGTGCTGGATGTCATGATAGAATGATAGTGTGTAATTGTAAATTTATAGAAAAATGCAATATTAAATAAAAAAAAACACAACATTATGTTAAGGGTGTGAAGGATGCATGAACAGCCAATGTGACTGATCAACATGAACTGTTCTGAAGTTGATTGAAGAAGCAGCTGCACTGCAGCAGAACTCTCATTTATGTCACAGGAAAACAAAAACAAATCCATCTGGTGCAAAGAAAAAAAGGAGGAAAAAAAACAGCAAGATAAAAGGGAAGTTAGGAAAATCTACCCAAAAATAAACTAGGCTGGACCGTCTGCTGGTTTATTTACCTACGTTTTAGTTTACCATATTCAGTATAACATTTACATGTAAAAGTGTAAATAAAGCTGTGGGTTTGCTATTGCTACAAATTCGATTCCCAGCATCACCAAGCCACCACCGCTGGGCCCCTGGGCAAGGCCCTTAACCCCAATTGCTCGCTTGTATAAAAAAGATAAATGTAAGTCGCTCTGGATAAGGACGTCTGCCAAATGCTGAAAGACACTTTACATGTTAACGTGTAAATAAAGCTAAGCATTTCTGTGAGTTTGCTATTGTTACAATTAAAAATCTGCGGGAAGTGGTTAAGGTGTGGGACTGATACCTGATAGACGGGGGTCTAATTCCCAGCATCACCAAGCCACCACCGCTGAGCCCCTCAGCAGGAGTACAAGGGTAAAATATTAGTATGATTTAGGCAACACAGCTGCATGGGGGGTCCAAACTCAGTCCTGGAGGTAAATGTAAATGCGGAGTGAAATTCTTTTTTCCGCATATCCCATCTTGATAAGTTGGGGGTCAGAGCGCAGGGTCAGCTATGATACAGCGCCCCTGGAGCAGGAAGGGTTAAGGGTCTTGCTCAAGGACCCAACAGTGGTTGGCTTGCCGGTGGTGGGGTGTTTAGATCTTTAGATGAACAGCTGGTGGTGTTGGGGCTTGAACGAAGGTCTTTAGATCAGCAACTCAGCGCCTTAATAATTTAAGCCCTCACTGCCCCCTTGAACGCAGGTCCAGTGTCCTGCAGAGTTTTCCGCAACACTCCTACAGGTAAGTTTCAAGTATGCATAGCAAAACCTTGATTAGTTGGTTTATTTGGGTTTAATTAGGGTTGGAGCTAAACTCTGCAGGACATCTGCCCTCTGCAGGACACTCTGCCCTCCAGGACTGAATTTGGACATCCTTGTTATAAAATAATCAGGAATTGACCATATTTAGGCATATTAATGGATCTGAGAGCCCATAGAAATATTCTACCTTGGGTCGACCCTGGTATACTATGGTAAAAGAACACACTTACAGCATACTAGGGTACTATACACCAATATTGCATCATTATAGTGAAAACTACAGTATGTATAATGGTGTACTACAATAAAATTCTAGTAACCCTAAAATGAATCCTAATAAACACCATAGTGGATTTGTTCCAAGGGAAATCCCTTGTGTGAATGTCACTATATTACAGTGCTCGGTGGAACACAGGACTGTCTCCGCACCACCTCTGCTAATAAAAACGCGTGTCCACCGCGTCATAATTCAGTTTCGAGCGCGGTCCAATAACGTGAGTTAGTGCGAGTGGGCAAAAGGGGGGGGGAGTGGGGTGCGGGGGGATATTCTGCCGTTCCGTTGCGCACAGCAGCATTGGCTTATACCGCATCGTCTCAAAACCACCGACTGCTCGAATTCATTCAGACGCTGTGCTTTTCCCGCATTCTCACTTTGCGTCTTTCTTAAGCGTCAGAATAAGAAAAAAACCCTGCGCACTGAAGAGAGAAAGAGAGGAAAAGACGGACGAAGATTAAAACAAACCAATTATTATAATAATAATAACAGAGTCGCTGCAGAACCGCACATTTTCCAGCATGAGCGCGGTAAGTAGATATAATAGAACTAATAATAATAATAATAATAATAATAATAATAATGATGATGATGAGCCACATCTGGATCTGGAGATGCTTACTTAAACGGAGTTCTCAGACTCCCCATGCGCAGTTACCACCACTGTATCCTGTTGATATGACACATGAGTCCTAGACTTACTAACTGTCCATTTGCATGAGTAGGATTTTACTTTGCAAATGATTTAGATATGTACGATAGAATTGCATGCAAGTGCTCTGCGTGCGAGTGCATGGTTATAACGCAACCTGCAGTTGCATAGCGTTTACTTTCTGAGACCTTTGCGCTTGTTCACCTCCAGCGCCGCATTATTCGAGGTGCAGTTTAAAGCGGAAGGAAGGGGGGGAAACCCCTCATCCTTCAATCGCATAAACGTGTTGCAGTGAAATGCGGAGAAAATCTGCCAATCCACTCTGTTATACAATCTGCATGAGATGCAGCAAAAAGATCACAGTTGGTAATGCACGGATTTTTCTCCATCATTTTATAGTTCTGAAACCTGTCACAGCCTGTGAGTTATTATGTTTTACTTTGAAAAAAAGGAAGAAGAACTTTTGCTGGGTATTTTTATTCTAGCAACAATTGTCCTTCTGGACCTGGTTTGGTCCTATTCTGTTTTGTCCTATATGTAGTTATGGGTGTTAGGGACATGGTTAACATTTTATGAAAGAGTTAAAAAAAAATCTTACTCGTTTCATCATTGGCTGCTTAACACATCTCTGATTTTCACACACATTATTCTGCATATGCTTTAGAACTACAAAAGAGACTTTATTCTGGGCGGTTCTTCCCACTTTTTTTTTTTTCCACTCAAAAAAAATCTAATTTGTGAAACCTCATGCCAGCTACCAGTATCAATCCTGCAATTCCTCGCTTGCAATTGGATCAACTTAAATTATATTGTAGTTGCACTAACTAAAAGTTACGTTTCTGGTTTGCACCATTTTGCTTAAAAAAATGTTCATTTAGTTCATCATACATAAACAAACTTGTTCATTTAAATATGTATAAATTCTGTTGGCGAAGATTAACACACCTCTAGGGAAGCCAACAGGCTCTCATGCTTGTCAGGGTGATTTAAAGGTCATCATTTAAAATTTCATTTATAAGTTTAATTATGTGAGATTGATCCAACGAAATCCAACGAATCAGCATTGAGTGTTCAAATGTATTTGAATGACATATGACACAAAGTAATGACATAACCCAGGTGCTGCATCTTACCGAAGTTCTCATGTAATGTCATAATGCAGCTAAATTCGCTGGCAGGACAGTGCTGACTGCCCTTTCGCCTATACAAGAGCAGACTGGCCAATGCTGCTCTTTTAGGGAAAAAGGAAAAGGGCCAATTATGCTTTCTTGTGGGATTCCAGAACACTGGGGCATCAACAGGCATTAAGATTTCATTAAGAACTCGGAAATAAAATCATTACTGCAATTCAGGGTCATTTTCTGATTATGACTTAGACCTGACCTCCGGAGTATCATGTCACTAATTTAAAACAAAATATTCATTTAAAAAGATCTTAGTACCATTTAGAAGTGAAAGCACCAATACATTATGGGAGCATTTAAAGTCATTTATTTAAGTCTATATTATCATTCTAATTAAAAATCCATTTCACAGCCTCAGGGGTTTTTTTATTTTTTTTTGAGTCTGGGTTACTGTCTGTGGATAGTTGTAGAAGGTCCCCCTAACAAAGCGGCTGCCTTTGGACCCCCGTGGCCAGCAGGGGGGCCCCAAAAGTACATACTGTACAAATACTGTATATATATTTATAGTTGGAATTTCTGTATGACATCATCATCCATCTTAAAAAAGATGATTTGGTTTTATAAATGTTCTTTTATCAATAAAGTTCAGTGTTCAGGATGAAGAACATGAAAACGTCAGATTATTACAATTATGAAGAACACTTAAATAAAGCCGCAAGAACACAATGTACCGCGGCTCAAGAACCTGTAACGGTTTGTAAAACCCTGTGTTACAACAAATAAAATCAATAATGCCATATTAGCCATATTCGCAACACTAAGAGGCCCCATATAAAATTCCGCTTAGGGCCCCCTAAAGGTTTGGCTCGACCATGAACACATTTTTTAGACTTATTGCCATATCCAGATTGTATATGGTGTGTGACTGTGTAAGTTAGGCTTATGTTTAATTGTGCGGTAATAAGCTAGAACCCTGTCAAAATTGTTGCCCCGAGTTTGTTCAGCTATGCAGTTCAGCTTTTCTTTAATTATTCTTTAATTATTATTATAATAATATACAAATAACATTATTACATAATAGTTACATAAAACTAACTAATTAAATACACTGAATTAAAGCAAATATTATCATTTAAGCAAATATACAATAATTATTACTAAATTATAACAGGTTTAAGGGTTAGGTCTATGATGAATAATAGGTTGCGTTTGTGTTCCAAGATGATGACATGCAACAATATACGGTCGGCTTTGTACAATATTTCAGGTATTTATAAAATGGGGTGTTTCATTACTGAATATTTGTTGCAGTGTAATGTTACAGCGCACAGTGCTGCAATCGAGCCGTTTAAAATTGATTTCCATATTTTGTTTTTTCGTCCTAAATTAATGTCTTGCCATCCGGTACTTGAACTTGAACCGGAAATAATAGAGCTGTGTATTAGCTAAGGGCCTGACGATACGATATCCATCACGATGCATGAGTTACGATACGATATATTGCGATATATTGCAATACAACACATTTACATTTAAATTTGCAGCATTTGGCAGACGTCCTTATCCAGAGCGACTTACTTTTATCTCATTTATACAACTGAGTCATTAGGGCCTTGCTTAGGGGCCCAACAGTGGTAGCTTGGTAAAAATCGAATCCACACAAAAAAATTTCTTGTAAGTGCAAACCTACTTGGAAATAAATCTCTTTCTTCTGATCTTCTCACAATCATCAGGTTGGTAGTCCAACACCTTAACTATGAGCCACCACTTTCCACAACACATAATGCAATACATTGCAACAACTAAAAAGTAAAGTAAAGCTAAAACTATAACAAATATAAAGCCAGAGGTATGTTTTTCCCCCGGTATGCTTGCCTCTGAGTCAGTGACAACCACAGGAGCAGAGGGGGTAGTTGTTTGACAAGCACTGATAGTTTTAATTAACTATTAACATAAACCTAAATCAGTTTTAAACATAAAATTAAATATGTTTTAATAATAGATATTAGATAAAATATTGCAATAGTTAGCTGTATCAATATTATCGCACAACCCTAATAAATGATGTTGCTGCTCATGTTTATAGATGTCCTATAAACTTGGCCAACTTGTGGACACCTTACCGGTGCACTTAGATAACTGGATCTTTCTCAAAACAGCTTAATGCACGCAATCAACATATAAATGTTGCCTGTAGCATTCAAATTTCCTTTCCCTTGAACCAAGAGACCCTACTGCTGTTCCGGCACGGCAATGCCACTGCGTACAAAGCTTCAGAGCTCCATGAATACACTGTGTGCTTTGGTTGAAGTGGATAAACACAAGTGTGAGCTCTGACTCCAGCACCTTCGGAATGAAGTGAAACACTGATTGTACCCCAGTCCTCCGCATACATTATTAGTGCCTGTACTACTGTGGCAGAATGAGCAAAACCCCACAGCCTGGCTCCAAAATCTAGTAAGAGTGGAACTAGTACTTTTGGCCGTATAGTGTATATTTAGGCGATGTTTTGACAAAATGTTAAAATCTATTGAACGTGATTATAGGATTATAGTTAAAATTGGCATATGTCAATTTTGCTTTTATTACATTACTTAAAAGCAAGTAAATGAAATTCATTATTGGATCATTTATAGATTATTGTCTTATTTGATTTATTTAGATCATTTTAATCCATATTTTTACCGTATCTTTACATGCCAATATAGCCAGTATCTTTCCCACTATTCGCATTTAAACACTTTATTTTAAGTGACAATGTGATTTGGGTTCAGAACTGACAGATTTACAGACTTAAGAAGTTCTTAATGCAACCTACAGGAGTGCAATAATCATAATCTCAAATAATGTCTTTTTTCTTATCTCTGGAACATGTTAAAAATCAGCGTTGATGCAGAACTCACTAGTATATACTGTCTAGAGCAGATTGTGAAAGATGATATCATATTAGAAGTTAATTGCATTTTTTCCCTTACTGAACATGCAAGGTGATGTCTACCGAGTCTAGAAGAACAGCAAATGCGCTTTGATGCAATATTACATTCACATTTACAGCATTTGGCAGACGCCCTTATCCAGAGTTACATTTATCTCTTTTATACAACTGAGCAATTGGGGGTTGAGGGCCTTGCTCAGGGGCAAAGCAGTGGTGGCTTGGTGGAGCTGGGAATCAAACCCAAAACCTTCGGGTTGGTAGTCCATTTTGTATCTGTACTAAAATGGTTTAGACTCTGATGGTAGAAGAAGTGGTAGCTTACTGGATAAGGTGAACCAAGGCTACCAAACTGCCACTAGTGGGCTCTTCAGCAAGGCTCTCAACGTGCTCAGTTGTGTAAAATGTAAAAGTGTCTGCTAAATGTAAATGCTGGTCTGATCTGCTAATGCTATTTTTCCAATTTTTGACTTGTTGCTATGCCAATTTTAAGGATGTTCAAACCAACCATGGATAAAAGGTCTATTAAAAAAACTATTCACAAAAAAGCAAAGGACACCAGGTGATAAAACTATTAATAAAACTATTATTTCTTTCTAATAGTGGTTACTTTCACTTCCCACTGACTTGATCTAGGTAAACTATGCAGGTGAATTACTGAGTGTTTCGACCTTGTTCATTGAAATCGGCTAAGGATTTGCCTGGACAGAGCATTGTTGCCACCTTGGATGGTTATGTTAAAGACATAACACAGACTTTAAGGCACTTTGTCATTGCACACAAGTCTCCATCTGCAAATGATTGATAAACTTAACAACATTTGTCCATACCATCATATTATTATTATTATATATCATGATATATTCTATGTATCTCACGATCTGGTGTCATCCATATAGTAATTGAAACATTTTATTTGTAAATGAGGAAGTGGTGGCTTATTGGTTAAGGTGTTGGACTGATACCAGAAAGACTTGGGTTAAATTCCCAGTACCACCATGCCACCACTGTGGGCCCCCTGAGCAAGACCCTTAACCCCTAATTGGTCAGTTGTATAAATAGGAGATAAATGCAAGTCGCTCTGAATAAGGGTGCTGCAAAATGCTGTGAATGTTTCCTGGGTTCTGTTCTGAAATGTGTACTACTTAAGTAGGTACTACATTTAAGTAAGTTTGTATTGTCCAACTATTAAATCATTACAATATATACAGTATCATTAAAAAGGGTATGAATGAAATTCGTACTACTGTAAATCCACCATTTCAATATTGATACGTGATGTACAACTTAACAGCATAGAGAAAAACCTGTTAATGTCCTACTGTTCCCCTTGTGGGACACCATGTTTCATAAGTGAAATCTTAATGTTGTACAGCACTATGTAATAAAAAAGCTAAACGTTATATATCTTTGGAAAGCTAAGATTCCTGCGATTAAATGATGCAAACTATCTTAACATATAAAAAACACAGCAGGTACAATCAGTGTTTTTGTCAGAATGCCAACATCCAAACATACATTTACAAAAATGTAAAAAAAAAAAAACAACCCTCACCTATAAATACATTAATTTTAAAATTCCAACAAAAATCATTTGATCACTCGATAAAGGATTCCAGAAATTTAAATTGAATAAAATATGTAGTCCAGACACATTTATATGGCGATAAACATCCACAAATGTTGCAGAAGCTGAGCTCAGAACGTGAGTCTGAATCGTGATGTCTGTGATAACACAAGACAAGAATAAAATAGCTTGTTTGCAGTATCATGTGGCGCAGTAGCATCCACACAAGCGACATTTACCCATCCTGGATTAGTGACGCCACCGCGATGTACAGCGGCTGACAAAATCTGTAGGGCTTTATTTAACATACAATAACTGAGCTTACAATTTTCAGGTAACTTTTTACCTTTAATTTTTAGACAACCAATCTTTTTTTGTTAAGAAACTATACTTTAACAGATAACTAACAAATGTACACTCAAAATTTTGTGGCTTTTATTATTATTGGGATACTTTTAAAGCTGGCAGCATAAACAAATGATATATCGAGAATATATATATCAATACGGAGATACATTTTCGCCATATCGGCCAATTTTAGGGCGTCTGAATGACTTATAAAGCAAACATTCATTTGGGATGTCAAATAAATGAATCATCATCATCATTTAAAAAGTCCAGTAAATGAGTTCAGCATTTAGCACTTACTGACTCAGTTATAAACATGGCGACTTTCTTCTTCCATAAAGGAACTAAGGCTTTACGATAGATTCACAGTTTAAAAAAGTGGTACACAAGCACGCAGTAATGTGGTAGAATCCAACCAATCCAAAGTGACTGACTATCCTGAAAGGGTTTCTGATTTTATGTGCCATTCATTTGTTCTCAGGCTGAGACTTTAGGAAGGATATAAAGCAAATAAAAAGTGAATAAACATTTTTAATAAAAACATGTAGGAAACTAATTGGTTTTTAAGAATCTCCATAATTATGTCTAAAAAGTAATGATGTCACAGTTTAGGAAAGATGAGGCCATAATGGATCTGGAAGCTGCGCCCCATCTGTTGCAGAAGAGAGACGCGAGTATTTGAATGCAAAGTGAAAATAAAGATAGAAAAAAAAGTAGAGTGGCTTGTACGGGTGTTAAATTACTTCTCTGGCAAGTTTAACTCAGGTAACACCTCTGTCTTTCTCCCTCTCTCTCTTTCTCACTCTTTTTCCATTTCTTTGTGTGTGTCTCTCTCTCTCTTTCTTTTTCCTCTCATCACCTACAGCAGCTCCCTCGGGCAGGCACTTAAATATTGCAATCTGTCTCTGTCACTCTCTGTCTCACAAATGCTCTTTCTCTCTCACACACACACTTTTGCTGTCTCTCTTTTCATTTATGCCCCCCTTCTTTCTTTCTTTCTTTCTTTCTCTACCCTTCACCTTAACATAAAACATAAAAAAAGGAGACAGGTCGCTTTAATAAAACCATCAAGATGTGGAAAACTTGAGGGAGGGTGGGAGGGAGGATAGAGGGGGAGGGAATAGTTAAAAAAAGAGAGAAAAGGGCAAAATAACATATAAAAGCTTTAGAGAGCAGTGAAGCAAAAGAATGGGCCCGAGGCGGCATATGAATGCGCTAATTGCGTAGGCTTCTTTTTTTTCCTCTGTTCTTCTTTCTGTTTCGATTCATGACCTTGCTCCTTTTCCCTTCCTCCCTCCCTCTCTTTCTCCTTCCTTCCCATGCTGGAGCTTTCTCTTTTCTTCTTCTCTTGTCAGTCCTTCCATCTTTTTTCTTTCTCCAAACACAGATGTCTGCTTTTCTTCTAGCACTGTCGGCCTGCTGTGAACGTCATTTGCGCTTCCTTGCTGAAAAGATAGGAAAGGAGGGGAAAAGCAGGAAGCGGAGAGGCGAATCTGCTGACAGTACAGAGAGCATGGAAGATAGAGAAGCGAAAGAGATAGATGGAGAGAGAGAGAGAGAGAGAGAGAGAGAGAGAGAGAGAGAGAGAGAGAGGGAATGAGTTCTAAGAAAAGCACAAAATTGACTGTTCCTCCATGTCAGCATTTTATATTCTTCACTGGAGAGTGCAAGAGGCTGATTTGACAACTGCCATTACTCAAGTGGTCGCTGCTTTGACATGGCAGACTAATAGGGATCTCACTTGCCTACTTCTGCATCATTTTAGCTGCAGGCAAATTCTTAAAAAATGTATAGATTAAATGTTTAGAAAATTTGTGTCAAGCTGTTACAGAAATTGTTGTAATTATGAGCTATTTTATACACAAATAACACAGCAAACCTTTAGAGGTTTAGTGTCATGATGGATCAGGGCTGTTTTGGCAGCATATTGGGATGGGCAGTGGTGGTGAAAAATTGTTAGGACGCTAAATTGCTGATCTGAAGACCAGTATCACCTGAGTTTAAGCCCCACCACCGGCAAGCCAACCACTGTTGAGCAAGACCCTCAACTTTTCCTGCTCCAGGTGCACTGTATCATAGCTGACCCTGCGCTCTGATACCAAGTTACTAAGATGGGATATGTGAAGAAACAATTTCTCTGTGCTGTAAAAAAGTATATGTGACAAAATAAAGGCATTTACATTTTACATTACTAGCAAAATATTGGGCAGGTGGGTGTAATAGTATACCTGAATGGGGTATGATGCCTAACTCCACTAGACTTTACTAAATCTGGCACCAAGATGTTAGCAGCAGAGCTATTAAATCCTGTAAGTTGCGAGGTTGGGCTAACATGGATCGGACTTGTTTGTCCAGCATATCCCACAAATGCCTGACTGGATTGACATTTGGAGAATTTGGAAGGCAGGTCAAAGACAACAAATTTCTTGTTGTGCCCTCAAATTATTCCTAAACCATTTTTGCATTGTGGAAAAGTGCATTATTCTGCTGAAAGAGAGGCACAGCAATCAGGGAATAGTATTTCCATGAAAGGGTGTACATGGTCTGCAACAATGCTTAGGTTGGTGGTACATGTTAAAGTAACATCCACATGTATTAACAGGATGTTTCCCAGCAGAACATTGCCTAAAGCATCACACTGCCTTCTCTAGCTTTTTCCTTCCCATAGGGCAGTGGTATGCCATAAGTACCCCAGGTAATTGATCCATCGCACCACATGATATAATATAAAATGTGATATATATTGGACCAGGCAACCTTCTTTAATTGCTTCATAGACCTGTTCTGATGCTAACGTACCCATTAATGTCACTTTTGGTAATAGACAGGGGTCAGCTTGGGCACCCTGAGTGGTATGGCTACGCAGCCCCATATGCAACAAACTGCAATGCACTTTATATTCTGAAACCATTCCACCAGTCAGCATTAACGTCTTTAGCAATTTGGGCTACAGTTGCTCGTCTGTTTGATTGGACTACAGCCTTTTCTCCCCATAATCAATGCACCCATATTCAACCTTCAAACCTAGAAAAAACAATCAGAAACTTTTCAACTAAAGGTCGCAGTAATAGGATTCTACCTTCAGGACTATAAGTCGGAATGGTCATTCATTTCCATTTAAATTTGCTTGCCAAGAACAAAATCTTACTTACACACACCCTTTCAGCCACTTTATGATGTGGCGTTTTACTGTATGCATTATTCATAGAGAAGAGCATCAGCAGTAAGAATCCCGCAGACAGGTAAATGGAAAATATGATAGCAAGACTGAGATGGATGGTGTGCAGGATAAAACAGCACTGATACAGAGCTAGACGGTGAAAGAGAGATTATAAAATAAGGTCAGTTGTCGCACAGGAATTAGCCAGCCATCATGACTCTTCCGGAAATCCCTAAGCTCATGCATGTGTGTTCTGGATAAACCGGTCCTGATATATGTACATGTCTAGGACAGAGAGAGAGAGAAAGAGAGAGAGAGACATATTAGTAGTTAGCTCTAATAGCTTGGTTTTACAGATGTGATCATTATCTTGCAACTTGTTTCAAGCTCTATTACCCCCTCTCTGGGTATGTTATGATTATAGAGAATGGTAACATATAGAGTGTTTTAATGCATGCAGTTTAGAGGCAGGTTAGCAGGGGTCCCCGTCATGTAATCGTAACGGGAAAAGATCTACTGCTGGGTAAAAATAATAACCTGCACCACAGCAAACATGGATGAACCAAATCGCATTACGGCGAGCATAGATGTTTTCCGCCACATGGTTCTGTTCCACTTTAGATATTTATTACTACACCCTCATCTCACTTCTCTGATAATGTATTCGTTGGTTATGCTTGGAAGTGTAAAGGGGTGTAATTTTATTTGCGAGGAAGAAGGCAGGCTTGCAGGGTAGCTAATTGGCATCTTTGTCACGCATGACTACAACTATGCATATTATTATTATTATTATTATTTTTTGTTCCGATTATTCTAAATAAATCTGGGATTTTAAATATAATTAGCTTTTCCATGTGATCATTACCGCAGACTGTAGGACTGCATTGTGTTTGAGACAGTGCAGCTTTTCCATTAAGTATCTAAAAATGAACATCTGTAAAGAGTGGACAAATCATAAATGCATTAGCAAACCTACCAGGCAAGAAACAGCTCCAGCGTGCTACCAAGCTACCTTTGTTTCTGTTGCCTGGATACAAGGCTAATGTGGCAATATGGTAGCATGCATTAGAAAACACTAGGACAGATAAATGAGTATATCATCATGTAGGATGTGTCCAAATGTGTCCAACATTTGGGACTTCTGGTTTTGTTTTATGTAGTTTTCATATCTAAATGCACAGAAATTCTGTAAGCCGCATGTTAATTATGTCTTCTATTGAATATTTCCACTTGCGGCCCATGTGTTAACTTAAGCAGGTGGTAGGATTTGGAAGCACACAGAATTTTGACAGCATCAAGATGTAACATGACATAACTTTAAGCGTAGTAAATAAAAATCTTTTCAGGGGATTCGGCTCATGTATCCGGCCCTTCAGACTGACAGCAAAAGATATGGACACTGTATCATGTGTCAAAAAGGAAGTCTGACTAACATGTACCGCAACCAATCGGACTGTGTTTTGTTAGTTTCATGTTTGTTTTTGCAAAATTCAATAGATTTTGATCAATCAGAGTGACTCCTAAACTCCTGAAAGTTTTAAAATATTGTGTGCCATATGTATTAGAACATTTGAAATGAAAGAACCCATTGAGGAATGGAATTATCCAGGTTTACATTACACACCAACAGCTGATTAATAGCTGTTGCGATCAGTTGCGATTTTTCTGGCAGTCTTAATAGATTCCTGACACCGCAGTGTAACTTCTCCTACAACGACCTTCAAACCGAGAACCAATAAGTGGAACCTGAGCCGAACCTGATGACACCTACAATCCATAAGAGGAAATTTGTCAAAACTTGTCTGATGGACAGTAAAGCAAGAAGAGAAACTTAGTGAGTTATGGTGGTGTTTGTCATCTCTGCAGTTGGTTTGCTTCTATCTACCAGACCATGTGTTACTAAACCTGTCATGGACTGATGTTGTAAAACTTCGGACAAGTCTTCCTGACATGGCTTGACTGTCTTACCTAAATTCAATTACCTTTGACTCCACTACATTTCCTAAATCATATGTATACCTACCACCCTGATTCGTCTCGTTTTTGAGAATTAAATAGCATGTCCCGTTTTTAATCAATACCGGTCCATATTTTTGAGTTTAACCATCCCATCCGCAATGTGTAAAGACTCATGCTATTTTTCCATTGATTGGGTAATATTGGCTGCCGTTATTAGATTCATTGGTTTGTTAATAACGTTAGGTTCAGGCCAGGGCCAATCAGGGTCAAAGGACGGCGGGTCTTTTGGTAGAAAAGCTTGGCAGATTTAGCAATAGAGTTTATTCGAAATGATAGCGGGTCTAAAATCCAGATCTGCATCATTCTCAGATAGCTTTAAATATGAAATGAAAGCAGATGCAAAGTACAACGAGAGTGTAAAAAATCACATACATGGCTGAAAAACTTAAGCGGAAATAATTATTAAGATTAATGCACAGCTAAGAAAGATGCTATAGTAGTGCAGCACTAACATTGGAGGGAAGTGGTGGCTTAGTGGTTAAGATGTTGGACTGATACCAGAAAGACTGGGGTTTGATTCCCAGCACCACCAGTCATTTAATTGAGACTAATATATTTAGATGAACAACATGGAGTCTCACCATGTTTAAACGGAAGTTAAAAGGAAGAAACACAGAAAGTCCCCTGCAGGGAGTAACAAACCTGGAATTTTTTGCTGTGAGGCAACAGCACTAACTACTAAGACAGCGTGCTACATCAATATAAAGATATAAGTGCTAATTTTGTAGTCCAGTTTAGTTGTTAATATTAGCTGAACCATTTACCTCACTGCTTTAGCTAATATCAACATAGCACATTAGCATTTTTAGCATTCACCTGTTTAGCATTCAACGGTTACATTTTCCTCAGAATTTTCCCAGAAGCCACTTGTTTAATATTATCACTCTATCAGAACATATTTTTTTTTACTTTCCTAATTAACCAAACTTAACAGTTTACAAAATTCATACTCACAAATCCACAAAAAACACAACAGACAAACAGACAAATGCTTTCTTTTTTATCCTCTCTAAAATTCTAACTTCTCTCAGCAGGCTAGGAGGGAAAAAAAAGAAAATGGCTCCAACCACCCAGCATTTAGCATGATAGGGGGGCGGGACATAAATTAAGATCTCACGTAATTGGACAATCATTAAAGTGTCAATCATGACCCTGCCAAGCATTTCACTTTGATCTTTAACTTACTTATGGTTGGTTTATTATTTTAACAGGCTCTTTAATGATTTACTTTATATTAATATAATTTTAAGTATACAGCCGTGCACTATTTAAACATACAGGGATGTGTAGTTATATAATTGTTGTACAGCAGTATATCTTGTATTGATGCCACGTAAACCCAGTGTGGCTTCTCAGATTAGGTTGCTGTACCATGTGCTTTGACCCGAACCTCCTAAACTGGGATTAAAAGTGGACTACAAAAATAGCTCTAATATCTTTATATTTATTTACAGAATAGTACGTACTACTGCAGAACCATAAATCCAGGGGATGGGGACAGTTTTGGTCCCACCCTTCCTACCTACACGGAACTAAGAATCAGCTTAGGTGGAAGAAACATCTTGAACAATTGTGTTTCAGACTAGTGTGTTTGGTATATAGTCATAGGGGAGTGGTGGCTGAAATGGTTAAGGCGCTGTGTTGCTGATCTGGAGATAAGGAAGAAGCTCTGACAAGCCAACCACTGTTGGGTCCTTGAGCAATACCCTTAACCCTTCCTGCTCCAGGGGCGCTGTATTATAGCTGACCCTGTGCTCTGACCACCAACTTACTAAGATGGGATATGCGAAAAAAGAATTTCACTGTGCTCTAAAAAGTATATGTGACAAAATAAAGGCATTTAATATTTACATCACATGGGTTAGGGTTAATGTCCCAATCCATCCCAGGGGACTTTTATGTTCTGCAGGTACCACCAAGATTGTAGAACCTTTTACCAATTCCATTTTTGTGCTATATTGTGTATAATTTTTTCTGTTAAGCTTATTTATACTGGAAGATGAAACAATTAGCATCTAAAAGTGTCTGTTAGACGCCTGGTTTCACTGCTTCTGCTGACTTAACCAATTTCTGTCATGTTTTGCAAATAATGTCTGTCTGTAGATGTTCATTTTGAGCTTTGTAAGCATTATTACATTAAGCTAGTCACTTAGAAACTCCACTGTGAGTGCTGCCTGTGTGTCAGTTTAGATTTCTGTCTTATTTCTCTTACAGCCTACGCCCACAGGAAAACCAGACAGCAGCCAAACACCCCCCTCAGACACCAAAGGTGAGTGTGTCTCTATGGCTCCTACTCGTCTACTTGTCTGTCTCTGCTTGACCTTTTAGTGTGTTTTCTATTAACTGCTTTTATACCACTCTGCTCGATTCCGACTGGACAGAAGGTATTGATTATTTTTCTATAACAGCTGTATAACCCTATATAATAAAAAAATATTATTATTATTATTATTATTATTATAATTTGTGTAGCTGAAGAAAGATGAAGGTGGAGCTGAGAGCTAATGATGTTTCCCTTCTCAAAGAATCTATGCTTTGTGGTTACATAATAATCGGCACCTTTTGTTAACATAAAAAAGGAAGGGAAAAGAGGCTGACGAAGGACGAGTCTTACATAGCCTGACCTTTAGACTGACGGCAAAATGTTTAAATCTATAGCAGCTAATATCGGCTAAGAGGGCATTGGAATGACATGTTTTGTTCTGCACCATGTTTTGTTCAGAGGTCGATGTTCCTACAATAACAGGTCAATAATTTAGTTAAATAGTCTATACTGCTTTTTTACATCATTTCGGAACACCAGCATGTAGCTGATTCTCATAATTGTCTTGCACTTTATTTCATAAAACAGCATTGCTAATATTGAAAAATTGCTGTGGTATAAGAGAAATAAAACACAGCACAGTTTCTGGGTTTCTGGGTCTAGCCTACCACTGTTGAGCTGTTCAATGATGAGCGCTTTTGTAAGTCGCTCTAGATAAAGCCGTCTGCTTGATGATGTTCTGTATATAATGACATATTCAACTGATTCTGTTTAATTTGTAAGTATGATAGCTTAGTAGTTAGCACTGTTGCCTTACAGCACAAAGGCCTGGGTTTGACTCCTGGGCAGAGGTCTTTCTGTGTAGAGTTTACATGTTCTCCTTGTGCTTGCGTGGGTTTACTGTACGATTATTTCTAAAATGTGGTTTAAAGTACAGAAATAATAATCTGTATGGCATGGGGACACAATAAATAATTATACAGAAACAATGACATTTATCTTATATATTTGGGATCTTCTGAGTGAGGTAATAAGACGGCCCAAACTGTCAGCAATGTGCTCACGTTCTAATTTATGGTCGCATATACAGGACACAAAAGTTGTAAGTTGTAGGACATGAACAAAAATGGTGTTTGGACCTATAAATGCTTTATTATTTTTTATATGAACACAATCAGTACTGTGAATATATCCATAAGCATTATGTAAAACATTTTAACATAAATCTAACATTTTGCTTGCAAAACCATGCATATACAATATATACTTAAAATTTAAAGTGTGAATTAATAGAGTACTTATAGTAAATGTATAGTAATGTATTTCTTATGTTCTTATGTTTATTGTTATATATGATATTATTTGTAGTGTTTTTTTAAATTGCTTTTTTTTAGATGCTGTGGGTTGTTAATAATTAATAATTTTTTAAATATAAAGAAATGCATTATAAACAAGCTGATTGTAAAGATTTAAGCATAGTTGACATTATATTTACATATACACATACACATATATATATCTATATATATATATATATATATATATATAATAGTGTGAGTAAAATAATAATAATATTTTAGAGAAATCAGACATTTTGCAATTCTAAACAATTCTAACTAAACCAATCCTAAATAATTGAGGATATATATATATATTAAGTTGAGTAAAATAATAATTGCAAAAAGGATTGCTTAGAATTCTTTAAAGATTCGGAGAAAATAGGATTAAAATCTAACATTTTGATGCTACTACACTGTGTACTACAGTCGACATAGAACATGCATTCAGATGCATTCCGGTGCCCTGGAATCTGTTTGTTTGTGAAATTTTATCCCAACTTTATATGTTTTTCAGTAAATTATTTATTATACATTTATTTGTATCGACTGATTTTTATTATAGGAAAGGCGTCTGCTACAGCGGGGAAGCCGGAGCAGGAGGAAGAGATCGATATCGATCTGGAGGCACCTGAGACGGAGAAAGCAGCTCTTGCTATTCAAAACCAGTTTAGGCGTTTCCAGAAGAAAAAGAAGTAGATCTTTGATCCAACAACTGTATTAAATAAAACAAATCTAAGCAGGATTAAGACATAAAGAAAGTGGTGGTAGAAATGTTTGGGTTTTTTTTTTATTTTTTAAAAAAAGTACACAGTAAGCAGAAAAAACTGCATCATTTCTTTTGCATGTTAAGAAGAGATAATTAGACATGGGCAAATGTAGGCGGTTGAAATGGAAATAATAATCTAGCATGAAATAATCAGTCATATAATTGCTTTCCCTGCAAATTGTTAAACCCATACACACTGAATGGCACAAAGCTTCGTAAAACATCCCCCAAAAATCATCAACAACTTAAATTAAACCTAAATCCTAAAATGCCCCAAATATTAGCATTAAAACTCTCCTGTATGCATAAAAAACTAAAACACTGTGATCAAACGTATCTAAATTCAGTGTTTAGACCAACTGAAGTCTTTGCACTGCACAGGAAGCCATTCGACTAACATAATTACTGTATATTCTCCATTCACAGAGCGAGCACATGATACAAAAGAGCACAGATCTTGCGCAAAAGAGCACATTAGCATTTTTTCAGCTCCTACTTCTTGACTTCCTTTTTATTTCTTTTTTCCTCCGGCTGTAGATTTTTAAGGTTTTAGAGCGGAAACTGTAACGTTATCGTGTTCCCTATAGCTATACCTGAGGTTGCACTATTTAGGCTCAATAGAAAAACAGACAGGTCGGCACAATATTCACTGCATCCCCATGGTATGCTGTTTCCATGCCAACCTGAATTATTGATACACCTTTGCTTGCTCAACAGAGTGTCTGAACTGATCAAAAAAGCTTGTTGAGCTTGTGTGAAAGAAGTAAGCAAAAAAACACAACCGTGGGAGGAAATTAGACAAATTAAATAAGCAAAATAAGCCCATGAGTACCGAGACCTTAATACAATAAACCTTGACTAAGTAACTCAATTTAGTAACTATGTGAGGAACAAATAAAACACTCTGCTTCATTTACGGTGCAGGTTATAAACACTATTACAAATTAATAGCACTAGACCTAATTTAGACTTCACTTAGATCCCGATACAGATTAGGGGGAATAGATTTAGGACAGGGACAGGTAGAGACCAGACAATTGGAGCTACCCGATTTAAACCTTCAGCAGTAGGTTATTTATAATAATTCTAATCATGTTCCCGCCACCGACGAGCACAAACACACGTTATGTTGGCACAAAAATAGACCTGTAAAGTACATAAAGCTGACCTGCTCTGGAAACACATTAGAGTTCTAACTAATTAATAATCTATTTACTGGAATGTAACCTCCTTTTCTATTTATAGGGTCCGAGGCACAATTAGCAGATTTAAAAACGTGCTCATTAGGCATGGCGAGCTAACCCTAAAGCATCGCCACATAAAAGGAGTCTATAGATCATTTTTATCCGATACCTAAGACACAAAAGGGAACCTTAAATGACCCTAACAACGTTTAAAACAATGACGAAACCTAAACCTAAATAGAACTGGTTGTTATGGTAATGTTTACTGAATAAACCACAGTTTCACCCCATTTAGGGTGAAACTAGTGCTAACTATTTGAACGTTTTCACACTGGAAGTGTGCTAGCCTTCAAATAGTTAAGTCCTAACTTTGCAATAAGTTTTTATTTCTCCCACCCCCTATTGGCCCTTAACCGTTTCTCCCACTGTTACACTTTATAGCCCATTTTAGGCATGACCTCATTTCATTTCGCCTGAGGACACCTCAGTCTTGAATCTCCCATACTTGGCATGCCGGCTACGCTGATCGAAATCCAGTTTTAGAATTCTGTATAACACTTAATGCAGCTGTGGTCCGTACTTATATCCTAGCAGTTATGATAAACATTAAATAAAAGTACTGTATATTAAATGTAAAGTACTGTATATCCAATTTGCTCTGTACCTTGGATACTAGATATGCTATTTCATCAATACTCATCAATGACATATTAATACACTTAGGAGTAAAAGTTGACCTGGTTTTAACACTTCCATACTGCACTTTCCTCATCCCTTTTTATTTTAAAATGCATTGCATTGAAGTAATATTTTTAAAAAGTAAAGATTACCACCAACACCATATGGGTACCAAACCATCGGAGTGCAGGAAATCTTTCACCAATAGCCATGATACTAAAAACCAGGACAAAAAAAAGAAGAAGTCGAGCAACACTGGCAGGATGCCAGAGCCAAAATCTGACCTCAAAAACCCTCTTCAGGTGACCTTTATAAACAGACTGAATTACATCACTTCCTGTCTTTTTGATTATCGAGTGTACCCAATCAAGAGATGTGGTGCTTCTGATTGCTTTAATTGCATCTCCTGGCTTCATTTTCTAGTGTCCTATCCTCCCTCATGATGGAGCATGATGGAAGAAAAGGAAGACAGGAGGAATGAAGTATATATAAGATGTTCTGTCTGATTGTATAGTTACTTTAAACCACTACATCAGATTTATTTCCTGATTATAGAGTTTGTGTTCCTGCTGTATTAGCTATTTATCTTATATACAGTAAAGAGATTACACACCAATTATCTTTCATTAAAAAACATTATTGCTTGTGTATGATGTTTTAGCCTAAACCAGAATTTTTCATTTAAAAGTGAAATTTCCTGCAAACGTTGTATTACTGTATTTTATTTATAAACCACTATAATTAGTATGTATATTTTGTATTTGTGGGTCTTTATTAAAAGTAGATTTTTTTTTTTTTTTTGCAAAAGCATTTTTACCTTAGATAGAAATCCTTATTTAGATATTTTGCTTTCTCTTTGATTTCGAAGAAGGTGTTTACACTGGCAGTTCATTCGGAATCAGAGCACGATTTATGTAAATTATTAGTCATGTGACCAGGAAGTCCATCACCCTATCGAACCCAGGACAATTTGTATAAGGTGGTATGACTTGTGATTTTTGTATGCAAAAAAAAAATATATGGTTTAACAAGTAAATGATTACATCATTAATTCACAAGACACACATGTGTCAGGGAAACGTTAATGGAACGTTGACATGAAGTTAGTGGGTGTGAGTGAAGAGGATGTAGAGAATAGGGTTAGGTGGAGACAGATGATTCGCTGTGGCGACCCCTAAAAGGGAGCAGCTGAAAGGAAAAGAAGAAGTATAAATGTTAATCTGTGGGGGAGTGGTGGCTCATGGTTAAGGTGTTGGACTACCAACCTGAAGGTTGTGGGTTCAATTGCCAGCTCCACCAAGCCACCAATGTTGGGCCCCTGAGCAAGGCCCTTAACCCCTAATTGCTCAGTTGTATAAAAGAGATAAATGTGAGTCTCTCTGGATAAGGGCGTCTACCAAATGCTGTAAATGTGAGAATAAATCAGGATGAAATACTCAAACCAGACTAATGCTTTGTTAGACCATCAAGTAACCGACCAACAGTGACTCTAACCAGTGTGAACACCAACACCACACCACTTAATATAGCGTCTGTGGTAGACTCCAAGAAATCAAGGAGACATCAATTAGAGTTTTGGGGAGCACTTATGGAATCTAAAGCTGCTTCCAATTAGGACAATGCAAAAGAATTGACTAGATGATTGGATATCAGTTATATTACGAATCCCATCAGTTGTTTTGGGATTTAGGATAAATGTTAGTGATTTCTTACCACACCAGACCAATGCTGTGTTAGACCATCAAGCAACCAACCAACAGTGAATCTAACCAGTGTGAACACCAACACTACACCACTTAATATAGCGGAATCAAGGAGACATCAGTTAGAGTTTTGAGGAGCATCTATGGAATTTGTATCTGCCTCCTATTGAGACAATGCAAAATAATTGACTAGATGATTGGATATCAGTTATATTTCGAATCCCATCCGTTGTTTTGGGATGTAGGATAAATGTTAGTGATTTCTTACCACACCAGGGTGCTTGGGGAGGGGCTTACAGATGCTTTGGATTGGGACTCTTCTCTTCGGGGTATGTGTAGTTGCTAGCGATATTTTTCCATGTTACCTAGAGAGGGAATATAGAACGGTTGTGACATCAAACTCTGTTTTAGCTTCACAGGTCCTGTTTTGTGTCTGCACATATTTTTTTTGACATACATTTATGTAAATCCTGTGCGGTAGAGAAAGCGCATTCGAACATTCCTAATGTGTTGCTTTGAATTACGCAAAATTAAAATTTGCTTCTGATTGCTTAAGAAAGATCGTCTTGTGTTTCTTTTTTGTTTTGTTTTTTTACAAATGCATGACTTTACATTATAAATAACTGAAAATATAACTCATTTATATTTTGTTTAATATTAGTTCCTCTGAGGTCTGTTGAATCTTTTTGCGTCAGTATGGATATGCAGGAGAGCCGTGATTTTAGAGCTGACTTCAGACCTGTTCTATTTCTTACATGTACCCCTTACGAGAGACAAAGCTGTTCTGAAATCAGCTGCTAAACAGTGACTTCGCCAGGGATTTTAGTTTCTGCATTGGTTTCCACCATGGGCCTCACAGCATTCTACTGCTGGGGCGATGAGCCATGACTGAAGCTTCATTAGGACAGCTAGTCTCCAGAGGAAAAGGCTCACTGTCCACAGGCGGTCTCTATAGATAGTTTTCGTGGTTAATGTGCATGGGGTAATAGAGAGCTGAGGGAAGAGCTCACAGCATCACTCAGGGATGCAGGGAGATGCAGCGAAGCATCTGGGACCCAAGGGAAGCAGTGGATGAACATGGAACACACCGAAATCTTGAGTTTTCATTAGGATCATGCTAATGTGTAGTTATAAACTAATGAAAAAGTCATTAAGCTTTTGGAAATAGACAGATCACATTTTATATAAGTGAAATAATGGGATTATATACAAAAGATGACAAAAAAGCACTTTTGTATTATGTAATGTAGCAGGCATGTTTAACAAAACCTGTTCCAGTACTTAGAATCCCATATGACTAACAATGAGACCTACTACAGTTTTAAGAAAGGTGGTAGACTACAAAGAAAGTGGTAGACTACCGTACAAAAGGGAATTAGAGAAAACTGGCATATTCACTGACAAAACAGCATTACACAACTGTTCTTTAAATAATTTATAAAGGTCTGTGACGGCACCCACGAAACAAAAGAAAACGTTTTAGATACCGGGTAATAACGTAGGAGAGATTGTATCTGGTGTCAAGACTTATTTTTAAACTGCATCTTGTTCTAGAAATATTGGCTTTCATTATAAATAAAATTTAGCAAAAATTGAGATTTTTTTTTTTGTATCCACTTTTTCTTAGCATTCTATAGCAGCAGTGAAGCAAGACATTTATCCATTCTGGTGTTTTCTGTGAAATGACCAAAGGCAATAAGGGTACCTCTGACTATTTACCATCATCTGTATACGGTGGCTGAGAGAGTTCAACCCGCTGCAACTGAAGAAAACACGTGCAAATAGAAAAAAAAATCTAACAAATTAAGAAAACATCTTTATCAGTTGGAAAACACAAGTGCTTCAAATCACAACGCAAACAAATACAGGAACACAACTTTTCACAACACAACCTAATACAGAAATAGCACAGACCACAACAGAAATGTTTCAAGGTACCTTCAAAAAGGTGACATACCTGTATGGAAGCTGCTTATTATTCAACGGTGTAATTGGTGAACTTAAGGGTGAGTTTTTGTTGTTTATCATTCTGATCAAATAATTTCTTGATCCTTTGGACATTTGCTTAAATAATCTGACAATATACACAATTCACTTTGAAATGGGGCAGCATGGTGGCTTAGTGATTAGCGCTGTTCCCCACAGCAAGACGGTCCCAGGTACGATTCCCAGGCAGGGGTCTTTTCGTGTGGGGTTTCCCTGTGTGCTTGTGTGGGTTTACTCCAGGTTCTCCAGTTTCCTCCCACGGTCCAAAATATGTATGTTAGATTGATTGATGATTTTAAATTCCCCATAGGAGTGAGTGTGTGTGTGTGTGTGGCCCTGTGATGGACTGGCGACCTGTCCAGGGTGTACCCCTCTTGCCTTTTACCCTTTTAGAGACAGCTGGAATAGACTCCAGCAGATCCCTGTGACCCTGATTTAGGGAATAATCAGGTATAAAAGATAAATAAATGAATGAACTGTGAAATGATAAACAGGTCTCAGCTGGTTTTGTAACTTATATTGTCATCCCTTGGTAAAAATTTTCATTGTGGTCTGTTTTACTGATCACTTTGGAACAGAGTCCAAGCCCTAGACATTTATATCCAACATTACTGACTGACCACTGTAATGAACTCCACTGAGGCGAGAAGTATAGAGAACCTAAGAGTGCAGTTTATTGACACGAATGTAACAAACGCACATAAACTAAACGTGACAGACTTAACCAGACTAGACTAAACATGAACACTTAACATTTGCCTGAACATAAACATAAAACTAGCATGAACAAGAACTCACCACATTGGTACAGAGAACAACAAATCACAAAGACAGAGGGCTAAAAGAGGGACAAATACACACAAGACTAAACAAGGAACACCTGTGAACAATAAGTATCAAACTAGCCAATAAAAACAAGACACAATGACAAGGGAAAGACAAGTGGAACAAGGATCACATGACAAGACCAACCAGGAAGTAAACAAAAGCATAAATAAGAACTGACTAGGCTAGCTAGCATGGCATAGCTTAGCTAGCTAGAATAGCGTAGCCTAGCCATATACAATAACAAACATGATACATAAACAGGAAACAAAACATAAAACAAGAATCCAAAAGTTAAATAAAGACATTAAAAATGAAAACATGACACCAGAAACCTCATGAATGTTACAGCCACACTATAAAAGTAAAGGTTACTGAAACAGCAATGTGGAAATAATTTTTTTTAAAGCACATTTGGCTTCTATAGTCAGGTATCCAAAAACGTTTACCCCTAAAACGATATAACAAATGCCCTTTCAAAAATAAACTTCTAATGTTTAAAAAAATTACAGCTAGAACCCTAAAGTGGCAGTGGTGGCTCAAATGGTTAAGGTGCTGAGTTGCTAATCTGAAGACCAGAAATACCTGGCTTCAAGCCCCACCACTGGCAAGCCAACCCCTGTTGGGTCCTTGCTTAACTGACCCAGGAGCACTGTATATACCCCCAACTTACTAAGATGGGATATGCAAAAAACACTGCATTTCATTGCTGACCCCCTCTGTACATGTATGGGCTTGCAACAATTCAACAGTGACAATAAAGTTGAATATTTATTTATTTTATTTAAATATGCTAATGTAATGTAGCTATGTAATCTGTATTGTTTGGTGGTTAGCTCCAAAACCAACCTACACAAAGACAAAAAATATCTGGCTTCCTCCGGACAGTAAATACAAACATAAAACAACAAGCCAGACAATGAGAGACAACATGTCTGTTTACACATAACACATGAGACAAATGTCTGTTTACTAACACACAAAAAACACCAAAATAACAGGCAGTCTTTTGGGCTGTGCAAATGAATACCTGTTTTACAAGGGCACAGTAACAATAAGGAATAGGGCTGTAGTCAAGGTTGTTAACATTTATTTCAAAAGTAATACAAGACAAGGATTAGTTTCGAAAAATAAATCGAAACTGATAGCACAGAAAGGTTTCCGAGGTCGAGCCATTACATCAGTCAGCTGGCTTCATTCCTGCATTGCACTATTGATTAGGCTGTTTTCAGAAAAATTTTGGTTATTGTAGGCACAGGAAAGTTAAAGATAGCACAAACAGTAAAACTTTTAGATGAAACCATTTTCAGTAAAATCCCTTCTCAAGTTTTTTCATGGATGTTGATAAAGAAAAATATTTAAAAACAGCAAGATACCCCGTTAGAACAACTCCAAACCTCTACACTTCAACCGCAACTGAGCCACATACATCATCTAGAGCAGTTTAGAATCAATACTTAGCTAAAAACATTACAAAAACATTAAATTAAAGATATAAATAAAATATATAATACATTTTAAGGTTAGACAGGGTTGTAGGTGCGTTACCATTTGTCAAAACTGGTCTGGGAACTCTTTCCTGGGCTGAGACATGCTAGTTATCTTCAGGGTTAGCTGATCTCTCCTCACAATGTTTCTTTTCTAAAAAAAATCTGCCTTAAAAACATATTTTTAATAATGTCAGAGATCAAGTCAATTTCTCCTCCTCCGTCAGCCATCATGGACGTAAGAATTCTAATTCAACTGTACAGCTGAGTTTCGCTACTCGAACTGTAACAGTTTTATTCTGATCAACCAATCAGAGGACGGAAAAATGCTGACGTTATTGTGGGCCAGCTAGCGGGCTTCGGGAGGCGGGTTTAAAAATCTGATTGGTTAAAGAAACAGTCACTATTAATATAGTTTAGCTTCCATGGGTAGCACTACTGATTCTGAAGGCTTTGGCAGATTAGATTAACATGGCAGCATAAAGAAACTGAAATTTGATTGGACAAAAAATCTCACATCCATTTACACATACTGGAAGCAGTGCAGCAAGAGAAACACTACGAAATGAAGAGAATAAACTGTTGGGAATAAATTAATAGAATTTAATGGAACAATTATTAGAATTTAGATTGGTCAGATTTTGATAGTGTTTAGGCAACAGAGAAGGACTTACTGGTCCTGACTGCACACCACTAAAAGACAGGAGAGTTTAAACCAGATTTCTAAAACTTCTCAACTCAGCGTATAACTTCTGAATATCTTAAATAAAATTGTGATATTTTCCAATGTTTAAACATGGCCTGTTAATTTATATTCAATTTTTTTAATTTTATGGCCCACTAAAAACTATTTTTTTTTTAGCAAAAGCATAAAATGTAAGTGGGGAAGTGATACCGTAGCTCAGTAGATAAGGGGTTAAACTGGTGATTGGAAGATTGTGGGTTCAATTCCCAGAACCACCAAGCTACCATGTCTGGGCCTGTAAGCAAGGCTTATAACCCTCAACTGCTTAGTTAGAAATGTAATAGCTTTAGTAGTTATAGATAAAAGCACCTGCTAAATGCTGTATGTATAATTTTAGGAACTTTAGTGGTAAAATGGGCTCCAGGTTCTGCTCCTGTCTCTCAAAAACACTGGATGCATTTTTATTAAAATTATTGTAATCCATAAATGGTTGTGTTAAAATGGATTTAGGCTGTCTTACAATAAATTAAATATACAGTGGCATCTTGACTTACGAGAGTGTCCCAACTATCGAGTTTTTTGAGATACGTGTTGTCTCATGGACAATTTTTTGCTTCTGATTTTGATTCCGGTTATGAGCCAGCTTCAGATACCCAACCGTTAGTTGGCATAGCGAACGCCACAGTAAACGCCGTAACATCCGCCCAGCATCCCGTGTCTCACTCGATAGCTAGTCAGACTTGCGCGTTAGCAAGTGGAGTGGCCTGATCTCCAAGGTAAAATGCTGTACATTATACTTAATAAAACCGGTTTATTGCATTACATCCTATCCTTGTTTTTTTTATACGATAATCATTATTTATATGTTTAAAAAAACATGTAACAAAAAACTTTGCAGTGTTTTTTTGGGACCTTAGTCAAATGAATGGCATTTCAATTTATTTCGATGGAAAAATTGATTTGACATACGAGTAATTTGAGTTACGAGCTCCGTCACAGAACAAATTAAAGTGGCAAATCAAGGCACTGCTGTATTTTACAGTTCACATCAGGGTCGGCTTAAGCTTTTAGGAGGCCCTAAGCGGAATTTTATTTGGTAAGCGGTCTGTGCCATTAGACTAATTATTGCCAATCCTTGATTATTCGCAGACTATAAATCTAACACACCCTTAAGCAGTTTTATTTTTTGTAGCTGTGTCACCTAAATCATATCAATGTTCTGTCCTTCTACGATTTTTTCTACGAGTGCTCAGATAAAGAATTGCATTGTTAGTTTGTGTGTCATACTAAATGTGGTGAACTAAAAAAATGTAGGTCAATAAACCAGCAGACAGTCTAGCCTAGTTTATTTTACATTCATATTCTTAACTTCCCTCTATCCTGCTGTTTTTTTTTCCTTTCCTAGTTTTTCTTCGTTTTTTTTTCCTTTTTGTTGACATTAATGAGAGGTTTGCTGCAGTGCCGCTGCTTCTTCATTAATGTTAACATTATCCAGTCACACTCTGGCTGTGCATGATCCTGCACACTGTTAACATAATATTGTTGTTGGGTTTTTTTTATGTATTGCATTATTGTATAATTACCTTTGACCATTTACATAACATATCTGTCATTTTATGTACCTTATATTGGGGGGGGCTGCTGTCCATGGAGGCCCTAAACAGAGGATTAGTTAGCTTATGCCTAGTGCTGTATCATCTAATTAAAGACACAATATCAGCTAGTACCTACTAATATTATTAATATGCTAATTTCTCTCCACTTGTTTTCCTTTTTGTACCCATGCAGAGGCATCCAGAGATTGTGCCAGCACTGGTAGACCTTCAGTAGGAAGAGTTCTCGCAACCCTGCGAGGATCCTGAGGCATCCAGAGATTGCCGGCTCCAGTTGGATTTGCCTTGTGATGATTTTAAGTATTTAAAGCAAGGATGCCGACCCTGTGTGGACTTTAAGGACGTCAGCAGGATGTACTTCCATCATACAACTCCCACTGACTGTATATGATTATAGAAAGGACACTGCTCATATTCAACCTACTCGCTGTTTAAAATCAAATAATATATAAAAACACACTCGCTTTCCGGTCACCCAAATGGGATGGGTTCTCTTTTAAGTCGGGTTCCTCTCAAGGTTTCTTCCTTGTACCATCTTGACACGGTCGTGGCTCAAATCCCTAAAAATCACAAGCAGATATGTTTTCTAAAAGTAATTTTTTTAAGGTATATTTTTAAGGTAAAGTTTTAAAAAAAAAATATTGCTTGAGATTAATGTCTCTGATATACACAGTTTACATTTATATAAAATAGATCTTTATATAGGGGGCCTAATCCACCCTTATATGAGATTATATACAGCCTTTATTCCACTCAAAACCTGTGACATATTCGGATCGATACCTAATTACAGTATGAGGATTCCGACAAACCTGTTCTCATTGTAAACTGGGATTCCTTTTATCAACCTGTAGACTGTTTAATCCATTCGTTTATTCATTCATTCATCTTCTATACCTGCTTATTCCCTAATTCGGGGTCACAGGGATCTGCTGGAGTCTATCCCAGCTGTCTCTAAATGGGTGAAAGGCAGCAGGGGGACACCCTGGACAGGTCACCAGTCCATCACAGGGCCACACACACACACTCACACTCACTCCTATGGGCAATTTAGAAACACCAATCAACCTAACATACATGTTTTTGGACTGTGGGAGGAAACCGGAGAACCCGGAGTAAACCCACACAAGCACAGGGAGAACATGCAAACTCCATACTGGGAATCAAACCTGGGCATTTTTGCTGTAAAGCAAGAGTGCTAACCACTAAACCACAGTGCTGCCGCATAGTTTAATTATGTCAGCAAAATAAATAAATATTGCGCGAAGCTGTGATTTTTTTAAATGAGTTTTTTTATTTTATTTTAATGAGGTTCTGCCGAGCAAAAGGATTTGCACATGGGAAACTGAGAAACCTCAAAATACACATTACTGCTTATTTATGAACCTAAAACCTTCACATACTGTGGAGAAAAACACATTGCAACAGTTTCGAATCCTATTGAAACTATTTATTAAACAGCAACACTAGCAGCAATTAAAGCTATGTGTATTGCCAATTTGCACGGACTTTCATGTAACAGTTCTCGACTGGACCACTTAACGGAATTCGGCTTACAGAGTTTCACAAATCAGAAAATCACTAATTTATGATGTAACAGCTTCGCCTAAAACCATCTGAAAGAGAACACCTTTTGTATTGGCGCTTTTGTGTGTATGTATGTATGTATGTGTGAGTGTGTGAGTGTGTGTGTGTGTGTGTCGTAGCAGCAGTGCAAAGTGCTGTTATGTGGGGGTGGGAGTGAGAAAGAGCAAGTAAGTGTGAGATGGAGAGTGAGTGAGAGAGAGAGAGAGAGAGAGAGAGAGAGAGAGAGAGAGAGAGAGAGAGAGAGAATAAAAGGGAGAAGGGGAGGAGAATAATGTTTCTAATAATAAACCGGAGAGAACACAGTGATTGAGGTACAGAACACTAAGAGAGGGTCAGTAAATGCAAACGAACAGAAAGAACAACTGGAAGGGGGAAGGGGGAAAAGGGGGAAGGGGCAGAAGGGCAGAGATTAGATTTTCATGGTACGGCTTAGTAAAATGTTCCTATTTTATACAAGATGCCCCGAATATAATAAATAAAAACAGATTATTTTTGATGTTCACAAATTTTAGTCCATTAATTTCCCATACCAGAAATAAATACAGTATAAACTTAATCATTTATACTGCAGTTAAACTTTTGGAGCTTTTTTACAAATTAATTTTTAATTTGTCTCAATGATGTCATGCTTTTTTTTTTCTCCAGAGCATTTATTCTTCTTTCTAAGATGCTCTGAAATGATATCAGTGCCTAGTAAATGCATTTTAGCTGAGGTGGCAAGTAACGGAAAGTATTTTAGTCACCACAGAATTAATGGGAAGCTAAAAGCAAGCGTAGGAGATCGGTGCTTATATTCTTAACACTCTGCATGAATCATGAGCCATCGATTGACAGAAAGGGAAAGCCTTTCTTCATGCCAGGATAGAGCGATAAACGGTATCATTTACTAGATTGTGGCACTGCTGAAGCAGCAGCACTGCTTGCTGAAATCCTCCCTCTAGTGGTAGGAGAAGGATTAATCACAAAAGTTTAACATTTATTTTATTTATTGGAAAGGTATTCATTTAGCACGGTGGCTTAGTGGTTAGCACTCTTGCCCCATAACAAGAAGGTTCCAGGGTTATATCACCTGTGTGGAGTTTGCATGTTCTCCCTGTGGTTGTGTAGGTTTACTCCAGGTTCTCCGGTTTCCTCCCACAGTCCGAAAACATTTATGTTAGTTTGATTGGTGATTCTAAATTACCCATAAAAGTGAGTGTGAGTGAGTGAGGTTGTTTGTCTGTATGTGGCCTTTCCAGGGTGACCCCTGCCATTCACTCAATGACAGCTTGGATAGACTCCAGTAGATCCTTGAGACTCTTAGAGGCACACAATCTCCTAAAAGGTCTCAGTGTGCCGTAGCATTAAAATGACCTCTTACGATGACTAAGAAGCCAAAATACAGTTTCAGCATGACAATGCCATCGTGCAGCATGACAAAACCCCTGAACTCCATCAAGACATGGTGTGTTCTGGTTGGACACCTCGAGTGTCCTGAACAAAGCCCTGAATCAGACTCAAGATGCTTTTTTGCTCACCAAAGGATAATGATTTAATGAATATTCCTTTTCTTAACCATTTGGTTACTGTTCTGAAGGTTTTAGGTCTCAGATGGTTTAAGTGGCCTTTTTTAATCTCCAGCTGTCCAGTTTAAGTGACTCTGTTTTTAGTTGACAGCGGTGAAACCTAATATACTCCTCTTCTAGTACCCATTACAAGGTTTAATATTCGTGCAGTCTAAATATGGAGACTTTTCTGTATAATAAGCCCCTGGTGATCCGCAGTTGTTTAGATACCTGAAACAGGTTTCTTATAACGACATGTATTCTCTATTTCTACCTGTAGCCTGATAGCACTGAAAGCGTATGTTCAAAACAACATCTCCTGAAAGCATGAACAAACTAGAGAACCGGAGACATTATTACTACAATTCATTATTATTACAATTATGTGTCATTCACCGGTGATAAAACTTTATGGTATAGTTAGTCACAGTACTAAAATACCAAACATGAAAAATAGTACCCGATTACACACTGCTGCTATAGGTGAACTCATTCATAAAGGTACACAAACTACATAAGCTCAAAACACACCAAAATCACATCACCATATTCCTACCTGTCTAAAAGAAATACTGTAATTATGGCGTCACCTCTCAGACCCTTTGACTCCTGTAGTCCACCCCGGTGTGGAAACACAACATCAATATTAATTTGGGTTTTCTCTCTGTTTTGATCCACACTTTTTTTTTGCACTACGTGACCACACTAATGTCGTATCCTCTCTGAACAAACAGGGTGCACAGAGATATATTGACAGGCAGGTAACATTTTGATTTGAGGAATATTTCTTGGTCCTAAGTCATCTACAGTATATATAAATACACATAAATACATTTAAACCATGTAACTTAATGCCTGCTAGCTGGAGGCTATCTGAATACACTCACCCATTGTAATGTAAACGGTAAATGTCTTTATTTTGACATATATATACTTTTTACAGCACAGTGAAATTTGTTTCTTTGCATATTCATCTTAGTAGGTTGGGGACAAAGCGTAGGGTCAGCTATGAAACGGTGCCCCTGGAGCAGGAAGGGTTAAGGATCTTGGTTAAGGACACAACAGTGGCTGGCTTGAAGCTTCAACCCAGGTCTTCTTGGTCTTTATATCAACAACTCAGACTAGCGGTGCTGGGGCTTGAACCCAGGTCTTCTTGGTTTTCAGATCAACAACTCAGACTGGCGGTGGTGGGGCTTGAACCCAGGTCTTCAGATCAAAAGCTCAGACTGGCAGAGGTGGGGCTTGAACCTAGGTCTTCAGCTCAACACTTCAGACTGGCGGTGGTAGGGCTTGAACCCAGGTCTTCCTGCTCTTCAGATCAACAATTCAGACTGGCGGTGGTGAGGCTTGAATCCAGGTCTTCCTGGTCTTCAGATCAACAACTCAGACTGCTGGTGGTGGGGCTTAAACCCAGGTCTTCCTGGTCTTAGGATCAACAACTCAGACACGCAGAGGTGGGCTTGAACCCAGGTCTTCAGATCAACAGCTCAGACTGGCGGTGGTGAGGCTTAAACCCAGGTCTTCCTGGTTTTCAGATCAACAACTTGGCACCTTGACCGTTTGATCCACCACTACCCCCACCTATTCAACAGAAACTCTTATTAAGACAGGTCGCATGATTGGCTTATTTGTCTATATAACATTCTACGCTCTTCATGACATATATTTTAATTTTTGTCCTCAATACGGTCTGAGTTAAATTTGTCTGTTCAATCTTGTGATACTGTTTTACACAAAAACCCGGCCAGCCCAACTCGAATTATTTCTGGCCACACCCAGAAAAAGGCAGAACGGCTTTATTCAAACAGTCTGTATTTATGTGTTTGCCTCTCTGAGAAAAGTAGAGAAACAGGTTTAAATCCCGTGTACTGTATGTGTAGGAACGACTAAAAGCCTTTCAAGAGAAGTTAGGAACCAAGAACACACATATCTTCATATCGCCATGCAGAGTAAGTCATTCAGATCCATTTCTATTATCTGCTTCTTTGGAGGTTGTTTTGTTTGGGTTTTTTTTTAATGTAAGTGTAAATTTTGGTCTTGAACAGAGGGAATAGCACAGGTTGTGGTTTTCCAGCACCTGAACATACATCATAACATTCCTTTGTTTTGTTGAGTTTTAATTAAGAATTGATTTTTTTTGTGCTTTATATTAAATAAGTTACACATTGCCTCTGCTGTTAGAAGGGTTTTTTTTAAATATATTCGATTAATAAGAAATTACTTCTACACATTTTCGAAGGATTAATCGATAAAAACCTTATTACCATTCAGGTGCTGATGTCTTACCTAAGCCACTGCATTCCAAGCATGACATTCCTAATATTTGAATAAGGTTGTTTTAATGATTTAGCAGTCAGGCTCGCTTGATTTGGTCGATTATAACGATTTAATCCATTTGCTTAGTAAAATGATCACAATTTTCAGGGTGTGTTTAATCTTACCAGATCTATAGACACTGAATAATATTAAAAGTATACATTTAACCCATTAAGGCAGCACGGTGGCTTAGTGCTTAACACTTTTATGTTCTCCCTGTGCTTGCATGGGTTTACTCCGGGTTCTCTGGTTTCCTCCCACAGTCCAAAAACATGCATGTTGGGTTGATTGGTGATGCTACATTTGTTAATACGTATCTTGTGAAAAAACGCATCAAAAGCAGGAAGTGATAAAGGATAATTATCTTTAAAGTCTAAGTTGGTAAATTGTCTAATCATAGATCATTGTCCTTTTTCATGTAGTCTCTAGCACTGTGCTTAAAAACAAGAAAATTAAGAATTAAACAAAAATTAAACAAAGCTATGTTTTTTTAGCTTGTATGACTCTTGCTTTGTCATTTACAATTTCCAACCGTCACCATTTGAGATAATGAAGTTGTAATAACAAAGTTACAAGCAGAAAAAAACTGATTTTAGCCAAAAAACATTTTTTGTCCTTTTGCTGTTTGGAAAAATGCCTTTTTCTAGATTGCCTTGCATCTACAGGGGGTCCTATAAGTTTCCATACATAGAAAAAATAAACATTTTGTAATGAAAACCAAGTTTCCAGAAGCTTGGACAGGTCTGTGTGGTCCTGTGAAGTGGCTCCCAGATTGATTTTTATCTTTGAGGGCATTTGAAGGCCATGGTGTATCAGGAAAAGATACAAAACATAAATTATCTCAAGGAACATACTACCAACTGCCATTACAAGCAGAACTCCAGCTGTGCTTATACATGTTCTTTAATACTGAAGGACACACATCCAAATGTGTCTTTATGTATGGAAACTTTTGGGACACCCTGTATATGGTTTGACAATTAAAAATAAAGTGTGTCTAATGCTTTTTAGGCCCAGCATCCAAAGCCCGTACACTATCTGAAGAGCAGTTCTCGTGCTCCATTTGCCTAGAGGTGTTTGTAGAGCCTGTCTCAACACCATGTGGACATAGCTTCTGCAAGGCCTGCCTACAGGGCTTTTGGAACCACAGCAACAAGATTATATGCCCCATGTGCAAGAAAACCTTCTCCAAAAAACCAGAGCTATGTGTGAACCGGGTTCTTGCTGAGATCGCCGAGCAATTCCAGGGCCTTTCTGTTGCCGAAGGGAGTGCTGAAGGTGTGGTCTCGCCAAGACCTGAAAGAAAAAACGAGGACAGTGGCGAGTTCGCCAAACCTGGTGACGTGCCATGTGATGCCTGCATTGGCAGAAAGCTAAAGGCTCTAAAGTCTTGCCTGAGTTGCCCGGGGTCATTCTGCAAAGCTCACCTGCAGCATCACAAGAAAGTCAAAGCCATGAGTAAGCACAAGCTAGTGGAACCCATTCACCATCTGAAGGAGAAAGTGTGTAAAAAGCATGAGCGCCTTTTGGACGCATACTGCCGCCAGGACCATGTGTGTGTGTGCCGTGAGTGTGCTGAGGCTTCACATAAGTCACATAATATAATCTCAGTGGAGCGGGAATATAAGAAACTATCGGTGAGTGGGTGGAAATGATTCCGATGACTCCAGCCTTTTTTTTTTTTTTTTGTAAGCCAGTCATTTATTCAGCACTAATATTATCCCTCATTTATTATTTTGACACCTCTGTGGTCATACAAACCATTGTGTCTTTGTAAAAGTAATCAAAATTCACACATTTTTTAATTGCAGAGTCAGCTGGGAACAAGACGATCCGAGCTGAAACATCTAATCAAAGAGCGAGTCAAGAAATTAGACGAGATCAAACAGTCCATTGCAGTTATCAAAGTGAGTCCCAGATGATGCTATAAAAATGTCATGAGGACAAATAGGAGGAAAGTTTTAACTCGATCTAGTCAAAAATTTGATTCGCTTGATTTATTTTTAGAAGATTGAACAAACTCTCTTTCATTCAGCTCGGTTCACATCGCAATAACATCCTGCCACTTTAACTGGCCATTTCTTATTAAAAATGAATGATTCCTGGTGGCTAATGTGAGGAAAGAACAAGGAAAAAAGGTTAAAGAATCATTGAAATTCGAAGAAACGAGGGGGGGATCCATTTGCTTAGTAAAATTATTAAAAAATTTAAGGTGTGTTTAATCTTTCCAGATCTATAGACACTAAATAATATTAAAACTATACATTTAACCCATTAGGGCAGCAGGGTGGCTTAGTGATTAGCACTGTTGCCTGACAGCAATAAGGTCCCGGGTTCGATTCCTGGCAGGGGTTTTTCTGTGTGGAGTTTGCATGTTTTCCCTGTGAGGGTTTTACTCTGGGTTCTCTGGTTTCCTACCGCAGTCCTTTCACCCTTTCAGAGACAGCTGGGATAGACTTGATTAGATCCCTATGACCCCGAATTAGGAAATAAGCAGGTATAGAAAATGAATAAATGATTGAATTTAACCCTTTAATGGGTTAAACTTAACTAAGCACTCAAATTTGCTTTCGTTCCTTCGTGTCCATTGAATTTTCGGTTAATGGCTTATATATAAATAGATACGAAGGCCTTCGCATTTTGTTTTATCCCGACCTTCTAGGTACAATATAATAAAATAAAATAATATTAAAGGTTATTATATTTTTACATTAAATGGTAAGATCACATCTATTCCTCTCCGAACGCTTCTACAGTATATAGGCATCTATCTATTTAAACATGTTATTATTTAACCCATAAATCTCTGTGTAAGGTTATCCCTATAGAGGTAAAAACATCACACAATGAAACTTAACATTGACCTGATTCATTTTACATCTGACCTAATCTGTGATCCACATATTTCTTTAAGGAAGTGAGGCTCATTTCATTAGCAGGTTCATGTACGGGATGCGTGTTTGTGCAAACACAGCTCATAATCAGACTTGCCTAACCGGTAGAACCACTGCAAATATTTACTTTCCACACCCAACCCTAGTGCCACCAGACGACTGTAGGAAGTGTTACAACAACAGACCATCACATATATATATTTCAGATCTAGTCTTACATTTATTCTTATAATAACCTCCGCAGTTATTACTACATTTGAGAGCTTGGATTTGGGGATTTTCCTATTTGGCCTCAGGTGTGTTAATGTCAGGTGAGGAGATCTGGGGTGCAGTCGGTGTTTCAGTTCATTTTAAAGGTATAAACTATATTAGTTAAAACTATATTATATGAAATGGACTTTTTTAGCAATTGTAAAGTATGTACAAAGCCAATTACAGGACACAAAGACACAACATATACAACCTTTATTCTAATCAGCATGGTTGCCCTCTGGTGGCCTAGTAGGGTAACTTTCGATATATCCCTGACGTTTTACAGACAACATACAGGGTGTCCCATAAGTTTCCGTACGTAGAAAAAATTTTAAAAATACTTTTTTAAAATAAAAACCATTTTTATTTATATAAAATGCTCTACACGACTACTATTGTATTGAAAACACATTTGGACACGTGTCCTCCATTGCTGAAGAACATGTATAAGCGCAGCTTAATATTGGATCACTGTTTTTAAATAAAACAGCTAGAACATTGAAATATTGACTAAAAACCTGCTAATATATTAAAATGTGTATGTGTTTGTAGTTAAACTCAGCAACACCTCAAGGACAGATGTGATATAGTGGTATGTACAATACACAAGGTTGTCCATGTATGTTGCAGCTGAACAGTCAGCGGGAGATCGAGGAGAGCTGGGCTGTATATGCTGAGCTGCAGAGGCAGCTGGAGCAGAGTCAAGCCCAACTAGTGGAGAACATCACATTCCGTCAGAAGATGGCCGAGGAACAGGCACGAGATTTGGCCAGCCGTCTGGAGCATGAGCTGAACATGCTTAAAAACAGGAGCTGCGACCTGGAAGTCCTTGCAAACACCCAAGACAAAGTACTCTTCCTCCAGGTAAATGTGTGTGTGATGATTGCTGTTGAATGCTTAAATCTGATTGGTCGGAAGGGGTTGGCTAACTGATGTGGATCAGATCTTATTAAAATATGATAGTTTTTATAGTAGCAGTCATACAAAGAGTGGTAGCTCAGTGGTTAAGGTGTTGAACTGCTAACTGGAATATGCATCAAGCTACCACTGCTTAACCCCTAATTGCTCAGTTGTATAAATTAATTAAATGTAAGTTGCTCTAAAGTATTTGTGTTGATTTGCGTTAAAAAAGTTAGAAAACCGACAAAGGTTAGATGATTGTGGAATCTCAGCCTCAGACCTTACACCACCAAACCACTGACTGAACGTCTGATGCAGGGGTGCCTCTGGCAATTTTGGGCCCTTTAAAAAAATCTGATGTTGGGCCCCCTTCCACACACATTCTGCACTGTTACTACTAAATAAACAGGCTCTGGGGGCCCAAAAAGTTTGTGGCCTCTGATGCATATGATACACTTAGCTGAGACATTTTAGGAGATTCGAGGTCGTCCTCTGATTAGCTGAATTGTATAAGATTCTCAGGAAACGTGTGTGTTGTGTTGTTTAATCCCAAGGCTGTCTGATCAAAGAAGTAAGCTGTTCAAGCGTGCAGGGTTCAAGAGTTTTACTCGAGATACTCAGTGACGCCCCCTATTCATGATGCGGCACAAAGCGAAATGTCATACGTCATACAGGTCGGTCATACGCCGGTCATATGTCCCCTTGGGCAGGACTTAACTATTCAAAGGCTAACGTTCTCAGACCTTCTGCTGTCAGTCTGAAGCTCTCTGAAGCAATGCGAGATTAGATGATTGGTTGTCTCATTCTCCCAGACCTTTAGACTGATGGCAGATGGTCCGAACCCTATAACAGCTTTACTGACTGACATGCAAAGCAACCAATCACAGAATGTTTTGTCCCGTGTCGTGTTCAAAGGGTGTGAAAGTGCTTTAGTTTTCGGGATGTTGGCAGTTCAGGGTATGTAGGCTGTGGTCCATGTCTGGAAATGGATTTTACGGAGCTGCAAGACTTGACAGCAGTTTCTAAGTAACAGTTTTTATCTTAGTCAATTGAGAGAACATGACGGATTGACTGTTTTAGTTGCTATAATAATATTAGTGAATGAAAAATACTTACGTTAATTGTGAAAACAAAACCTTAATTATTACAGAATAACATATTCTGACCAATCAGATTCCATGATGCATTAGCACTGATATATGTCATATACAGTAAATATAAACAGTAATACATTAATTATGTGTTTTTGTTGGTTTAGCTGCTGCCCAGTCTTCCTCCTCCGCCCGAACCGACTGACTGGACAGGCGTGTCCGTGAACACAGACCTGTACCTCGGCAATATCAGGAAGTCCGTCTCTGTGCTTATAGAAAAGTTTCAGGAAGAGGTAAAGCGCCACCATGGGAAAGGTAAAATCTTTGTAAAAGCTAATTATTTTTAAAATCATACAGGCTGTTTAACGTATAAAGTGTTTTATATTTTTATCTGAATATTTATTTCTTTACAGAATTGAGGAAGATACAGAATTATGCAAGTAAGTGCAATTTTCACTCTAATCATAGATTACGTTACTTGAGTAAAGGTATAATTGTTATTATGGTGAAGTTTATTATAACAATTATGCTTATGTAATATTTAATGCTCCATCATCTACAAAGATAAAATAAATACAGTAACATTGTGGTGTTTTACAAGAGTATATTACAAATGTAAGTTTTTTTAGTCTTTAATAGGTTATGTTTGACTTTATTTATCCTATGCGCTAATTAATATATTAATTTTAAAAAAAGTGTTTACGCTAGTCGATAAGTACAGGATGTTAATTACATGACTAAACTCATTATTATAATTGCAATAGCAAAATTATTTAAATAAATTGTCATAACATTAAAAGTATATTTGGCAATTTGATGATTGATGGTGGGCAGCATGGTGGTTTAGTGATTAGCACAGTTTAGCGGTTAGCCCGGTTGCCTCACAGCAAGAAGCCCCGGGTTCGATTCATGGACAGGGGTCTTTCTGTGTGGTTGCATTTTGCATGTTCTCCCCGTGCTTGTTTTTTTTCCGGGGTTATCCGACCTCTTCTCACAATGTCTAACTTTTCTGGAAAAATCTGCCTTAAAAACGTATTTTTAAGTTTGTCCAAGTTAATTTTTCCCCCTCCATCAGCCATTGTACATTGTACATAAAAATTCTAATTCAACTGTACAGACGCGTTTCGCTACTCTGTGATAGGCTGTATGAATTTACTCTGATTAACCAATCCGAAAACAGAAAAATGCTGATGTCAAATGCTGATGTCTTCAATAATATCAACCAATTATAAGTCTGGACTACTAATATAGTTTAAGTTACATGAGCAGCACTACTGATTCTGAAGACTTTGGCAGATTAGATTAACATGACAGCACATAGAAACTGAAATCTGATTGGCCAACTGTTGGGAATAAATTAATACAATATAATGAAACAAATATTAAAATTAATACTTATTTAGAATGATGACTTATTATTGTCATTCCTTGATAATTTACACACTATAATAATAACACACCCATTATCAATGTTATTTTTGGGGCCCCCTAGTGGTCACTGGAGCCCTAAGTAGCCACTTATGTCTTGGGCTGGCCCTGCATAAAGTGTATATATATATATATATATATATATATATATATATATATATATATATATATATATATATATATATATTAGCTGCTTGTGCACATCATTAGTTACAGATTAACAAAACTTTTTTTTTTTTTTATAAGGTAACTAACTGTAGTGTAATATTTATTTTCTTTTTATAACCCCTCCATAAAGGCGAAGTGCTTATGGACCCATCCACAGCACAGCGAAACCTGGTAGTCTCCGAGGATGGCCATCAGGTTTATTATGATGAAGGCCGTAAAGCCTCATCCCAATCCGACAATCCACGTCGCTTCAGCCCGGCTCTGTTTGTTGTCGCTCATGAAGGCTTCATTTCTGGCAGACACTATTGGGAAGTGGATTTAGGACGCAAGACAGCGTGGACCCTAGGAGTCGCTCGGGCATCTGCTCGTCGCAAAGGAGACATTCGTCTCAGTCCTGAGGGGGGCTTTTGGTGTTTATGGCTGAAAAACAACGATGTAAAAGCTCTAGCTTACAGCAGGATTCCCCTGCCGTTGCCGACCTTGCCACAGAAGGTTGGTATCTACCTGGACTACGAGGGAGGACAGGTGTCCTTTTACGATGTAAAGGCACAATCACACCTTTACACATTTATGGACACATTCAATGAGAGTGTCTACCCTGTTTTCAGCCCATGTGCCAATCAAGACGGAATGAATGCAGGAATACTGTCCATCACACCTGTAAAACACAGCTAAAGTACCATGACACTATATTATATCACAAAATAATAGTTTTAAATACTTTTGGTTAAGGGAAAAGTAATTATTTACACTCTATGGATAAAAATATTAAAGACACCGGACCATCACATCTCTAGGTGTTTTTTAACATTAACACTAGATATTAAAGTGTGGCTGTGGGGATTTTTTCATTCAGCTACTATAATATTAGTGAGATTAGACACCAATGTTGAGGTGAGGTGATAATATTACACATAATATAATGTTATTACAACAAATGTTTAAATACGTCATAACTTAATGTGACGTTTATTTTAAAAGTTAGAATACATGTAGAAAACAGCAGGGTGATTCTAAATAAACAGAATAAAACCTTTTACTGTAATGTTTCCCCCATAAACATTTGGAGATTTTGCCCCATTATTGTAATTCTTGTCATCTTGCCAAAAAAAAAGCATTGCACTTTTCAGATATCTACAGTTTATACAATTTACAAAAATATCTATATGAAGGGTTTTTTTTTTAAGTAGCTTCATTTCTGACTTGGACTGAACATAAACATGCTTTATTTTAGAAGTGGGTGATGATGTGCTTCAAAAATTACATATAGTTAAAAAGACATGTCAAATATGTCAAATGTATTTATTTTTCAAATGTATTTTATTTGCTTTATTTGCCATTGTACATTATGGTATTGTGGTATGATATATTAATTACTAAACATTAAATTTACATACATATACACTATATATTGTTACTTCCATTTGTATTTTACATTTATAGCATATTGCAGACGCTATTTATACAACTGAACAATTGGGGGTTAAGGGCCTTGTTTGGGGGCCCAGCAGAGGTAAGTTGTTAATGCTGGAAATCAAATCCATGATCTTCCGGTTAGCAGTACAACAACTTAACCACTGAGCTACTACCTCTCTTTGTAAAAGTTAGTTACTAAAGAATTAGTAAAATTGGGTTTTTACTACCCAAAAGACAGAGAAAGAAAGAAAAAGAGAGAGGGAGAGAGAAAAAGAAGGGAAAAAATAGATAGAGCGATACACAGATGCACTATTTTTATTATTTTACTTCCTGGAATTGCCATGGATACTGATTCAGTTAACCAAACAAAGAAGTAAAAATTGTTTCTATTAAATTTCTTAAAGGTAAATCAAATTTTGGGGCGGCACGGTGGCTTAGTGGTTAGCACTGTTTCCTCACAGCAAGCAGGTCCTGGGTTTGATTCCCAGGCAGGGGTATTTCTGTGTTGAGTTTGCATGTTCTCCCCATGGGTTTACTCTGGGTTTCCTCCTACAGTCCAAAAACATGTATGTTAGAATGGATTGGTGATTCTGAATTGCCCATAGGAGTGAGTGTGTGTGTGGCCCTGTAATGGACTGGTGACCTGTCCAGGGTGTCCCCCCTCCTGCCTTTTACCCTTTCAGATATGGCTGGGATAGACTCCAGCAGATCCCCGTGAACCAGAATTAGGGAATAAGCAGGAAAAGAAGATGAATGAATCAAATTTTAAATAGTTACACACCCTAACATGATGTGCCATCAGTCTAATCAGTCTAAATGTAAAAAAAATGATTATTAATAATCATTTATAATAATAATATATAATAATAATAATTATAGTGTGGTATCAGATTCAAAATACTAACATTACGATTGTGTTTGTTTTTACTACTAATTGAACTTTGTATTAAGAGATTTTTAAGAACTGTTTTGCATTTTAATATTTTAAATAAAATTAATCATTAGAATGAATAGCGATAATTTTTCCTTTTTTTTTCTTCCATTGCTGATTTATTATCTAACTGAAGGTTAATCAAAGAAGTAGAAAGAGCTGGAACCAAATTGGTACCATATTAGGAGTTAACTGTTTTGTCTAGAGGTCCCCTTATCCTGCTAGAGCAAATACTAAAGTGGGCTTATGGGAAGGGGTGGGGCTGATATTTTTGAGCAGAGAGTCAGTTGTGTCGCATGTCTCTGCTGTCTATTGTAGCATAATTACTTTTTTACAGTCGATCCCAGCAGTTCCAGCTCTCTGGTGAGTCCAAATCCTCATTATTATCCTATAAACAAACTATTATACACATTGTTAAAACAATATGTAGAAATTTTAGAACTGGAAGACATGACTGACAGACGGACACCTGGTTGACTTATCAGTTATGCAGCCAAAAGTTGATCATTTTGCATAATCTAAAGCTGTGTGTATGTAAGGTTCCACTCTTGAACGATATTATGTATATTTGTGCATTTATGAGTAGATAGATAAAGCAGGGCAGTGACTAGACTAGTATATTTGGAAATGTTAATCTTGGATATCTATGAATAGACAGGCCTTGCCTTTCTGCTCTGCCTCTAAAGCTGTGGCATGCTGATGCGAGCATAAGCCAAAAGTCACAACTGCAGGAATGCTAAGCAACAAATGCTAAGCAACTAACCCTGCTTTCTTGTTACATTATAGTATAGAGCTGTAAAAAAATAAATAAATGAATTAAATGTTTAAATACGCCATAACTTAATGTGACATTTATTTTGGCAGACGTCCTTATCCAGAGCAACTTACTTTTATTTCATTTATCCAACAGAGCATAAAATTACCTGTAGAAAATGAGTATATTTTACAAAATAATTTACAAATTCAAAGTAATGCTTAAAGGTGTTCATAGAATTATTTAAAAAATATTATTAAATCTATTATTTAGTCATCAACCAGTCACAAATTCTCAAATAATTGACTGGGAATAAATAATACATGTGATTAATGTCACATGTGTTTAATAAAAAAACCTTTTTCAGAATTTTTGTCAGTTATAAAAAACATTCCTAACAATTCAAATAAATCCATCCATCCATCCCACCCATTCATCTATCCATCCATCCATCGTCTATACCCGCTAATTCCTAATTAGGGTCACAGGGATCTGCTGGAGTCTATCCCAGCTGTCACTGGGTGAAAGGCAGGGGTCACGCTGGACAGATCACTGGTCCATCCCAGGGCTACATACAAACAAATAACCACACACACACACTTACTCACCCCTATGGGTAATTTAGAATTACCCATCAATCTAACATACATGTTTCTGGACTGTTGGAGAAAACCGGAGAATCCAGAGTAAACCCACACAAGTACAGGGAGAACACGCAAACTCCACATAGAAAGACCCCTGCCCGGGAATCGAACCTGTGACATTCCGGCTGTGAGGAAACAGTGCTTATCACTAAGCCACTGTGCCACCTCACATATTTTCATGTTTACTTAATATTATAGTATTATGTTATTAAAATTAACATTTACTGTACAGCAGATTTACAACTAATAAAAAAATTCGGATTTAAAAAAAAAAAGAGTTTTAAATAAAATTTATATTTATTCCTAAAAAGCAAGCTTAAAGAAACACCCAAGCAATTGACTACAGTATGTAAAAGATTTCCACTGTTTTAGAAATATATGAGATATTAGCTAAAATTTTTTGTGCTAACCGTGCAGTTAAAATGGTAAATACAGTCTACGAATAATTTTTTTTTCAATAATTTAATCAGTGAACTATGACTGACAGTAATTAATTGCAACAAATGTGGATGTGTGTACTGTTACACGCAGATTACAGCAGCACATCTTGTGCTAAAACACATGTATCAGCAGTTTTGTCCTGCCTGAATTGGCATCTTAATATCAGGACTTTCTCTGGCTCTCAACATTACAGAGCGGAATTACATTTGTGTAAACTGCTGATTTTGCAGTCATCGCTTTAAAAAGGACCGCATTCCTGCATACTGACTACCAAAAAAATCACTTTATAAAGTACAGCTTTTTATAGCAAACCTGAAAATTCCAGTAGGAGAGAGGCAGTTGTGTGCAGTCCAGGCTAGTAAGTCCTTTTCCGTTGCCCAATCAGAATCTGACCTACATTTACAACCTCAATTCGAATATTTGTTTCATTAAATTGTATTAATTTATTCCCAATAGTTCATTCTATTCATTCCGTAGCGTTTCTCTTGCTGCACTGCTTCCAGTATGTGTATGTGGATGTTTTGCCCAATCAGATTTCAGTTTCTATGTGCTGCCATGTTAATATAATCTGCCAAAGTCTCCAGAATCAGTAGTGCTGCTCATGTAACTTAAACTATATTAGTAGTGGCAGATTGCTAATTGGTTAATATTATTAAAGACTGTTTCTTTAATCAGATTTTTTCAAAACGCCTCCTGAAGCCCGCTAGCTGGCGCATGATGACATCAGCATTTTTCTGTCCTCTGATTGGTTGAGCAAAGTAAATTTTTTTACGCTTTACTAGCGAACACGTCTGTAAAGTTTAATTAAAATTCAACTCTTTATCTTTTGCTGTAGTGAGTAAGTAGGAAATATCAATTTACAGTTTTGAACATTGATTTTACTAGGGTTAGCGCTGTTGCCTAACAGCAAGAAGGTTCCGTGTTCGATTCCAGGGCAGGGCCCTTTCTGTTTGCATGTTCTTCCAGTGTTAATATGGGTTCACTCCGGGTTCTCTGGTTTCCTCCCACAATCCAAAAACATGTATGTTAGATTGACTGGTGGTTCTAAATGGCCCATAGGAGTGAGTGTGAGTGTGTGTGGCCCTGTGATGGACTGACGACCTGTCCAGGGTTTGCCCTTCCTGTCTCTCGCCCTTTCATAAACGGCTGGGATAGACTCCAGCAGATCCCTGTGGCCCCGAATTAGGGAATAAGCGGGTATAGAAAATGAATGAATATGGTGGAAAGATTTTTTTATTATTTATGGAGACTGTAAACGTTTCCAAGATGCTTGAAGAAACCGTCCAGCAAAGTTACAGGACTGTTAAAAGTTTTAGGCATTTGTGTAAAAATGATGTAAAATAAGAATGATGTGAAAAATGTATTTATCAATTTAATAATCAAATTAACTAAATTAAACCACTAAAATTAAATCAACCACCCTTTTTTTGCCCCAGGTGCACTTTCACACTTTCACATGGTTTTTCAGGTAGCTGAAATGACCCTGTGCACAAAACCCCTGAGCTCCATTAACCCATGCTGTGTTATAAATAGAGTGCAAAAACTTACATGTTCTGCACAAAGAACTGATTTTAACCCCACTGAACACTTTTAATATAAACTGGAACACTGACTGCACCCCAGACCTCCTCACCTAGACATTAGTGTCTAATCTCACTAAAACTATTGTAGATAAATGATCACATATCTCACATTCAAGCTCCAAACTGTAGTGAAATGCTTTACTAGAAAAATGGAGGCTTAGTGGTTAAGGTATTGGTCTGATACCAGAAAGACTGGGGTTCGAGTCTCAGCACCACCAAGTTACCACTGTTGGGCCCTTGAGCAAGGCCCTTAACCCCTAATGACTCAGTTGTATAAAAGAGATAAATGTAAGTCGCTCTGGATAAGGACGTCTGCCAAATGCTGGAAATGTAATCTAACAGCAAAATGGAGCGTAAATCTGGACTAAGATCTCTAGGTTTGTGATGAACAGGTGTCCAGAAACTTTTGCCAATATAGTGTCTTTAAAGCAACTTTGAAGCATCCTATGCAGCAGCTGCCAATAGATGAAATAAAAGTCAGCTTTGAATATACTATATGTAAAATTCCAAAATAGAAAACGTCCTATATCTACAGGAATGGCTTCACCTACAAACATGCTAGCAGAAGAACAGGTTCATTGTTCCATCTGCTTAGATGTCTTCACCAATCCAGTGTCCATCCCATGTGGCCATAACTTCTGCATGGCCTGCATCGGTGGCTACTGGAAAAGTAGTTCCCTCTTTATGTGCCCCATGTGCAAGAAAACCTTTTTCAAGCAGCCAGACATTAGCATCAACACGGTGCTGCGTGAAATCGCGGAGCAGTTCAAGGAGATGAGAATCAAGCCTGTCCTGAAGCAACAGCAGTCCCAGTATCAACATGAGATACCGGAGAAACTTCCAGAAGAGCTGCCTTTGGACATACCAGAATTAATTCCACCGAGTAAGCCTTTCATCGAGGGAGTGTCTTGTGACGTCTGCACTGGACCTCAGCAACAGGCTGTAAAGTCGTGCTTGGTGTGCCTAACTTCGTACTGCGAGGAACATCTGAGGACACACACGGCAAGATTCACTAAACACAAACTGATTGAGCCGGTGCAGAATCTGGAAGACCGCATGTGTAAGAAGCACGAGAGGCTGTTGGAGTTGTTTTGTAAGAAAGATCAGATTATGGTGTGTGTGCTCTGTACAGAGATGGACCACAGGGCCCACTACACTGTACCGGTAGAACGGGAATGGAGTGAAAAGAAGGTAAGGAGATTACCAAAAAGACTTGGTCTTTCCTTTCTTTGCAATATTTTTGTGGGGGTTTTTTCCATTAAAATCAAAAATTAAAAGAGGTCTTTAGAATGATATTGTTATAGAACCAGTCACAGGCTTGGCTTTTCACGTTGCATTAGCTGGTGTAAAAAAGATCCAGACTGTGCAATTTTTAAATTACTACTTGTCACACTGTAGGATATGAGATCCCACCAGAAGAAAACACAAGGCTACACAATAGCATGTAAATGACTACATTTTAATAATCAGTGCGATCAGAACTTAGAAACTGCGGTTAAAGCTAGCTTAGCAAAGCTAATTTTCCATCCATTAGCATGTTCTCAACACATTCTGAGGTCACCGATCTTATTTCAGTCCAAAGATGTTCAGCCTTTTTTTGCACGAACAAAAAATGGGCCATAAATTGTAGATAAATTGTGAAGCAAGCAAACTTCAATCTTTATGTTTTTGATGAGAAACTCACACGGTTATTAACAGGCACTGCTTAGAAAAACAGAGGTGGAGGTTCAGCAGATGATCCAAGAACGACTGAAGAAGGTAGAGGACATCAAACACTGCATCGAATTAAATAAAGTAAGTTTTGAATATTCAGCATATTGCTAATTAATTTGTAAAACTAAATAGAGATCTAACTTGACCATATTTAAATAACGTCACAATCAGGCATTCTATGTCCTTATTCCTCTCGTGTTCTCTTCAGGACAGTGCTCTTAGAGAGATTGAGGACAGCGTGCAGGTGTTCTCAAACTTAGTCCGTATGGTTCAAAAAGCCCAGGCTGAGCTCGTCCTCGCTATAGAAGAGAAGCAGAGGAAAACGGAGCGCTGGGCTCAGGGACTTATTGAGGAACTGGAGCAAGAGATTGCCTTGTTGAAGACGAGGAACAGTGAGATAGAGCATCTGTCTCACACTGATGACCACATTTACTTTCTTCAGGTAAAGTTCTAAAACGCAATTTTAAAAAGTGAAAACAGGGAAAGGTAGAATAATAATAGGCGCTCCTGACCTTTCCACCATTTCAAAGAAAAAGTGACGAATAAAATATTTGACATCTAATCTAAATATATATCTTTAGAATCTTCCAACTCTAATCAACCATCCACAAACTAAAGACTGGACTGAGGCCTATGTGCCGACAGATCAGTGTCTGGGGACAATCAGGAGAGCTGTGTCCAAACTAGAGCAAACCTTGGAAGAAGAGATAGAGATACTTGCAGACAACGGTGGGTAGATGAACACTCTACACACAAATTTTAGGCAGTTTTTCTCCTCAAATTAATATTTTTAATTAAAATTATATCTGTCACATACATGATTATTCACAGTACAACATATAGTGTTAACAACACATAATGTTTTTCTTCACATATCCCATCTTATAAAGTTGGGGTCAGAGTGCAGGGAGCAGAAAGGGATAGGGGTCTTGCTAGGGGACCCAATGGTGGCGGACTTGGTGGTGGTGGGGCTTGAATCCAGGTCTTCCTGGTCTTTCAGTTAACAACTCAGTGCCTTAACCATTTGAGCCGCCACCTGCCCCTATAATTTACATAAATGAATACATGAATTACATGCATCCCACACTGAGGACACGCTGATACATTTCTTGATCATTTTAATATCTGTTTTGTCCCTACAGAGATAAGGACTGCTTTGAAATACTCAGGTATGTTTTGTGCGTAATTTCATAAAATTAATACCAAAACATTTCTTACCTTATAGATTATTATAATTTTTTGTTCATTTAAGTTTCTTTTTTTCATACAGTGGACGTGACCCTTGATCCAGACACAGCCAATCCATGGCTGCAACTCTCTGAAGACAGACGACAGTTGCGTCATCTGGGGGCCTGGCAAGACCTGCCTGACACACCAGAGCGCTTCGATACAGTGGTTATTACCATGGGACGTGAAGGCATGACCTCGGGTCGCCATTATTGGGAGGTTCAAGTGGGTGAAAAGGATGACTGGTACCTGGGTGTTGCCAAAACATCTGTCAAAAGGAAAGGGCGCATTGCTATAAGTACATCTCAAGGCTATTGGGCGCTGGCTATGAAAAAGGGGCAGGAATACAGAGTCTCCTCATCACCACCTCTTATTCTTGCTGTCAACCCAAAGCTGAAGAAAGTGGGGGTTTATGTAGACTTCGAAGAAGGACAGGTGTCATTTTATGATGCAATCTCAAAAAGTCACATCTACACTTTTATGGACTCGTTCCAGGAGAAACTTTACCCCTTCTTCTACCTGTACTGCTGTGATAAGGCCTCAGATATACTGAGCATCTGTCCTGTGGCAGAGATAACACACAACAAACAGTGTTGAACATTACTGCAAGTGCAATAGGTTCGTGAATTTATTAGGTTTGCCTAAGATGGTACAGGCTGTAGGATTGGCAAAGGGCTAAAGAACTATTGTCACCAGGATGGTATAAAATTATACTATTTCTTGTCTATTACTACCCACTGCCACTTATACCAGTGACGGAAATAAGTGCAGTTAGAATCGTTAAATATGTGAGAGAGCGCTGCGACTGAGTGATTACATTGTATTGCAATAAGTAGCATGTCACAGTTAATGTTGAGTCAAGACTCGTTAGCACATACCTTTTTAATGAAAATGGTTTAATAGCAATATTTTCTTATGGTCACATTTGTATTGGTTACAAAATAGATAAAGGCTGATAAAACATTTCAGTTCATTGCAGCCAGCATGTATGTAAAATTTTACCTAAGAAAGACAGAGGGAGAGAAAAAAAAGAAAAAGAAGATTCTCAAAAACAGAGTCTCAAAGTACCAGAGTAAGAGAGAGCAAAGGAAAAGAGCCGGAGTCTGTCACCAAATGCCCCTTAGTTAGTCAAGTTGGGACAGAGTCTGACAGATCAAATGAAACCACTAAAACTGTCAACACTGCTTTGGGCGGGTCTATGCTAAAACAGCGGTGTCAATCAACAATGTTAGGAGCCGCTGGTCTGTATGACATCACAAAAACAGGCGTATGTAAACGTCTTAATTTAATAAAATATAAGAATATATCATTAAGAATAATATTCTTTATCATTATAGGGTGGGGGCAGCATGGTGGCTTAGTGGTTAGTACTGGTGCCTCACAGCAAGAAGGCCGGGGCTCGATTCCTGGGTAGGGGCCTTTCTGTGTGGAGCTGGCATGTTTCCTCCCAGGTTAACTGTTTATTCTAAATTGCTCGTTAGTGAGTAAGTAAGTGTGTGTGTGTGATGGACTGTGACCAGGGTGTACCCCTCCTGTCCTTCACCCTTTTAGAGTACACACACTGCCAACACACATTTCAATTTAAACAACAAAAATATCAAATCAAAACAAGTATCTTGACCGTAACCATGTTCTCCCCATGCATGCGTGGGTTTACTTCAGGTACTCCGGTTCTCTCTCACGTTGATTGTTGATTCTAAATTGCCCATCGGAGTGAGCGTGAGTGTGTGTATGGCCCTATGATGGACTGGCGACCTGTCCAGGGTGTACCCCTGCCCCTTTTTGGCCTTTCAGAGACAGCTGGGATAGACTCCAGCAGATCCCAGTGACCCCGAATTAGGGAATAAGCAGGTATAGAAGATGAATGAATAAATAAATTATAGGGTGGTTGTGTACAGATACATCAAGTATCTTGTGACTGTTTCAATTTTAAAACAACCTATTTAAACCTGACATGTTTACACTGATACACATAACATTTGGCGAAACCTTTAAGGCCGAGCAGTTGAATAAATCCTGAGATCCTATGAGGATTAAGGCATTCGTTGATTTTCTGCATTGATTTTAATATCATTTTACACACATTGCTCTACATTTATCCAAACTATGTCCAAAGCTGTTTTTAGTTTTGTTCTCATGTTAGTGATTAAATACTATCTGTTTCTGCCCACACACACAAGCTGTTCCCTAATACAATCAATGAAATGTTTCTTAGTGTCACCTTTTGTGCCATCTGTACCGTCACACTAATAACATCACGACTGTGGTTAGAGATAATAAAGGGAAATCTTTTATAAACCACTAAAAAACAAGTTCATTAACACCAGATGGTATGTTGTTTTGATACATGTGATTCCATCAGTGGCGGGCGGTGCATATGGTATCTGGGCCTTCAGTGGGGATTTACCCGACTGATACACCTCTTGATACCACCATTATCTCGTCGCAATTATAGAAACCATCAATACTATAAAAAAACGCAATATAACGCGGCGTGGAATTACAGAGAAAGAGAGAGACATTTCACATATAGAGGGTGAAAACCATCTTTATTAACTGTTAACAAAACTCCAAACCTCTACACTACAACCACAACTGTACCACATACATTATCTGAAGCAGTTCAGAATCAATATTTATATAAAAACATCAAAAAACATTAAAGATATAAATAAAATACATTCAATAGCTGTAAGTCAGTGTTACCGGTCGGCGGCACTGGTCTGGAAGTGGTAAACAAACTTACATTACCTTTGCAGCATTTGGGAGACACCCTTATTCAGAGCGACTTACATTTATTTTTTTGTACAACTGAGCAATTAAGGGTTAAAGGTCTTGCTCAGGGGCCCCATGGTTGTTAAAGCTGGGAATCGCTGGGACAAAATCTTGGTAGTCCAACACCTTAACCATGAGCCACCACTTCCCCCAAACTCTTTCCCGGGCTGAGACAAGCTAGTTAGTTTCAAGGTTAGCCAAACTTTCTGGAAAAATCCACCTTAAAATGTTTGGGTTTTTTTTCAAGATCAAGTTAATTTCTCCTAAAGTGGTTTTACTCTGATCAACCAATCAGAGGACGGATAATGCTAACATCATTGTACGCCAGCTAGCAGGCCTCGGGAGGCGAACCTGCGGTCTAATTGGTTAAAGAAACAGTCTTTGATAATATTAACCAATTATCAATCTGCCACTACTAATATAGTTTAAGTTAAATGGGCAGCACTACTGATTCTGAAGACTACATTTACGTGGCAGCACATACGAAACTGAAATGTAATTGGACAAAACATCCACATGGATGTACTGGAAGCAGTGCAGCAAGAGAAACGCTACGGAATGAAGAGAATAAACTGCTGGGAATAAATGAGTACAATTTAAATTAGTACAAATATTAAAATTTAGGTTGTAAATGTAGGTCAGATTCTGATAGTGTTTAGGAAGCAGAGAAGGACTTACTGACCCGCACTGCACACCACTGACTTCCATAAATATGGTTAAATAAACTATATAATAATATTTATATATCATACTATATATATAGTAATCATAAATGAATTCCCTTTATTAGCCCTAACACAGTAATTATATTGCTAGTGTGATGTTATAGAGTTTAGTTTTAGATTAGATTAGATTATATTAATGTAGATTAGATTACAGAGGTGAGAGGGAATAATACACAGAAGGTGCAGTACTATGTTATATATTATATATATAATATATATATATTATATATATATATATATATATATATATATATATATATATATATATATATATATAGTATGATACAGTTATAGCTGTGCAAGGAATGACATAAAGGATATGTACATATGAGTTCTAGTGAATACAGGTACAGAGTGAATACAGTAAATACAGAGTGATACAGTATACATACAAAGTGATACAATATATATATTTAGTGATACAGTATTTACAGAGTGATACAGTAAATACAGAGTAATACAGTATATATACAGAGTGACACAGTATATATACAGAGTATATACATTTTGCAACATATTGCTCTCAGGTTGTGTGAGAATCTATGCGAGTTATATAATGGCACTAAAATAATTATGAGGTTGAAAGATAACTGAATAAAGTCTACACGTCAGCGTTTCCATGAGGAAGTTGACACAGTAATTATAAATCTAGTTTCACAACTAGGCTTTTAACCTGAACTGGAAAACGAAAGTAGTTTAGAAATTCATGCAAACGCATGCAAACACACACACACACACACGACAAAGGAAAACATTTGAACAAAAAGGGTGTGCACTTTAGGTGAAATGAAACTCAGATACTACTATAACACAGATGTTAGACAAAAGAAGCCAGGATAAAGACAGACTGTTGGGATCAGAAGTTTACTGAGGTAAACCTTTCTTTCTGTTCTATTTACTCAATGATACAACTTTCGGAATGACTTTAAAAGGGACTGATGTTTAGTCATGAATGGTACTATAAAATGTTTTTTGTGTGTCATGCGATCCAGCTTGCTATCTATTTAGCTACAGTATTGACTGTAAACAAGCTGACAAACAAACCGGGAGAATGTGCAGCATGCTGGCTATATTTTAAGGATATCCACAAAACTCTAGAACAACCTCACACTGAAATGGACATCCATCTAGCCATCTATTTTCTATACCTGCTTATTCACAAATTCAGGGTCACGGGGATCTGCTGGAGTCTATCCCAGCAGTCTCTTAAAGGGCTAAAGGCAGAAGGATACACCCTGGACAGGTCACCATCCCAGTCCATTACAGGGACTGAAATGCACATGATAGTGTTAATATAAGTATACATGTAAAAATATTATTCATAATTTATTGCAGTAGTTACTCTGGACAAATCTGCCCTTTTCAAATAATTTGCCTTTTTCCAGATATGATAAAAATGTAAAGCTGAAGACCTGTTTATTAGTAACAGATTTTATATTTAACAGTCGAATCTTGAAGCGTAATAGTAAAAGTAGTTATATTAGTAATAGTACAATTGCATCCTTACAAGGCTTCTTTTTTCATGTTTCAAAAAAAATTTCTTGGTCATGAACTTTTAAAAATATTAGGGTTAGAATTACAGTTTTGACGTATGAGTAAAACTGTTAGCTGTTTTGATGAGGGGGACAAAACAGGACAGAAAATAGACTCAGAGTATATAAGTCAAAATAAAGATAAAAATTTAGAAAATAAAAATAAGTCAAATAAAACCCTAATGTAATTTATGACCACCTTAAAAATCCATGTGTCAGTGCAGCACTAGATGACTATCGGTTTGGTTTTGGCTTGTGTTTCATAGCAACTTTAATTGTGTTGATTTACTGTTTTGTATTCTGTTTTTTTTTACTTTGCTAACATGCGCCAATAGTAGGATTAGTGTGCAAATATTGGCAAACCCTAAAAAACACAGGCAAAACAATGTTAAACCAAAAGTTGATCCTAGAAAATCCCTGCACTAAAAAACTTGTTGGATGGACATTGTGCTATTGTGAAGAAGTCGACGATGATGACGACAGAGTAGAATCCATGTAACGCAGAATGGCTTTATCAAGAAATAGAAGGTTAGTTCAGTAGCGAAGTCAGACAGTAGGCAAGGTTGGTACCTGATAATTCCAACAATCCAGGCAAACAAATCCAAAACGTAAAACAAAGAGCAAAAACCAAAAACATACAAAGATAGAAAATTATGAAAACGAACAATAAAACGTCAACGCTTAGTAAGTCGCTAAAGCAAACAATACTTCGCAAAGATAGAGTCTCTAATTCTAGTTTATGTAGTTAAACCAAACAGGAAGTGGCCACGAAAGAAACCAGCGGGCCTATAAAATTCTGGTGATGGCACCCTCTGGTGCTGGGGGGTGGAATCTTACAGCTATATACAAAATAACATTTTGAATAGTAAGAAATAACAATATATATTGTTGCAATATATAAGATGAGGAACAGAACTTAATCATTAATCTGTACAAATGACCAACAGATTCGACAGATAACATTCCACCACTGTTATATCATGACTGACCCCACATGCCGCACCCCGTCCTGCACTTCTCCGGTGAATGCTCCCGAATCCCTCATGCATTACCTCAAGTGCGCCATTTGTATGGATGTGCTGAAGGATCCTGTCACCACTACCTGTGGCCACACTTTTTGCATGGTCTGCCTCAATCGCCACATGATAAATAGTAACAAACTATGCCCATTATGCAAGAGTAATCTGCCTGAATTAAAGGTGAACCTTGTCCTAAAAGAAATAATTAAAGAGCTCTATAAACCACGGACACCAAGTCCTGATGAGTTCACCGGCCAGCCAGGGGAGGTCCCCTGTGATGTCTGCAGTGAGGGTCCGAAGTTCAAAGCAGTGAAATCCTGTTTGATATGTTTGTCGTCCTACTGCAAAAGACATCTTAATGGGCACCGCAAGTTGCATTTCAAAGGACATAAGCTGGTAGCGCCACTGAATGACACAGAAAAGTGGGCGTGCCGAGTCCATGGCAGGCCTCTGGAGCTGTATTCAGTAAGTGAGGGAAAGTTAATCTGCAGTCTCTGTGTGCAAAAAGGGACACATTTGGTGTCACTGGAGGAAGAAACAGACAAAAAGAAGGTAAGAAGAAAAAAAAGGGGGGGGGTTTGTTAATTGGATGCTCAAAAATACAAAAAAGAAAAAAAAATCAGTAAGTTAAATTTGCCCTAAAGAGGCAGGTAATGTAAGATAATCAAACTATACTTGACTTAACTGAGTTTATCTCAGCTTATCTTACCTTAGCTTATCTTAGCTTATTTTATCTTATCTTAGCTTAGCCTTGCCTAGCCTAGCTTAGCTTATCTTAGCTTATTTTAGCTTATCTTATCTTAGCCTTGCCTAGCCTAGCTTAGTTTATTTTAGCCTAGCTTAGCTTAGTTTAGTTTATCTTAGCTTAGCTTAGTTTAGCCTAGCCTAGTTTATCTTAGCCTACCTTACCTTAGATTGAACATCAGCATAAACTTAAACAAAATAACAAACATGAACTTGACTTAGCTTAAAATAAACTCACACCAGCAGTGCAGGGACAAACCGAAATCCAAGACAAAGAGAAAGAGAAACAAGACTATAAATACAGAAAACCAACCAATAGGAACACGACACAAGAGGATCACATGACAAGTTAAAGGAAGAGAGAGACATGAGTCTAGAATGGACCCAAGTCAGAATCGAACCTACACTGCCCTCCATAATTATTGGCACCCCTGGTTAAGATGTGTTCTTTAGCTTCTAATAAATTCAGTTTTGTTCTAAATAATATAGGACCACAATGAAAAAAAGAGGAAAATCCAACCTTTAATTCAAGTGCATTTATTCAGTGGGGAAAAAATCCCACATTAAGAAATAATTCTTTTACATCAAATCATGTGTGCCACAATTATTAGCATCCCTGATGTTAATACTTTGTACAACCCCCTTTTGCCAACAAAACAGCACCTCATCTTCTCCTATAATGTTTCACAAGATGGGAGAATACAGAAAGAGGGATCTTCGACCATTCCTCTTTGCACAATCTCTCTAAATCATCCAGCGACCTGAGTCCTCTCCTCTGCACTCTCCTCTTCAGCTCACTCCACAGGTTTTCAATGGGGTTTGAGGTCTGGGGACTGAGATGGCCATGGGAGGAGCTTGATTCTGTGTCTGGTGAACCATTTCTGTGTAGATTTGGCCACATGTTTAGGGTCATTATCTTGCTGAAAGACCCAGTGACGACCCATCTTCAGCTTTCAGGCAGAGGCCACCAGATTTTGTTTTAAAATGTCCTGGTATTTCAAAGCATTCATGATGCCATGCACCCTAACAAGGTTCCCAGGGCCTCTGGAAGAGAAACAGGCCCACAGCATCACCGATCTTCCCCTATACTTCACAGTGGGCATGAGGTGCTTTTCTGCATACTCATCTTTTGTGTTCCGCCAGACCCACTCAGAGTGTTTGTTGCCAAAAAGCTCTATCTTGGTCTCATCTGACCAAAGCACACGGTCCCAGTTGAAGCCCCAGTACCACTTAGCGAACTCGTTAGACGTTTGCGTTCATGATTGTGAGTGAGAAAAGGTTTTTTCCATGCATGAGTCCCAAACAGCTTGTTGGCATGTAGATAGCACCTGATGGTTGTTTTGGAGACTTTGTGACCCCAAGATGTTATCATTTGTTGCAATTCTTTAACAGTGAGCTTTGGAGAACTTTTTATTTCTCTTACCATCCTCCTCACTGTGCGTGGAGGCAAAATAAGCGTCCTCGTCCAGGCTTGTTTACCACTATTCCAGTTGTTTTAAACTTCT